>VZTA01009290.1:23199-117610 GCA_013398855.1 Mohoua ochrocephala | reverse complement strand
AAAAAAAAAAAAAAAAGGTTAATCAACTGCTGAGGAATTGGAAGGAGATTAACCATAGGAAAGAACTTGTAATACAAAGGAAAATGGGGCTGTTAAGACCCTCATACTTAAAGGTGAGATAAAAACCACCCTGGACCGAAGGGTGATTTCTCCAAGTTTTTTTATCTTGCAGCTCTGCAGCCCAGCAAAATAAATCCAAGCACGCAGTGGACGGCTGCTTTTCCTGGGAGCACATTTTTTTGTTGGATCACCAAGTGAGCACCAGGGATGCAAGGAACAGTTTCGTTCTCTGTGTTTCCCAGGCAACTTAGTTTTAGCAGTCAGAGCAAAGAGAGAAGGAATTCGTCTTAAAACATCAAAAAATCAAATAACCTGCCAGCAGATTAAAGGAGTTTTATTCTCGTTTATCTAAACTCCTCGTCAACACCCTTAAACTCAAAGGGATGTAGGTCAGCTCTGCTGTCCTTTCTTGAGTCCCACCTGAAACCATGGCAGGGTTCAACCTCTTGGAACAGCATCAGCTCCGTGTGTGCTGCCAATCCCACCCCTCCCCTCAGGAATTATAACTTTCATCTTCTGAGACACTGTGCTTTGAAAGTGCATTTTTTCTTCTTGCCACGGTGATATGGTAGCACTTCTAAAGTCTTGCTCTTTCCACAGAAATGCCTACTGGTTATGCAGATAAAGGCCAGCTCGGTGCTTTGGGTTTAATTGACGCAGCATTAGGGCTTCATGCACAACTTTTCCAGACTGTAGAAAGCAACTTCACCCTGGTCTGCAAGACAACAGCTCGGAATCATCCAAGCTGGAAAAGACCACCAAGAGCACATAACTGCATTCCTTCAGTGACCCACAGTCCCTCACCTGTTTCACGGTGTGTGCAGAGGTGTGATGGAAACACAACGCTTAAATTCCAGCTCCACGCTCGTTACAATGACATACAGGGACCCGTGTTGCGTATCTGCCAATGTATTCTTTACTCTCCTTCCCAAAACTGGGATAGATTGTGCAATTTTCCTCGAGGAGGTGCACAAGAAGCCAGGAGCATGGCCCAGGCAGCTGACCCACAAGTGGCCAGGGGGATGTTCCATACCATGGAATGCCATGCCCAGTGTGTAAACTGGAGGAGCTGACTGGGAGGGAGCAATCATGGCTGGGGGACTTAGCTATTGGGCATTGCTCGTCTTTCCTGTTGCTTTCCTCTGTCTCTCTCCCTTTCACTACAATTGTTATTATATTTTATTTTGTTTCAATTATGAAACTGCTACTTTCTTCCTAATCCTCCTCCCCACCTTGGGAGGAGAAGTTAAACCTCAACAGACGGAAGGATAATTTTGTCTGCAGCTTTGTTATTCTCGGACAAGGCCTTTGGCCAGTCCGTGTCATCCCTGGCGGGATTTTTGTCATGTCAACGATGAGAGGATCCAAGAAATCCACTGAGGCTTTCAATTCATCTTTCAGCTGTATATAAAGCATTGAAGGGTGAGTATCCACCTGGTAAACGAGGAGCTTTGGTAGCACAGCTTGGGAAAAAGAGCTCTATTCCAGCTTCCAGTATCAGACACTGTCTGCTGTCCACCTTTGTGCCAAATAATTTGCAAAGAGCAGGTACCACGAGATGGGGCGAGTGGTGAGGAGAACCCCTTCCTTCCAAGGCTTCAGTACATTCTTTTCCGGCAGTTCAGCTGGCTCTGTGTTAAAATGCTAATGCAGCCATTTGCATAATTCCCTCTGAATAATAAATAACGAGACACTGAGTAAGACTCACAGAGTGAATCCTTGTCTGCACCAACACGGAGCTGGTGTCGACCCCGCACTCTCCTTTGCTGCTTTCAGGGCATTTTTGTTTCACTTTCCTGTGAGACCTCAAGCAATATTCTGCTTTTATTTCAAAGTTTACGTTCCTGTGATTGATCTGAGCCCTCGTGTGGGTGCTGCTGCACTGCTCAGAAAACACCTCTCCACCCTCCCATGATTTGGTTTTCACTGTGGTTTGGACAGTTCCAGGCCGGCTTGGACGGGGCTTGGGGCAACCTAGGACACTGGAAGGTTCCCTGCCCATGGCAGAGGTGGAACAAGATAATCTTGAAGGTCCTTCCAGCCCAAACTAGTCTGTGATTCTGTGATATCTGCAATAAAGTCCCAGTTTCCTATTACTGGAATTTACTGTCCAAAGAAAAAATTCTGTCTGTAGTGGCAAGCGATGACTGGAAAGCAGTGGGAAGAAATCCCCTGTGTCTCACAGGACTGCATCCATGCAGAGCTGACAAATGAGGGGGTACACGGTTTGGCAAGGCAGAGAAGAACCAGAATTCATGAGCATGTTCCAGGTAAAGGTTAGAGGATTACCCCTCAAAGAGACACGGATTGGGGTCCGACCGGGAAGGACCTCCCAGCTGCAGCCAGGCAGCACCAGCCAAAACCAATTAAATTGCACTAATTTCAGCTAATGAAGCAGTGCAGATGGAAACCCCTCAGACAACTGTGACACACAAACACCCCCCTCCAGTGATGCTCTGGGAGAAAGCTGAAACCTGGCCGTAAAGCCAAAGCACACACATCACATGTCAGCAGGCCAGGACCTTGTCCTGAATCCTGGAGTTCTGCACCCAAAGCACCAATACGAGGAATGTGGCACTGGGCTATTCAATTTTATCCAATAGAGTATAGGAAGGTTCCAAGATACAAGAAAATAAATAAAAAAAACAAATAAAGGCAGAAGATGAGATTCACGTATTTTAACAGTTTTGCTGCTAGCCCTTTCAAGTGATCCCAGAATTTTTTATACCTAAATATTTTCAAAAGCTCCTTTTCTCTTTTTTTTTTTAACAGATATGTTCTACCCTTTTTTTTTGTTTTAATTTTAAGTTAAACTAAATGGTAAGAATATTTCCTCATACACTTTGTATTATTAAATGAAACACGTTATGTTTTACATCAGGTTAGGAAGAATTGTTGGCGTAGAGTGACTTCTAAGAAAACAAAGGGTTCAGAAACTTTCCATTATTATCCCATTATGGTCAATATTTTCTGCCATGGGGCGAACCTTGCTTTAAGAAATTCCATTCTTCCACACCAAAAATGTGGCTAAAACCTGATGTTTGCAAATGTGCAACCAGCACCATCTAAAACAAACTCCAGCGAGGCACCAAGATTGATGTTTCCTTTGCTTTGGAAATTTTACCGTGGTACAACACTAGAAAAACACGAGACAAATCATTATCCCCAAACTTCCCCTTTAATTCACAAGGAGGAAACACCAAGTTGGCCAAGACCATCGAAAATACTCCACGTTTCTAAATACCAGAGCCAAGGGCTGCTGAAGTTTGCAGTCAGGGCTTTTAAATTGGGATTATCCTAAGTAGAGGCACCAGAAGAGCTCAGCATGCTCATTTCAGGTGCAAATCGAGCTGTTCCCAAAGGATGGACAAAAAATAAAGTTCACAAAGCCTTGGCTGGCACTCAGCTTGAACCCTGGTTAAATCACATGCACAGACATTGTGTTTGAGGGAAAATAAAAGGTGTTGCTGACATCAGTACATCAGAGCCAAAGTTGCACAGGGCCCAGAACTGAAGGGCTGCTTGATATCGCCCAAATGGGGGAGCAGGAATTACAAATGGCCAACACCTGCTGCGTTACTGATCTGCATTCTCTTCTTCCGAGCCTGTGGGCATCATCTGAAATTTCTGTTCCATTTGTACTAGACCAAAGATTTCTGTCAAGGCACCATCTGTAGCAATGAAATCCCCATCCAATTCCAGTTCCTGACACAAACCAAACTGAACCAAACGGAAATTAAACCTGCAAAACACCTCCATGAAAGCACGCCCCTCCAAACTATCAAAGTCCTCACCCATCAGATTGTATTTACACCCCGTGTAAAATCCCTTCTGGGACCGCTTGGAGCAGCCACAGCCAGGAAAAGCCTCGGTAAAAGCAAAAGCACAACGATCTGAAAAAAAGCTGACAGCCTGCATCCCCCAAGGCACTCTCCAGAATTGTTCATTTTATTCCTCTGGGAACAACTGGTGTGTTTGGGGCAGTCCAGCAGCTGCAGGTGCTGGTCCCAGGGCGTGCAGGCACCGCGTGCACAGTGCAATCAGCACTTTGGAGCAGAAAAGGGAATGGTTTCCCATATAAAAACCATCTCTGAACTGCTCTGTTTTCTTTCTTTCATGGTCTGCTGAAGGAAGCAAATGACTGGAGATGGGATGAGATCCAGCACTTTTGCATCGTTTTTTCCCCAGGAGCATTCGGAAGAGAGCTGGATTCTCAGCCAGGTAGCAAAAATAGAAATGAGGATCTTACAAGGAGCGAAAATAGAGGGGTTTTCAACACTTTGCACATTTTAAGCTGGGACAGGGCACACAACCAAGCGTTGTGCAAACGCGACATGTGAGAAGAGAAATTTGCCCACATTCCTGGTTTGCCGAGCTGTGAGAGAGGGCAGGAAGGTCTTGGAGCACACTCCTAGAGGATGGGAGCAGGAGGAGCTCCGTGCAGTGGGGTCACGCTCAGCACCTCCCTCACCTCCACAAACATTAATAATCTGGGGCTGGCGAGCCAGCAGAACTGTTTGGCTTGAGAATTCCTCCGTGCTCTTGAAAGGAATTTCAGAAATGGAATGCCTGTGACACCACTGGGGTGGGATCATCAGCTGATATCCATACTGAGCTTACCCCCGAGGGAAGCCGAGCTCCCAGGCAGCAAGAGAGAACCAACCTGCTGCAGAACCTCCTGCTCTTGGAGGCATGAGTTAAAACCTTTCAGAGAGAAGGGAAAACTGTAACATGGGTGACCACAGAATCCCAGAGCAGTTTGGCTTGGAAGGGACCTGAAAGCTCTCATCCACTCCCACCATGGGCAGGGACACCTTCCACTAGACCAGGAAGCTCCAAGCCTTGATGTCCATGAGCCCTGGATGACTTTCCTAGGAAAGAGATCCCACATTTCAGCACCAGATCATCCTGATCCTGCTGTCCCCTTCTCTGCCAGCCCCAGGAACCTCAGGCACAGCCAGCACAACCTGGGCTGGGGCAGGACAAGCACTCCCAGGCTGCTCCCTCTGCTTGTCCACAGCCAACCACGAAGCTGCCAAATCCCACCTGCCTGGGGCTCCTTCCAGACATTAAATACTGCCTACAAGAGACACAGTTGGCTGGGTCAAGACAATTTATTGAGCTGTTGCCACAGACAGTTAAAATTTATGAAGGGCTCTATATTAACTAGATTGTATATAAACATTTTCAAATTCTTCATGCAGAAGTAACTGGAATAACTCAGAGCTGAAGCCACGGAGATTTGCTTTGAAAAAGTTGCATTTTTTTCCTCTGGAAACATTTACATGTGACCAGGGGCTTGACACCACACATATGTGGTTGTGGCTACTGAGGGAGAACTTCGTGGCTTTTGTCCAAAGTCACTTTGAAACACCCCCCCTCCTCTGAAGGGCTGGGTGAGGGGTTTGGTGCTCGTGTCTTTTCTGACCTTTGAAAAGAACACCCCAAACTGCTTGCACACGAGCAGCTCTGCCCCAGCATGAGTGGTCTGTTATTAATTAACACTGGTGCCACACTCAGCTGAGCCCACGAGCCCTTTTCCTTGGTCACTGCAGGTGCCACAGACAAGGAAGGGAAGTTAAAGTCAGGTTGGAGAGGCAAGGAGAGCCTGAGGCCACCCAGCAAAGCCCTGGCACAGGGAAGGCAACCTGGGATTTAAACATCTTCACCCTGTGGAGGCCAGGATCTCTCTGCAAATTCCCTGAACAGCCCCAGAAAGCTGCTGCTGCTCCCTCATGCTTCAGTTCCAGAGTTTGCCATTGATTTGTGATTTATGGGCAACCTATGCAGCATCACCTTGCTGAACCTGCAGGCAGCCTGAGGCGATTTTGGGGCCGTTCAGCAGGATGTGTGGATGGTTTTACCTTCCCAAACCCCTCAGTGGGATACCAGATTGAAAATCTCCTTCTGACTTTCCACACTAGGATGTTTTGCTGAAGGTCTCCCAGTGAAGTGGAAGGAAAAAGAGTAGAAGCTGTGCCTGTGAGATAGAACTCAGTTTTACAATTAATTTGAGCATGGGAATGGCTGGAGCTGTGTCGGGAGAGGGTTAGGCTAGATATCAGGAAGAGATTCTTCCCCCAGAGGGCAAAAGTACAACAGAAGAGACACAAAGCCACACAAATTCTCTCGTAAAAGACATTTTCCTCAGTGCTAATGTAACAGAACAACAACAGCTGAAAACACAAGAACCCAAAATTAAAATTAATGGCAAACTTCGCAGCACATTCCTTTAATCTCTGTATTGATAACAGAGAGTGCAAAGCTCGTTAGAAATTCCTCACGGGAGAGAACTCAGACTCAGGGAAGAGTTAAAATGGGCAGCCTTACTTTTTTTGCTGTTTTGCTCTCCAAAGTGTTGCCGCGCAATGGACGCGTTTAACGTGCTGAGGAAAAGGGCGAGAGAGGTCCCTGCAAGCAGAAGATTTCGAGGGAAATTGTCACTTTCTCCCCTTAAGTGACAATTTTGTAAATTCTCGATGTGACAGGAACAATCGAGAAAGCGAATTAGGGGAGGGGAGGGAGGATGCTGGTGCTGGTTTGGCACAGAAGGAGCTCCACACGCTCGGCTGCGGAGGTTTGCTCGGGAATCCCGGCTCCTGCGGAGCACGAGTAGCATCTAGAGGATGTGGGGAGAACTTCCAGAGCAGGCAAGGCTCGCCCTCAGGAATGGGAACAGATTAAGGGAGAAAATAAGGGTGTGCCCTCACCCCCTCCCCATTGTTCTTAGTGCTGCTTAAACAGCCCCGGTCAAACCCCGCTTTGCCAGATTTAAATGGGATGTTTTGGCATTTCTGCCGACAAAAGAGGTAAATTAATAACACACACAAAACATCCCAAAAATCCCACAGCAGGTGGGGAAAGACGACAGGCTGCAGGAAGGAGGAGATAGTCCAGTGGAAGGTGTCCCCACAACGGCAGGGGGTGGAACAAGGTGAGCTTTAAGGTCCCTCCCAACCCACACCAGTCCGGAATTCTGTGGTTGGAGAGGGAATTTTGTTTCTCTCTTCTGTTGGAGTTAACAGCCAGCAATGGCAGAGGGCTGGTCACCTGGCTCAGCCACCTGAGGCCTCATCTCTGATGAGAAGGGATGCAAAAACATCAGCTCTTGTCACAAAACATCTGAAAACTACAATCCAAGCCAGGAAACTAAATTAAGAGCTAGATATTAGGAAATATTTTTTGAAAAAAAAAAAACATTTTTTTTCCTTCAGAAGTAGCTTTTATATCAGTTTTCACTAAAACTCACCCATGAGCTTGGCTGTACAGTCCAACCCATGCCATTCTGAGCAGGAAGGATCATTTCCTACTGCCTCAAAGCAAACAGCCGTGGCTGGGTTTGCAACCTTGTCTGGATGTCCCTGTGCTAGAAGACACCCGACACAAGCTTTGGGAGGTCCCTTTGTCCTCCTTTCCTATTTCCTAACACATTTACTAAAATCAGAGCTCATTTTCCTCTCACATCTCTGCAAAAAAAAAGCGGCACCAAAAATCCAGGCAGATTTCAACCGATCTCTGGCCCTTCCTTTACTGGAAGTCCACCTAAATGTGCAGCTGTTGGCACAGCTTCTGCCCAAGGAGCCACTTCTGTTCGTTCTGGAAAGGCCCAAAAAGGCCCTTCAGCCATCCTACATTATTGTTGTTGCATCCAGACTTCAGAGGGCAGCTGACTTCCCCAGCTCCCTGCCAGCCCACCTGAGCCAAGGGAACACAATTCACTTGAGGGACCAAGAATTTATTGGCAGGCTAATTAAAGCCTCGACAGCCAGATCCCGGAATCATTATTAGTCCAGTGGCAGGGATACAAACATTTGTGGTGCCAAGCATCCCATTGTCTCAGCCCTTTTGCAGTGGTGGGGTGCCTCCAACCCGGACATGCAGAACTTTCTCACATCTCCCCCTTTTTCTGGGAGCTCCCCCTTTCTACTTCTTGACCCACCCTTCCCTGAATGTCCCTTCATTGTCCTCAACATCCCACCTTCCTCACCAGGAGGATTCTAACGCTGTTAATGGAATTTCTTCTCCTTTCCGAAGGGATTGCTTACTTGCTTTTTCCTCATTAGTTCAGAAATTAAATGTTATCAGGTTTTCCCTTTTTATGGGCAGCCACCGTATGCTGGATTCTTGCTCCTTGTTCCCTTTGTTATTCCCCAAATCAGCTTTATCAGTGTCCTGTCACATCCCCGAAGGACCATTAGTGCCCGCTCACCAATGCCCCACCCTCTGAGCATCCCGTGATAACATTTTGGGGGCTCTCTGCTATATTCTCCTATTCTTGTGTGCTGGTAAGTCACCAGCACGAGTTGTTTCCACAGACATCCCCTCTCCGGGGTGCCACTGAATGTTCCACTCCAGCAGGGCAGAGATCGGGAGGAAGAGTAATTCACACGGATTAGTGTGCAAATAAGGCAAAAGCACCAGCAGCTCTTGATTTTCCTTCAGGTTTTTTTTTTTAAAGAAATCCCTTCTCCTCACTGCCAAGCACCCTCTGAAACTCCCAACCAACTGGAATGAATGGTTATTTGAAATACTGTTTAAAGAGCTAAAGAACTAAACCTAAATCACACAGCTGACCCTCTCGGGGGCAAATTCTGCAGGGCTGTCCGATTTGGGCTCATTTATTCTTCTTCCCAAGTGTTTGTTATTGCCCACTTCAGAGTGTGCTCCAGCTCCTGCTGGGAAGTTTCCAGCTGCGACAAAGGAATATCAGGTCCAGGAGGGCTGGTATCGCCTCCCTAAGTGTTTTAATGTGATTAACAGCTTCCTGCAGCTTCTCCTGAAAACTGGATCCCGCCTGTGGTGTCTTCTCCTAACTCTCAAATACATTAGGAACTGGGAGCTGATTTTGCCGGGGCTCAAATCGATGGTGGGATTTGTTGCTTCTTGATAGTTTCTAACTTTTGGAGAGGTCAAACCACCGTGCTCTGGTTTTCCCACCAGGTCAAAACACACTGGGTGCCTTTCCCTTTCCTCTGCTCTTCTCCTGCCACCCCCAAAAATACATTAGAGTCGTTGTGAATAAGTGATTGCTTTAAAATTTAAAGAAAAAATCCCAGAGGTAAAAAAAAAAAAACCTCATTAAGTTTCCCACTAAAATTTTACTGCAGGGAATGAGCTGGAAGTGGCGTTCGGAAATAGCAACCAGCGGTGCCAGGGACACTGGGACAGGGAGCTCTGCCCTGGGTGCGATGTACAAACGTGGTGGGCCTGGGGAACTCGTGAGGACCCCCAAAAAGGGGCCAGTAACAACCCGGGGGTTAAAGACCAGAGAAGAGAGAAAGAGAGAAAGAGAGAAAAGAGAGAAAGAGAGGAAGAGACCCCGGGAAGGGGCTGCACATGCTCCTGGCTCCCACGGAAAAATATAAATTGCGTGCTACAGCGTGCTAAGCGAGCAAATTGCAGGTGAATCTGTTCCTGAGGAGCTCCTGCGCCACCCCAGCCCCTGGGAAAGCGGGAAAGCTTTCTGCCATCACCTCGGGTAGCTCATGCAGACCGGGATAACGCGGCCTCGAAAGCAAAACTCCGCAGTACTTCATCTCAGGGCCATCCGACTTCATTCCCAGGGCTCTCCAGCTGAAATGCTTGCAGCCCTGGGGGACAGCAGTGTCGCATTTTACTCCTCTACCTTCAGAGACAGATATGATCTCGAGAAGAGGCTGAATTCTCTTCTGCTCCAAGACCAATTCAGCACCATAAATGTGCAATGAGAATTTATCCGCCAGCCTCTCTGTCCCAGCAATCGGGGAAGCCGGGGCTGGAGGCCGAAGTGACACGAGCATCGTTCCCACCTGCATCTCCCCGACTCCTTCCCCTCAAAGAAACCAAAAGGTCATCACGAGCAAGGTGTTAAGAGCCGACATTACCCACAAAAGACGGATTGCTTAAAACGAATCCAGTCTGCTCTCACTCGGACTCTTTGCTCTCGTTCAATACTAACCCATTGCCTCTCATTTACTGTTTGTATTAAATAATAACCCGGGGTCAAAGCCGAGGGTGAGATTATGAAGGGGAATTCATTGCATTCATTTGCAGGGCGTTTTGGGCATACAAACACACATCGCCCTCCTGGGGTACTCCCTTCCAAACGCAGCTTTGCGAGGTGGGATCAAAGCTCCTTTGTCCTTTGAGCCACCGCGGATTTCCTGGCCCCTCACAGGAATAAATAAGTGGAAGAAGATTTCGGTCTCTAGTCAGCCACATTCACCCACGCTTCCAAAATCCCACCAAAATAATTCCAAATAATTCCAAAATTACCAAAATGATTTCCTCAGTCTGTGCCTTGACTCTCATTTGCTCGGCAGGCATCACACAGAATCCCTGAATGGTTTGGGGGCTGGAAGGGGCCTCAAAGCCCATCCAGTGCCACCCCCTGCCATGGGCAGGGACACCTTCCACTAGCCCAATTTGCTCCAGCCTGGCCTGGGACACTTCCATAACACATATCTGTCAAATTGACTTGAAATTCCTATTTCAAATGAACTGGTTTTCACTCATTTATCTCCAGATAAAACTGTTGTAATTAGAGATTTTTCTCCAGCTTCTTTCCAGGCCCCTACCAAACAGGAGAGAAAATCGGAACCTCCTCTTCCATTTTTAGCAAACTCAGTTTCTACCTGTTTTTCTTTTCTTTCCCTTGTCTTTTTCTCCAGACACACAGGAAAACCTGGCCATATTCTCACAAAGAAAAAAACCAAGGAGATTCAATGGGATAATTCCAGTTTTACTGCTTAGCACACAGCAGCTGGAGGGGGATAAACTCAAATACTCAGAAATATAGTGCAGTGTTAGAAGGCTTACGAGTATCTGGGCGGCCTGATCGATGTCCCCGAGCCTCCCAGCTCTGCCTGGACCAGCCAGCCAAGGAGAACACCGGTCCCTGGGATGCCATGTGGGAAATGGGCAATGGCACACATCCTAAGGGGGGCCTGTAGGGTGAACAAGGTGAGTAAAGATCCCTCTGAGTTCCGTTCTGGCGCTGGAAATGTGTCTGCGCTTCCCACCTCGGCATAACCCATTCACAGCAATTTCCGTTTCATGGAGCAAAGCTGGGCCCTTGAATTATGGCTGGGACAGCAGAAAATAGTGAAAGAAAATTGTATAGGGCTGATAGTCATCATTCTGCACTTGTAATCATACAATCATTAAGGTTGGAAAGGACCTGTAAGAGCATTGAGTCGAAATCCTATGTTTGGCTGGGGAGGAAATGGGGGGGACACAGATCACCACATTTTCATTTAAGAAAACAAAACAAAACAAACCCCAAAACCTGGCACTTTGATCTCCAGTGTTTTGCTCCTGCCCTGCTGGGATTGCTGTCCTAGTGAATCCAAGTTGTAATGAGAGCAAACGATTGATTGACCACTCAGAGTTGTACCCATTTCCCATTCCTTCCCTTCCTAATGCTCACTCCGACTTCCAGGTGGAACTGAGCAGAGTTCTGCTAAATGTCTTCTGAAAGGGGGGGAAAAAAAAGCTACAAAAAGCAAGCAACCCGTGCCAGGGCCTCACCACCCTAAAAAACTTCTTCCTTATATCAGGAGGGGAACATTCACACCGGATTTTCACTGGTGCAGCTTAATCCCGTTACTTTTTGCTTTGCCTTCACCACCTGCATTTTCCAGCCCGCTCCTTTAAACACTTGTGGACCTTCCTCCATTCCTTTAAAACTTTTTATTGCTTCTTGTTAACGATTCCTTAATACCTGTTTAGGATGGGCTAAAAGGAAGGGACATCCTGGTGCTTTCCCAAGCCATCCCACAGACCCACCTTGTAAGCGCTGTTCACTCTCCACCTCCTGGCAATTAACGTTGGCTCCCCCACGTAGAGTCAAACTGCAAATAAAGAGGAACATAAAAACGTCCAGGCCCCATCCATCGCAAAAGGCAGAGGTTGGCACCCCTTGTTGCTGAGATTTACGGACTGAGTTTCAGTTTTATCATTTTATCCCCCTTGAGCTGTAAAATCAGTTCATCCTGGGTGGCAGCGTAGAACTTGCGAGCAGAGACAGCCCGTAGGTCATCGAGGGCGTCGTGGTACAAATCCATGTTGGAAAAAGCACTTAACTCCTTCCCCTCCTGCTCCTCTTGGGGCTCCAGACAGGCTGCAAGGTGAATATTTATCTCCTTAGCACCTCTGGGGATGCTGCAATCCCCGCCCTTTAGAGGTGCGAAGGGGCCCGGAGGCACAGGTCCCGTAATTAGCCACTGAAGTCCATCAAGGCTGAGAGCAGGGGAAGGTGAAGCACTCGGACACATCTGGGGATGCTCAGGTGCTGCGGGCACAGGGCAGGAGGGTTCATTTTGAGCTAAAACCCCTCACCTTTCCACCCCACTCCTTCATTTGCAGTTGCTCGGGTCACGCTCCCCAGGAGCCACTCGAGCTCTCGCCAAGAAGGAACTCAGGAATGAGTTCCCATCCCAATGTTCAGGTGGGATCCCCAGGAAAGCCACCCCCGTCTGCTCGGGCTGCTCCCCACACACCCCAGGGGCTGGCAGAGCACCCCCTAAACCCCTCCAGCAGGCAGCATCCCGGGAAATCTGCCTTGCCGAGAACAACAGAGGGTCCAAATGCATCGTCTTCATCAGTTATTGAAACTTCATCCCTTGTGCGAGAGCCTGGGTGACTGCAAAGGCAGAACCTGTGCCCGTGTGAGCCAGTGAACAGGGGCTGGCCCTCATCCCGTGGTGCTCCCACATCGCACTCTGTGGGATTTAGTGGGCTTCTCTGCAAGGTCTGGCACGGGCTACTCGCGGGGACTAAAAACCCCCACAAAAATAATAACAAAAAGCAAAGCGGCAGCAAAACCCCACCAGACAAACCTGATCTGACCCAAAACACTGAAATCCGTTTCAGCTCACAGCAGCGTGGTTCACAAAGGCGGGTTTGGAATTGGTTTCAGAGATGCAGATGTTCCCTGATTTCCTTGTGTGGTGTTACAGAACTTCCAGCTGCTGCTTTAGGGGGGTTCCAGATGAGCTGCTGCCCCCCCCCATTCCTGGCTTTCCTCACTAAAGAGCAGAACTCCGGGCACAGCCCAGCCCTCAGCCCCACGGTCGGCACCGAACGGAGGAGCCGGCCCAGAACCAAGAGGTGGCGCCCAGAAACCGGGAGATGCTGCCCGTGGCACTGGTTTGTACTGGGATGGGGCACAGGAACCGGGAGATGCTGCCCCTGGCACTGGTTTGTGCTGGGATGGGGCACAGGAACCGGGAGATACTGGGATGGGGCACAGGAACCGGGAGATGCTGCCCCTGGCACTGGTTTATACTGGGATGGGGCACAGGAACAGGGAGATGCTGCCCGTGGCACTGGTTTGTACTGGGATGGGGCACAGGATCCGGGAGATGCTGCCCGTGGCACTGGTTTGTGCTGGGACAGTGCACAGGAACTGGGAGATGCTGCCCCTGGCACTGGTTTATACTGGGACAGTGCACAGGAACTGGGAGATGCTGCCCCTGGCACTGGTTTATACTGGGACAGTGCACAGGAACTGGGAGATGCTGCCCCTGGCACTGGTTCATACTGGGACAGTGCCCAGCACGGCGCTGCCAGCATCAGGGTGAGGAGGGCACGTGGCAAACACGCATCAGGACAGATGCAGAAACTGTAAAAAAGGATGATCAGCCCTTTCCAGCCCCGGTTTGCAGCTTCCCAGGCTCTTGCCCCAAGCACCAAGCACCCCCCAGACCAGAACCTGCTCCTTCCCCACGTCTCTGCTCTCAGTTCATTCCAAACAGACCCTCGACTCCTTCTCCTGGCCCCAGCTCCGGTTTTGTACACCCTTCACAGGAACCCTGCAACAGAGTAAATTGCAAAATTCCATTGTAAAAATCCCTACTCTGTTTTCCAGTTTCCTTGAGCTAAAAGGATTTCTTGGGTTTAAAGTGAGAAGCGAATATTCAATATCCACGCTTTGAGCACAAACCACCATATGAAGAAAAACAAACCTTTTACTGTAGAAATTAATCAAATTAGAAAAAAACCTCAAAGGACAAGTCTATCATCTCTTGATCTTTCATGTTACAAGCACAAGCTGATGATCAGCAACACATTGAAAGAGAAAAAAAAGAGAAGGGGGGAAAATCTGGTTCAAGTTTGTCATTTAAATTCATGGCAAAGAGATTTCACTGAGGCAAGACATTATGAGCATCTAAAAAATAGATTTTTTTTACAAAAAAATAAAAAGGAAAATATTTATGTCTTGAGAAATTGATAAGCCAGTTGTCCTGGTTTGAGACAAAATTGGGAGGAACACTCTGGGAGGAACTTCCCCTCCACAGAAGGCAGGGTACAGCCACCCCTCCCCCAACAGGGTCGGGAAAAAATTCCTCGAAGGAAAGTGAAAGGAGAAAAAACTATTTATTTAACAAACACACGGGAAAAGAATAATGCTCAATAATAAAACCTCTCGCTGTGGAGAGAAAACCTGGGAAGATTTGAGAGTCCTTTCCGTGGGTGTGGGCTCTCTCTCTCTCTCCTCTCCAGAGCGGGGTCGGCTCGGGCCCCTCCGGGCCGAGGTGTGAGGGCTCCCAGTGAGGTTCTGATGTTCTGGTGCTCTGAACAGTCCAGAAGAGAAGAAGGAAAAATCCAAAGTCCCAGGGAAACAAAGGAGTTGAACTCTCCGTGTCTCTCCTCCGAGAAAAGGAGCCCAGAGCCGGGGAAAGTAGGAAGGTGCCTCTGCTCTGCAGCAGCAGGAACGCAGGGCAGTGAATGTCCTTGGAGCAAAACTGCTTTGAAAAGTTCCTCTGGCTTTTTTCTTTCTCTTGCACCCAATTTTAAAGGCACAGAAAGGCACAGGAATCATGGCTGGGCATAGAGCAGGCGATAGGGGATACACAGCATAAAGTCAGCCCAAGACACCACTGGTACTTCAGAGTACCCAGACACTGATGAGAGCTGTAACTCATGGGCTGAGTTTTCTGTGGCCGATGTATTAAAGCCTCTCTGAGCATTAGTGAAGGACATAACAATTAGCAGCAAGGAAAAACATCCTGTAAACTCGCCAAGGTTTTATCAAGGGAAAGAAGGCGAAGTTAAGCAACTTTCTAACCGCTTTAGTAAAAGGTGTTTGTCTGGATTTGTACCCTGAGCAACCTGGTCCAGTGGAAGGTGTCCCTGCCCACGGCAGGGGGATGGAATGAGATGAGCTTTGAGGTCCCTTCCAATCCAAAGCACTCTGGGATTCCATGATTCCTCACAACTCTCTCCACAAAAAAACCCCCAAAACTGTGGAGGGGCACTACCAGTATTTTAAGGTGCTTTTGAGAAAACCCCAAGGTTCTGTTCTGCACCGAACCCAGGGGAGCCTCTTCTGCCTCTTGAAGGGAGAAGAAGAGCCCTGGAGGTGCCTCAGTGCAGGCTCTGAGCCCTGGCTCCACGAGGAGTGCTGCAGGTGTTTTGTTGGAACCATTTCCATGGCACAGCAGCAGGATGGCAGCAGAGCCGTGGCTCCCACCCGGCCTTTCCCTCACACGGAACTCCCACAAAGCCCAGGCGTTTTTTCCACCCCTGGCTCAGGCTTTTCCACTCGTTCTCCCTCTTTTCCCCCTTGGATTGCTCTCCAGGGAGCAGCAGGATGGCAGCAGCCTCGGGCCCCCTTGCCAGCGCCGATGACCGGAGCCCCTCTGCCAGCACGGGGCCGATTCCCCCGGCAATCCTGCAAACCAGAGAATGGCTTTATCCTCCCCGTGAGGCTTCACAACATGGCTGAATTATTTCACTGAACAAGGGACTCTTTCGTGCATGTATTCATACACCAAAAGCCCATTACCTTCCCCGTTCCTTCCAGCACACTTCCATTTGACTGATGTCTGAAGTCGCCTCCAGCTGCCTTTGCAGCTTGCTTGGTCTGCAGGCAATCAGTGGGCAATGCTACTGCTTTTTGTGTCTTCCACATTCCAACCCATAGCAAAAGTCCCTGCAGAAGGGCACTCTCTGTCTCCTCCATCAGATTTTCGAGCCTCTTACCCAGCCCAGGGTGTGCTCTGTGTTTATTTACACCATTTCTTGCCAGTGCCAAGCAGAGCGGCAGACAAACGAGTTTCTTCAAAGTAGTCCCCAAAAAATGACATTTGAATTTTTAAACACTTCACCAGCTGGAAGGAAAAGTCTGCACAGTGCCTGGGATGACATCTCTCCCTCCCTGAGCTGCTGGGTCTGCCTAATAATTGTCATTCTGATTTAGGGACAACGTACAGGGGACAGCTGAACACTTTTGGGAGGGCCACCTGGACAGACCTTCAAGTAAACATTTTGTTTAGGGGACAGGCAGCAAAACAGGAGCAAAACAGGATCTAACTGAGTTTACAAGGAGGAAACAGGGAAAAAATGTTGGACTTCTGGGCCACTCCACAGATTCTGTGCCCCCTGAAACCACCCCATTTCTGCAGTGCCACTGACCAGTGTTGGCTCAGTGCTGGAAGGGGCTGTCATTGCAAATTTACACTCATGTCCATTTCAGAGCAGCAGCAAAACACTCTTAAGAATCTTTTTTTCCTTCTTACATCAAAGAAAAATATCCTGTATTAATTCTAAACCAAGGAAGTGTTAAGTTAATTGTTAACATTTCTCACCATTTCAAATTCACGACTTTTGGAGATATTTCTCGTAGTTGTTACACAATTCTGAAAAGTTCCTTGAATTCCAAACCAACTTTCATTGTGGAGTCATTTGCTGAATTCCAAAACAAATTTAGCCACTGAAGGGAGAGAGGCTGCACTGGATAAAAATACAGATCCTGCACAGCTGTCCTTAATCAGAATCCCAATGGATCTGAGCTACACTGATACAATATTTGAGTGTCTTCTACCCTCAGGATTCTGTGATCCGTTGTCAGGAAGACAAAATAAAGCAGGTAACGATTGCAAACTCACCTGTGAAATAATCCAGCCTCATTTGTGCAGGTAAATATTAACCGAGAGGGGTTGGAGACTTAAAACAATGCTGTGCACGCCTGGGAAAAACCTGGTGACTCCTCAGCGCTCCTGTTTGGCTGAAGGGTCAGGGAGCTTGGAGGCTGGATGACTTCCAGGGGCATTTTGATGGATGCCAGGCTGATAGGGATGTCCATGGCAATGTGGGGAAGAGACGCTGAAATTTCTTCTCTTTTCTTGCTTGGCCTCCATTCCTCCTGCTCCTCATGGAATCCCAGACTGGTTTGGGTCGGAAGGGATCCTAAAGCTCGTCCCATTCCAGCCCTGCCCACGGACAGGGACACCTTCCACTGTCCCAGGCTGCTCCAAGCCCCGTCCAGCCTGGCCTTGGACACTTCCAGAGGGATCCAGAGGCAGCCACAGCCTCTCTGGGCACCCTGTGCCAGTGCTCTTGCCCCATCCCTGCCTCTGTGTGGGTCCCCTCACTGTGGAATTCTCACGCAGAAAATGTTTAATCTGAGATTTCCCCTTGCTGCTTACAAAACGCAACAAGTGCCAGAGGCCACCGTGGTGGGACGTGTGACCCTCAGGACCCTCACAGGACCCGAAGCAGGGGGAATAAAGACGGGAGAGAAGAGTAAACGAGTTTAGGAAATCGTGGCAGGAATTTTTGCTCCTGATAAAAAGAGAAGGGGTTGAGATCAAACCTCCCATCACACTGTCAGCACAGGTAAATAAATGATCTACACTGCATCTGAGTGCTCCTCGTAAACCAGCAAACCAGCAGATCTTATCCCCTGGAAGGTGTCCCTGCCCATGGCAGAGGGCTGGAACGAGATGAGCCTGAAGGTCCCTCCCACCCAAACCATTCTGGGACTTTTATGGGTGAATGTGTGGAATGTCAACCACAGCAGGCGAAGGACTGCAGTGGAGCACACCCAGAAAACATCACCCAAGACACAGCCCAAAGCTTGCAAAAAGACAAGGGTTTCTTCCAAAATTTGCTGTTAAATCTGACCCATCTTGAATGCTTTGTTGGCTCTGTCGCTTCTAAAGAACTGCTATAAATAAATGTATGTGATTATCTGCATCTAAAATTCTTATCGTTTAAAATTGAGCCCAAGTAAAGAGTCTCATTTTCTTT
Organism: Mohoua ochrocephala; assembly: GCA_013398855.1. Lineage (NCBI taxonomy): Eukaryota > Metazoa > Chordata > Aves > Passeriformes > Acanthizidae > Mohoua > Mohoua ochrocephala. The sequence continues at coordinate 99,535 of VZTA01009290.1, read as the reverse complement.
CTTGCCTTCTCAGAGTGATACATAATAATTTATGAGCTACTTATCTGTCAGGTCTTTACAGCTGAAAATACCTAAAGGCAATAAAAACAACAAGGCACAGAGCAAAATATGAGAGACACGTGAGGATGCTGCGCTGCAATTCCCAGCCACGGTGCCGAGGTCTCTCCTGGGCACTCACTGATTCCTGCAGTTCCTGCTGGGTGAGAGGAAGGGCCAGCAGCTCTCCCTTGGTTTGTCAGCACCACAAAAATTCCGATTTTCCTACTTTTAGATGCAGAGGTTTATTTTCTTTTTACTTTTACAGACAGCTGTCCTTGTTCATAACGTGAGCTGTGGGCTGGCAGAGGTTTTCAGAGCCACAGCCCCTACTGAAGTGGATGGATTGATATGTAAATCCCTTGCCAATTAACCGTGCATTAACTAACTAATCTTAGAGCCTTGAACAGCACTCACGGGTGGAGGGGGCCAGGTTAAGCTCAGGGGCTCAGTGAACAGAGGCACTGAGAGTGCCTTCTCCACGTTTTCCTTAAATTTACCCAGAGGATCCCAAAACCACAAAGCTGCTCAACTATTCAGTCATGAATCTCTTGTATCCACGTGCAGAATTCTGCTGCAAAAAGAAAAGAGAAGACTTCCAATTATTTTTCCTGCATTACCACTGAGAAGTAGAGAAAGAGGAAATCAAGTTTTGGGGTAAGACTGCTGAGGAAAATCTGATGACAAATGGGCAGCCAGGCCTTCCTGTAAGGAACAACTGAAACCTGTCCAGTTTTCCACTGAAAATGATTTCTGTTCCAAGGTTAATCACCTTTTTTGCAGCTCGAAGGACTGACTGTGGTGTCCCTGAGCCACTCATCCGGATACAGAGGTTCTCTGAGGGACAGCCGGCCTGCTCAGAGGCACCCGGTGTTAATGTCCTGCAAAAAGCTGTTTGTGCATCCAGGAGGAATGTCAGGAGCCATTAAATCCCCATTTGCTGGCCTTGTCCGTCCATCGCAGCATTCAGCACCTGATGCTGGCCTGGGAAAAGGCTCCTCTCCCACCTCTGCGGGCTGGGGGAGGCTGGAGCTGGCCAGGTTTGTCAGGGAGCAGCCGGGACTGCCCTTCCCACTCCGGGTTACACCACTCTGCCAGAGACCTTCACACGTGGGGACACCAAGGAACCAAGCTCGAGCACTGTGTCCTCCTCCTGCCGAGAGGCAAAGGCTGGATCTTCACGTTCTTTTTCTTTTTCCCAAACACCCTGAGTTTGTTTAGACGCCAAAACACCGTTGCTTGGCTGTTACCTGTGGATTCATAACACCAAGTTCTCTGTTTTGCAAGCGCCTTCCTCGGCGTTCCACCACACAGGGAACCGGGAAAATGTGAGCAAGGGGTGTTTTCCGCCGCGAGGATTTGCCATCAGAGGACAATGATTCAGTCGCATCCTTTTAAGCCAACAAATATTTGTTAAGTGCATCTTACAACACCACGGGGCAGTTGTAAAAAATCATTTCAATGGAGCTGAATTTGTCGGCCTGACATTTATGACATTGCACAACAGAGCAGAGCAGAAGAGCTGGCTTTGGTCGCACCGCACAACACAAATGTTGGAATTTGACACTGGAGTGAAACGTTCGAACTCGCAGCAGAAGGATGCTTGGGTTTAGTGTAAAACACCGTGTCAGACCAAAGTCTGTGCCTTCAAATTCTCACCCAGACTGATGGGAATTTGGCTGATGTTGTGGGCAGTTACCACTGCCTGGAAGAAAAACATCTGTATTAAAGAGTGTGCTGTACAAAGCACCCGAGGCTGCAGCCTGCAAGGCAGAGAGAGGCTTTCTGCCTCTGGGAGTGTGTCAAGCCCACAGAAGGCACCTCAGTGCCCCTCAGTGTTCACCTGCTTTTCACGTCCTCACCGATTTTAGCCATTTCATTAAATTTAGGTCACTCTCATCGCATTTTGCTGCTTGCCCAACTCACCCTCCTCGCCACCGGTACCAAATCATTTTCAAGCAAAATGACCAGCCCGAACACCAACCCTCTGCTGCCCTTTCCTGACACAGGGACTAAACAGCAGGGCAGTGATTTTTGGGACTTTAAATACTTCCTTTAGCTGGAAACGTGCACTGGCCCCCAGGGGTGAGAAGAAAAGTGGGGTGGATTTGGTCTTGAGCAATGACAGTTGGTAAGTGTAACGCGAATTTTAAATACATATATTTAACTGTATAAATACCTGTGTTCTTCCTCTAGAAGGTTGGATTTCAAACAGTTTGCACTGAAACACTGCTCCCTCACACCACCCCACACCTGCTGCTGGATCTTGCAGCTATCCCAGCTCACAGCCATGTCATGGAGCACGGTGGAGTCCCCATCCCTGGAGGTGTTCCAAAACCATGTGGATGTGGCACTTGGGGACAGGGTTTGGTGCTGAACTTAGTGGTGGTGGTGCTGGGCTGATGGTTGGACTCGATGATCTGTTAGGTCTTTGCCAACCTTAATGATTCCATGATCATAAGATTCCAAAATAAAAGGAAGTGAGCAATAAAGACACAGCAGATTTCAGATGTCAAATGATTCTCTCATTTATTTTCCTGGCAGCCCTTGAAAAAAAAGAGAAAGAAAAGACACAGAGGCAACACCAGAAAGAGGCCTGTGGGCTGGTGGGGGTATTGAAACCGGCTCTGTATCACCTTGGAATAAATTTCTTCACCTAAAAATGGGTTTAAAATGTGTTTTTAAACAAGGTGTTAAAAGAGGCTTGAAGCTGAGGGAGGAACAGCAAATGAGAGTTAAACAGCATTGCTAACTTCGGAACTTCTGCGAGGTCAAAAAAGCACCAGTTCCAAACAGCTCCCTCCCAGCCTTACAAAGGGACATCCAAAACAACCTCTGGGACTGCCCACGGCATATGTTTGGGTTCAAACCTCCCTCGTTTCTCTCCCGTCCCTCCTCCCACCCCACAACCCACAGCCAGCGGCGCGGAGGAGCAGAGGGACCTTCCCCTCCCAGACCCGAGCCCAGCTCTCCCGGCCGTCTCTCTCTGTGCTGGCAGCACCCAGGGATGATGAATTAGTGCCCGAAGCAGGGGCTGACCGTCACACACACAAATGTCCTCAGGCACATCCCTGGAGTTCGGTGAAACCGGACCAGAAGGGTTTGCATTGAATCCGCAGCTGCAAAGCGTCAGTGTGTCTCTGCTCCCCAAACGCGCTGGCGAAACGCTTCCCTCAATCTCTTCTGAAGCCATGGTGTTAATTCCGGTTTATGTTTTCCAGCACACGCCCTAAATGAGCTGTGAGAAAACGTCTGGGAGGTGTTAAGCACCAGCGGGATGCGGAGGGTGCCTCCTACGCTCTCCTCCTCATCCCAGAGCGTACAGACCCGCCTGGCACAAGTCCCGTGTCCCGTGCTGTCAGTGCTGGCCCAGCCATCCATCCATCCCCCCCCAGGCCATCCAAAAAGCTGGGTGAGGAGCCGAAATGCAGCTATGTTACAAAATGGTACCAATCAAACGATGTAACTTTAGAATCATAAAATCCCAGAATGGTTTGGGTTGGGAGAGACCTCAAAGCCCATCCAGTGCCACCCCTGCCACGGGCAGGGACACCTTCCACTAGCCCAGGCTGCACCAAGCCCCATCCAACCTGGCCTTGGACACTGCCAGGGATGGGAGGTGTAGCTTTACCAGTGAAGTTTGTTCTTCAATGGCAGAAGTTACAGTTTCACACCCAAATAAGCCCAGAGCTGCCTATTTTTCCCTGCTCGCTTTTGACTTGCCTAAAACAATATACCTGGGTGAGAATTTGAGAGAGACACAAAGGCCAAAACCACCTCAAAGCTCCCAGGTTTCTGTGGCCAGTTTGGCCACAGCCTTCGAGGAGGGCTCACTGGAAGAGCGTTGTACTGATTAAAGACAAAATATTTAAGTCTAAAGCTGGTTTGATGTTAAATTCCCCGAGGTTTTTCTGACAGGTCTCGGGAAGGCCTCATGAGCGGGCTGCTGGCTCCGGGTGAAGATGGAGCGGCAGAGAAGCCCCAGGTGCTGCAGAACAGTCCCCTCTGCAGACATCAGAGCCGGCTCCCAGCCCAGCACCCGAGACCCCATCACAGCTGGGGTTCCCCTTTCAGTGCCCCATTTGCCCCCACCTGTTTCTCAGAGCTGGCTGTGGTTTTGGCACCCCCTGGGATCCAGGTCCATCCTACCCCAGGGGTCTCTCCAAGCTCATGGCTGTGTGCTTTGGGAGCTCTGTTCCCAAACATCTCCTGACCAAAACCTAACGAAACCAGGAGTCTTTTGGCTCGGCCTTCGATCCCTAATTTCAAGTTTGTGGGGCTTGGCACTGATGGGTTAAACAGCCACATAAGGAATTCCTGTCCCTGTCGGACCCGGTCCTGTGGGGTTTGGTTTGTGTAAAGGTTAAGGAGTCGCCGTGTCCTTGCCTCGCCCCGGAGCCTGCTCTTCGCGTGCACAGCAGCACTGTGTTTGTGTTGCCATGGGGAATTCCTGGGAGCCCTCACAGCCCCTGCCTTCCACCCCGCGTGAGAAGGGCCCTGCGTAACCTTCTGGGTGAGTCACATCCCTACACAAACCTGGCCGTCCCAGGTGCCAGCAGCCAGCGAGGGGTGAATTTACAGCTCCAGGAAACGTCTGCTCGGCTTTGCTTCCAGCGAGCACCAGAGCAAACCCTGTTATGTCAACACGAGCGGTTGCACAACTGGCTCCGGCGTTGGATCCCACATCCACTCCTGTGCACGAGCGGCTCTCCTGGAAAACCAGCTCTGTGTGCTCCGTAGGAACAGCTCTGCAGGTGACCACTCACACCGAGCGCTCAGGTTTCATCCCACAGACAAAACATGCCCAGAGGAACGGGAAAGGGCATTGCCTGCAGCCCCATTCCCTGCCAAAGGGATTTTCTTCTCACCAGCACAAACATACTGAGGTCACGGATCCGGAGCTCCAATGCTTCCCGGGTCAGTGGGATTTACTCTGAGCATTCACTTCTGCTGGTAAAGGAGAAGGCAGGCAGGTATTTCCAATGTATTCTCCTGGCACTGGAGCCTGCCCCAAGGTTCCAAGGAAGAGAAGCTCAGGGCCAGGCTCAGTGCCAGGGGTCCCAGAGCACAGCAGAGCTGTNAGAGCCCACCAGAGCTGGTTTCCAGGGCCCACCAGAGCCATTCTCCAGAGCACACCAGAGCCATTCTCTAGAGCCCACCAGAGCCATTCTCCAGAGCCCACCAGAGCCATTCTCCAGAGCCCACCAGAGCTGGTTTCCAGGGCCCACCAGAGCCATTCTCCAGAGCACACCAGAGCCATTCTCTAGAGCCCACCAGAGCCATTCTCCAGAGCCCACCAGAGCTGGTTTCCAGGGCCCACCAGAGCCATTCTCCAGAGCACACCAGAGCCATTCTCTAGAGCCCACCAGAGCCATTCTCCAGAGCCCACCAGAGCCATTCTCCAGAGCCCACCAGAGCTGGTTTCCAGGGCCCACCAGAGCCATTCTCCAGAGCACACCAGAGCCATTCTCTAGAGCCCACCAGAGCCATTCTCCAGAGCCCACCAGAGCCATTCTCCAGAGCCCACCAGAGCTGGTTTCCAGGGCCCACCAGAGCCATTCTCCAGAGCACACCAGAGCCATTCTCTAGAGCCCACCAGAGCCATTCTCCAGAGCCCACCAGAGCCATTCTCCAGAGCCCACCAGAGCTGGTTTCCAGGGCCCACCAGAGCCATTCTCCAGAGCACACCAGAGCCATTCTCTAGAGCCCACCAGAGCCATTCTCCAGAGCCCACCAGAGCCATTCTCCAGAGCCCACCAGAGCTGGTTTCCAGGGCCCACCAGAGCCATTCTCCAGAGCACACCAGAGCCATTCTCTAGAGCCCACCAGAGCCATTCTCCAGAGCCCACCAGAGCCATTCTCCAGAGCCCACCAGAGCTGGTTTCCAGGGCCCACCAGAGCCATTCTCCAGAGCCCACCAGAGGTGGTTTCCAGGGCCCACCAGAGCCGTTCTCCAGAGCACACCAGAGCTGTTTTCCAGGAACTGAGCTCACCCCTAAGGCCTCACCACCAGACCTCCAGGGTGGCACTTCCATGCCCTTCAGGCATGAAGGATCTCCCACGTGTGGCACCTACAGTAATGTTTGAAGTCTGAAATAATTCATTCTCTAAACCCACCTTTTTCTGCCTCCTAGGGATCACACGCTGGGTTGGAAAAAAAATACCGTGCACACAAAGCAGAAGAACCAGGATTTAAGGGAGGGAAAATGAGAAACAAAGGGTTACATTCCTAGGTATGGGAAAACTCTGGGTGGTTGGTGTCACACTGTGTGTCAGAAGAGGGTTTTTCCTGCATTATTATTCTCCTTCCACGTTATTTTTGGTAATGTCTAAGGAACTTCCCTGCTTTATAAGGAATCCAAGATTAAAGGCAGCAAAGACCCATCCCGTGCACTGTCAGTCTTGTGAGCTGCCCCACACCATCCAGCTGCTCCCCATCTCTTCACAAAATAACTGAAAATAGCCCATAAATTATCAAAATAAAACTGTCTGAAAGCAGCAGGTGCCAAATATAGTTTTATTTTTTATCATCTGGTAACACTGTGATAATATAAACTGTATAAAGCATGATAAAACTCTTCCATGAAACGGGGTAGGTACATATTATAAAATAAAAATTACAAAAATTACATTACCGAAAGGAAATACAACATTTAAAAGAAAACATTACAATAATATAATGGTACCAGTTCCTTTCTGTATTCCAGAATTTATGGAAAATGTTTAAATTATGCAGCACTAAGATAAGTTACTTTTATTTTCTGTCTTGATTTTAAACATGCACTAACTCAAACAGGAATAAAACCTATTGATCAATACAGGAAATGTTATTTAACCACAGAGCTTTGCATGTAGGCTTGGACCAACCTGGGCTAGTGGGAGGGAATGAGATCAACTTTATGGTCCCTCCACCCCCAAGCATTCCATGATTCTTTGGTGCAGTGGATGTTAAAAGAAATGCATCGTAATTATCTCCCTTCCCAGGGATTTACTGATTTTAGCAATGAAAGTTTTCAGAGGAGCAGCTGCATTTTCTGTGCATTTGCAGAGTTACAGCAATACTGGTTGAGATGGCACTAAAATAATATCTGTCCATGCACAGTCTTTCATTATTCAAAGTACTAAGAATGTATTTTTAAAACAGCCCTTAAGGATTCACATTCTTACCTGGGCACGTTTTACCAATCCCCAGTAAACGTTGCCACTGTCCCTTTGCAGAAATGTGTTGTTTTAATCACGCTCAAATGCAAAATCACTGTCAATTTATGGAGAAACATTCTGGTCAGAAATACACAAACTGACAGTAATTTAACACATGGCTGCCAGTAGCTCAAGAGTTCAAGCAGTGTAATTTTGAGGATTAAATAAGAAAAAGAAAATATCGGAGGTTTAGGTTTTTTGCTGAGTGGTACAGACATTCTCAAACAGCAGTAAAAGTGGATTTCAATTTCTTCTTTCGAATTCCATCATACCCTTCAAGCCATGCCCAGTTTACATCAATTAAAAATCAATTACCCCCCCAAAAGAAACCAGTGTTTACAATTTTATACAAAAACAAAAAGACACCGAACCTAATTCCACGGTTTTAAAAATGAGGATCTCAACCTACTGAAATGTTTTTAGTTTTTAAAAAAGCAGTACAAAATGCTATGGGAACGTGAACACTCACAAGAAGACGAGTTCAGGAGTGTTGCACAGCCCTGTGAGGAGCGGGGATGCTCCACCAAAGTCCTTTTGACTCCAGTTCCAAAGGCAGCAGCAGTTTCTGGCTGGGCCCAGCCTCTACCTGTGGTTGTTGTTGAGGTTGCTCTTGTTGAAGAACCTCCTGGCCTCCACGCTGCTGAGGGACACGGAGCAGCGCGAGGGGTTCTGCTTCCTGTACTCGATGCTCTCCATCATGGCCTCCCTGATCACCTGCAGGGAACAACACAGCCAGGGGGAAAACTCACATTTGAGCCACCTTGACCCGGACAGAAACATCCCCTTCTGCTGTTAACAGCTGCTTGCTCCCACTTCTAGCTCTGCTCCATCACTGAACAAAGGGATCGATGAGTTTTGTTACAAATAGTATTTCCTGAGTGTATGAAACACTGATTTTAATGTGGTTATTAAAATTTTAAGTGAAGCCACCAACACCAAAGAAGTCACACAAAAATAGACAGGATTTAAGCAGCCCCAGTGCAACTCAGAAGGGTAAATCCAAACATTGCGAAAATCCGTATTTCAAGGAAGTAGAAAGTAATTGTTATATCGAGAAAGATTAAATCTTCACTTTTATTTCCTTTGTGCTGATGTAACAAGTTTTCTTCACTATACTGATTAAAACCCCCATATCTTTATCTGGCATGACCATTACACTTGTCACCCCACAGATGTTGGGATCATGATGTCATGCTACGCCAACTATCAATTACAAATAATTAGTACTGAGTTAGCTGATAAAGAAATTTCCTCCAGAGAAAACTTCCAGTGTCCTTTTTGTCCAATTAGACAAACGAAAAAGAGTATAAAATCCTGCCCATCACATTTATATCCTCCACAGTCCCCTTTGCTCATTATCCTGAATGGCTTGTGATGGTAAAATGGCAAAACCAAGGCAAGAACGGAATGAGAAAATCAGATAAACACTGAGGCACAGCCCTGTACCTTCTGTAGGGCAGATTTAGGGCTTTACTCACATCACCCACTTCCCCCTTTAACAGTCCAGCCCCTTTAACCGCCATACTTACATCCATGTTATTGAGGGTGTTGAACTCCATGAGGTCGTGGAGCCTCTTGAAGGCCTCGTTGGGATACCGGAAGTTGAAGGTAGAGAAAGGTGTATCCGGATCATCAAAAATATCAAAGTCTGCAAAATCCTTCTCTTCCTGGGTTTCTCTGGGAACGCCTGCACAGGACAAATACAGAAATTCCATCTAAACATTAGGGCTGAGGATTTATTACCTTATTTTTAACGGCTCCTTTGAATTCCCTAAGGACTGCAGACAGAGCTCAAGGGTTGTTTCAGAGACAGAACATTCCTAGTGCATAACCACCAAGCGATTCCAGAGGAACAGGTGGATTCAGCATCAGGAATCGTGAGCTCACCTGGAGCCTTGTACTTCCTGAAGTCGATGTTGGCCAGCACAAAGTGGATGATGGTTGGACAGTCCTTCTCCGAGGAGGTGTCCTTTGGTTTGAACACGTAGCACTCCTTCATGCCCTCCCGGTCAAACACGTTGGGGTCTATCTTGGGGAAAGGAAGCTTGTTCATTTTGGCCCATTTTTCAGCCAGCAGGATTTCCTGGAAAGAGGAGAAAGACTCAGGTGCATAAAAGCCTCCACTGCAAAGTGAGGTTTGCAGAGACAGGGATCATGTGGGGTGGTTAAAGCAATCCATAAATTATTAAACCTCCAGCACAGGAAGGACATGGAGGGAGTCCAGAGGAGGCACCAGGATGGATCAGAGGGATGGAGCAGCTCTGCTGGGAGGAAAGGTTGGGAGAGCTGGGATTGTTCAGCCTGGAGAAGAGAAGCTTTGGGGTGACCTTATGGGGCCTGAAGGAGCTGACAAGGAAAGATGGAGAGAGACTTTTTACAAGGGATGGAGTGACACTGCCAGTTCCCACTGCCAGAGGGCAGGGTCAGATGGGCTGCTGGGAAAGAATTGTTCCCTGGGAGGGTGGGGAGGCCCTGGCACAGGGTGCCCAGAGAAGCTGTGGCTGCCCCTGGATCCCTGGCAGTGTCCAAGGCCAGGTTGGACAGGGCTTGGAGCAGCCTGGGACAGTGGAAGGTGTCCCTGCCCACGGCAGGGGTGGGATGAGGTTAATGTCCCTTCCAGCCCAAACCACCCTGTGGTTCCCAGGGCGAATCAAGTCCATCTCAGCACAGATGACCCAGCAGGACAAACCGAGCACCTCACTCACCCTGCCCAGGCTCCACCACCTGCCATGAGTCACAGGAAGGAATCTGCTCTGCCCCAGACACCTGGGGGTGAATTTACAGAGCTTGACAGAGCGAGGGAAAAGCCATCCATAATTTTACTTTGCAAACGAGTACCAGTGCTGTGGAAACCACTGAGAGTTCCTAAACACCGGGCCACGCATTGTTGTACTCAGAGTCGATCCCCGCACACAGCGGCCTCTCAAAGCACGCCGAGTGAAGAGCTCTGGAAAATAGGCTTCTTTTTCCTCATGACAACTCAGTAAACAGGATAATTTGTAAATAATGACTCAAAAGCATGTAATGAGGGTGTGTGAGAGGGAGGAGAGGGAAGGTCAACATCTTTAATCTTGGTTTTCAATGAAATAGGACCCTTCCTTGGGCGACTGTTTTGGATACGCAAGAGATTAAGAGATAGTGGGTGTAAAATGATAAACCAAGGCTCGAGTCATTGAGTTCAGCTGGCTGATTTCCCCACTGGAGTAAAATATTAGAGTGCTACCATAGATACAGGCCCACTCCTGAAGTGGCATTTGCTCTTTGCAACGCACCAGTGGGACAGAACTGGTTCCTGTTCCCGTCCTCTGCCTCAGCACCCACCTAATTTGTGCTTCAGAAACAATGCACCATTCCCTTCAACGGAGCCTTCTGGAAAACCTGAGGCACCATCTGACTTTCCCACCATTTTTTATCGTGTCAAGGAATTTTTTGCCTTTTGAAAATGAGAGAGAAATTTAGAGAAAAACCTTCAGGATGCCACCTGAGTGCTAATTAATCTCTCCGTGTTCCCCAAAACAAGCCAGAAAATTGCAGCTGACACAGACAGACTGCTAAGAGCACAGGGGTGACCATCCACAGCCTTTTGCATGGGCTCCACGTGTGGAATGTTAAAAAAGGGAGGAAAAAGATGTTTCAGAGGCAATGGCAGTGCTCTGTCAGCAAATTTAGCTGCTGGGGCAAACACTCATGACAAAAAAAGGAGATATATTCTTATGCTAATAGAATGTTAAAGGAAGAAACAGACTCTGGGATTCAGTCATTTAAGGAAAAACAAAGGATCTCAAGCACTAGGAAGTCTTCTCAGTGCTCTATTCTCCCCAGCAGCCCCAAGAGACCGAGAGATTACAGGAATTTCTCCTTTTTATTCTCCTGAAATTTGTCTTTGCAGCTGGCAGCACTGATCTCAAGCTCATTTTGCTACTGCTGTTATTTTCTAACGTTGTTTGGGGGTTTTGTCACTCCATAGCAGCTGAAGGAAAATAATTCCCTGTTTGTTCTAACTGAAATTTGTCTGTAAAGCAACAAGGAATGCCAGTTGTTCCTCAAACAGGAATGTTTTCTGAGTTCCCTTAAAAATGATTTTAAAAATCCGTTTGGGTTTGAAATAAACAATGCCTCTTTTTTGAGGATGGCAGAATCGTTAACGTTGGAAATGACCTCCAAGATCACACAGATCAACCAAATCCCACCGTGCCCACTAAAGCACAGCACAGAGGACCCCACAATGGCCTCTGCAGTGCTGTTTTTTCTGTAGCAGTTACCAAAACGATCCATGTAAAGGCTTTGGGATCAGCTGGAGCTGTGTGGACGTGCAGGTTGCACAGACTGACAGCTGTGCTTTCCACACCTGCTGCAGAAAACAGCCATGGTGCTTAATCCCTGTTTTCCTGTTGCTGTTTTGCTCTGGCCTGGGTGGATTTGAGTACCACTTAAACCAGGGCTGGGATTATCCTGGTGAGATGTAAATGAACAGTGAGCCCTGCTTCCAAAAAGTTATTTATTTAGCAAGGGTGAGATGATGCATTTCTGCAAGATGATGACACGGAACCATCCATTTACATCAGAGCACACACAGGAGAGCAGCTGGGCAGAGGGAGAATGATTTAATTGTTTAATTCTGACAGAAAATAAAACCCTGCAATCAGTGCCAAAGCAAAACTTCCATAAAAACAACCGAGCTCCGGCTTCAAAGCAATTTCATTATCCCTCTTTGTGTGCCAGTTGCCTCATGGAAGGCATGTAAACAGGAACTGAGGCACAGGGCAACAGTCTGCCTTGACGTGGAAAGAAATATTCCAAAGCTGTAGATACAACAGCACCGAGGCCTTCTGGGCCAATAGAACTGAGTCACCTCAAACTCCTGAACCCAGCAAGAGAAGGGCCTGTGTCACTTACTTTGAAAGGAGGGCTGGAATCACTTGGCCTGGCTGAGAAATCGAAGGAGATGATGAGATCCACGCCTCTTTGGGGCCTCAGGATGAGCGGGTAGGGCAGGTTAAAGGTCAGCCCACTGTCCACAATGTGGATCTTCTTGCTCTTCACATCCAGGGGCTCATAGATCCTCTCGAACTCGTCAGGATCTGCGCGGAACACAGGAGAACCAAACCAAGCAGGGACACCTGAGTTAAGAACTGAGGCTCTGATGGGCTTTCCAGTGTCTCCCTCAGTTCTGGAGAGAGCACGGAATTTGAACTCCACAGTGTATCCCAGTTAAACACAAAATGAACTCCAGTGTAACTAAAACTCTTAAAAACTGCAGAATGGGGTGAAAAGCCAGAACTGGAAGAGCCCTCAGGAGGCCAAGGGCACGAGGCAGACCCAGAGGTGGCTTCAGGCAAAACCAAAGGGGACAAACGCCCAGGTTTGATCCCAGCCCTCCCACCTTCACTCCATCGTCCCAAACAATCCATACACAAAGGAAAAAGTTTATGGGATGTTAAAAGATATCTGGGGGTGTCAGAGGATGGTCCCAGACTCTGCTCAGTGGTGCCAGGGACAGGATGAGGAGCAATGGCCATAAACTGAAACACAAGCTCCACCTCAACATGAGGAAGAACTTCTTTCCTTGGAGGGGGCAGAGCCCTGGAGCAGCTGCCCAGGGAGGGCCTGGACCCTCCCTCCCTGGAGCCATCCCAAACTCCCTGGACGTGTCCCGGTATCACCTGCTCTGGGCAGAGGGTTGGGCTGGGTGGGTGATCCCCAGGGATCTTCCAAACCTAATATTCTGTGATCCCCTCCCTGTCCTACAACCCCTGCCCAAACCTATTCCCCCAGGTTCCCTCCCAACCCCACGCCCTTCCCAGCTCTCCCAAATGTGCCCAAAAAGCCTTGATGTGGCTCTGCCCTCCCGTGACACTTGTCTGTGTCTGCTTCTGCTCATTAAATTGGGACTATGAGGTCTTGTTTTCCAACCTGCACCAGACCTGCTGACCTCACACTCACCACTCCACCAGGAACAAAGAGAAACAGTGACCCATCTCCATAATTTAGGCACTGGACAGAATTCCCTGTCAGCCACTTGCTGCTGGTGCTGTCCCAGTGTGGTATCCACCAGTCTTCCCTCCAAGTCCAACCCGATGATGTTTCCCTCTAACCCCAGCGTTCCCTCGGGTGTAGCTCAGGAGAAACCAATCCATTTTTCCTGGGTGTCTTCACACTTATCCGGGTCTCTGGATACCAGAAAATGAAAGTCTCTGGGCACTACTAAACTATCCCTGCTGTACTTAAAACTTTTCCCCTGACAGTCTTTTCTTGTTCTAGACCTCACACGGATTTCCAGTGCATAGTTTTGCTTTTTAATGAATATCTAATGCTCATATCTGTAGAGGGCAGTGTAATGTAAAGAATGCTGGATAGAGAAATATAATTATTTCTGCTGTAATTGAATTTCTTGGCACCTACTTATAGGCGATGGTAGCAATCTGAAAAAAAAAGGGTATTTTTGAAGCAAAGAAAATCCATCAAAAATAATTCTAACTCCTGTCAACTCAGGAGCAGCATGTTGTGAGCACCGAACAAAATCTTAAAACAGATGATTTCACTTTTTATTTCTGTTGTTATTTATTAGAGGACTCTTTTCTAAGTAATGAGTCACCATTTCCCCACTATTTGCTTTGATTTCTCTAGGAGACAACACTTTTAAATCATTGCCTATTGCTAAAGGGCTAAGTGTGTTTATAAACCTATTTTAGAATCAGATATATTTCATAATCACGAATTAGCATAAATCAATGAAAATATACTGGTATTTATCAAATTCACCACAATTAAAACTGGTAAAAAACCCACACTGACTATAGTTCCCTTTAGCACAATTTGGTTTTCCCCTTCTTGTTTAAAGGCAACACGTCAAACACAACTTAACCCTTGTTCTCACTAGAACTTCTAAGGAATTGCAAAAATATTTTTTGTTCAATTTTTGTCTTTTCTTATGTTACAAAAATTGAATTTGAAAGATCCTTTAACCAAGGACAGCATCAGCTATAACAGCGTTTGTGATGGGAGTGTTGTTCTGCCACACAAACACTGAAGAACCAGATGGATCCCATTGCTTACAGCCCTCATGATCCTAAAATCAAACTTATCAAAATAATCTTATTATATTTTAAAGGAGAAAACATCCTAATGTCATCAATAAATGTATAACAACCATATAAACGGGTTCACATGAATTTTCAGCCTTTTTGGAAAGATGCATCCCTATTACCAGCACCTCCCAGTCCCTCAAACAGCAAACTGGGAGAAAATGTGAGGATGTGGCACTTGGGGACAGGGTTTAGTGGCGGTGCTGGGTTGATGGTTGGATTTGATGGTCTTAAAGGTCTTTTCCAGCCTTAACAACTCTGTGGGTCTGTGTTTACCAGCCCAGCTCCATGGTTAGCCAGCCCAGCCCTGTCAGCTTCCCAGCAGTGGGATACACAGACAGACATTTGTTTGGAAATCATAAGGAGGGCACGTCCTAGAGACCAAATCTGCCACAGATGGCAGCTCCAGTGGAAGGAGGGGAGATGAGAAGGGCATTTGCTGCTGACGTCCATCTACTACAAGTTTCCATAAATACTGAACTAAGGAAGCAGAGATTATGGGTTATTTTTCCCCATTGTTATGCACTTGGCATTTTCTCAAATGGTGTGTTGTAACATCAAGAAAAGAAACAGAATAACTCTGAGTTCACAATGAAATCATTCCTGATGAAATAAGAACATGCTCAGCACTATCTCCACAAATAGAGTCTGTGGAAAAGCAAAGCCAAGGGTTTTATTCCCAGACCAAGCAGCTGGGATCTCTGCTGCAGGCACTGCAGACCCTAAATTCAATCCTCAGTAATGACTGTAAGATTGGCTTAGGTCAGCCACAGTTCATCCTCTGCAGAGGGCTTGGGACAACTGGAGATGGAAAGTATCATTGAAATCCTTTTTTATTCACTCATTTCTCCTTTGGAGTGTCCGGCAATAAAGGAGAGTAAGTCTTAAAGCAATACAGACTTCTCTCTGCACTCAAGCTGACAGGTAAACTGCCAGTGCCAGGAATAAATATGCACAGCTTAAATGCATCCAGTGCCACGGTAATCTAAGGATTTAAATTTTACACCAAAGCCTCCTTTCCATCTGCACCTCTGGGCTCCTCAGCTCTTCCAAATGTTAGGAGAATTTGCAGCATTAAAATGTGGATACATCCATCACACTACTGAATGATTACATTTTATATTAACTGCTGACGTTTCAAGGGGTTTTTAACTCTTCTTGACTATAATATTGCAACCACTCGCAGCTGTCAGAGCTGAGTTGTTACTGCAGGTTTACGAGCGTGGGCTTCAGCTAACAGCAAAAAAAACTGCAGTTAGGTCAAGCTTTTCCCATTTTAACCCAAAGAAGTTGCAGGCACTCCAAAGCAATTGTGTCAGAGGTGCAGAGTTCTGTCAAACCAGCATTTTCCTTCCATTGAAATCAAATCCCAGGAAGCTGATAGTTGATTCTGAAGACTTTCCACGTGTCTTAATTATGCAAAATTCTCATCAACTGTCATTTTTTCCAACCATAAATTTCCTACCCACTTTCCTGCCTCTTTTCCAAGTACTATAAATATTAAGACTACGCAGTTGTAAACACCTCTGAGATGACAGAAATATTTAGAAAGTGGAGTCCAGATGGAAATTACTCTTCAAGCCCTGCAAGGGATTTGTTACATTAACAAATACACATTAGAGCACGGCTGCTTCTTAAGCTTTTAAATGACATCTGGTATTTACTGTTGCTTAATGAGCAGTTGGGACAATCTCCTTCCTCTGAATAGGAAATGAGGGCTGAGGGGAATGTTGCTGTCACCAGGGATGGTTGGTAGGGCTGTGCTGGGAGGAAGAGCATGGAAGGAACACCCCCTTCAGAGAGGCACAGTTGTTCTTTGCTTGATGGATCACAGAATCACGGAACGGGTTGGGTTGGAAGATCACCCAGTGCCACCTCCAGCCATGGGCAGGGACACCTTCCACTATCCCAGCTTGCTCCAAGCCCTGTCCAGCCTGGCTTTGGACACTTCCAGTGCCAGAAGAACACCAAGAAATGCCTTTCACTGAGCAGATTGAGGTGAACACTGTCCATGGCGAAGGCTTCAAACTCCTAATCAAACACAATTATTCTTTACAGCTGCTGTCCGACACATCACATCCCTCATGGGGTGGGGGAAGACTTGGAACTTCTTTTGCAAATTCGTATTTTTTTGAAATTCTTATCCTCCATCCACATTCTTGCTTAAGCCAACACGAAATGTGGATGCACCCGCACATCAGGCACCCTGGACTGGGAGTGGTTTGTCAGGTGCACCTACACTGGGAAGAACACGGTGTCAGCAAAGTAAGGATCTGTGAGCTGTGTCAGGGCAAGGCCGGGCTGGAGATCAGGGAAAGGTTCTTCCCCCAGAGGGTGCTGGGCACTGCCCAGGCTCCCCAGGGAATGGGCACGGCCCCGAGGCTGCCAGAGCTCCAGGAGCGTTTGGACACCGCTCCCAGGGATGCCCAGGGTGGGATTGTTGGGGTGTCTGTGCAGGGCCAGGGGTTGGACTGGATGGTTCCTGTGAGTCCCTTCCAACAGTCACTGATTCTGTGATTCCTACAAGTGAAGAAGTTTGTTGCCTCCGGGGGTTTTTCAAAAGAGAAAGACAGCAGATGAGCTGCAAAGGTTTTGCAACAGGGAAGCCCTGCAGGAGAACAAAGAAAGGTTTCATTTCCACCAGCAGGCTTAGCATCAATAAGACCCAAGGAACAACCTGGACACCTTTTGGAGAAGGCCAAGAGAGTGAAAAAGTGGATGTAACAGAGGGTACCATACACAGAAGCAGTTTGGTCCCCTCTGCCAAACCAAGGACCACTGTCCGTCCAGTGGCTGTGCCACAGCCTGTGCCAGGGGACAGGGCAGGAAGCAGACAGAAGTCACTGTGTAGTGCCCCTTGATCCTCCCACTCCCCTCACAAGCTCTGCTGCTGGGCAATCCCCACGGTGCTGTTGAGACCCCCCTGGTGTGATGTCAGCGTGCCCAGAACTCGCTACCTCTGGCTTCATTAATAAACGCACAGATCACCAGTGTTCTGGGAACTGACCTGCGACTGCTGCCGGCTCCTCCTCCTCCAGGGACTCCTGGGTGAGCAGCTCTGTCAGAGGGGACAGGGGGTAGCAGCTGTTGAGGTTCAGCCCCAGCATGAAGTTGTGCACCTTGCCGGCACGGCCCTCGCGCGTGTTGAACAGGGCGCTGTCCCCCACCAGGGCCATCAGCATGCGCTGCACCCAGCTCTCCTGGCTGCTCTCCTGGCTGCTCTCCTGGCTGCTCTCCTGCAGCCTCTCCTGGCTCTCCTGCTTTGCCTCAGCGCTCTCGGTGCCTGCACACAAAAAGGAAAATGTTGGGGTGACTCAGCCCTCGGAGGGGCTGAGGAGCCCTGGGGCACATGGGGCTCTGCCTATCCAATGGTGGGAACACTCAAAGGAAGAGAACCCATGTTAAAGTTAGGGTGATCTCCCGACAACCCCCTGTTTCTTATGTCCCCGATGCATGTATTTCCCCCCTATGCTGAATATTTATCCCCTCTTTACATATGCATTAAGTTCTGGAACCTTCGCCTTTATTCGATGTCCTATTGGTTCATCCTTCCCTAATCCCTCCTCCCTCCTTCCCTATTTGTTACCCTGGCTGTCCCTCAGATGTTTGCCGTGTTCTGAGTGGTTGATTTGTACCCCTTATAACCCTGGACCCTCCTTGGTTTTTGCTTTTTTCTGCCCCTGGACCCTCTGGAAATAAACCCATTCCTGGAACCCAAGCAGGGAGCCCTTCCCTCCTCCTTCGCCTCCGGTGCTTACCCAGCAACCAGCTGCGAGTCCCTTCCCCACTCGGGAAGGACAGCACAGCTCAGACAGCAGCCAGCTCCTGTCAGCAGTGGCCAGTTCTGGTGGCCAGGGACGCTGCAGGACAGCCGCAGATTCCCTCTGAGAGGGTGGCTCGGGGGAAACACCCAGCAGTGGTATTTAAACACAGCAAGTGGAACCCCGGCATTTCAGGGGCTATAAAATGAAGGACCCACGAAAATAAAACACTTCTTTCAACGAGCCAGGGGCTGGATGATGGAGCTTTGCTGCAATGATTTCAGAGGAGTGCAGAGAATCCATCCTTTCAACTTCACAGGCCAGTGAAACCTTCAGTCTGCACCACAATAGTCTGGATGTGTCCATCAGCAAAATGGACTGGGAATGTCTTAGACGACCCGAGCAAGACTTAATTAGCCTGAGGGCTTTCTCTGTAAGCTCTGCTGGGCTCAGAGACAGACCTGAGCTGATAAGATCCATACTTGATGAAGACATACATTCATAAATTCATCTGGATGTGCAGTGACAGTCATCTCCATCTTTCCTGCCTGTCAGAAATCCAGCTTTCCTCAGGAAAGCAGAGTTAGTCTGCATAAAGGATAATGCTCTAGCATGGGAATTCTAAAACACCTGAAAATATCCTTACAGTAATCTACAATTAATATCTGGCTTTAATGAATTAAAGAGTACAATCAAAGATCCAGACTTAGATGTCTGCAGTTGGAGCTCACAGTAAAAAATGACCTGGACTGGCACCACCCTGCATTCATTCACCTGTCAAAACTTGACTTTTTGGGGTGTTTTGGATAAGAAAATACTTCAGGCTCAAGCTTGATACTTTAAATTCAGCTTTAAAACTTGCCTCTTTAACCCAGGCTTTAAAGGAGCTGAGTTTTATATAAGTAGAGAGAAAACAAGCATCAAAGAAGTCCAACATCTCTTCAATAATATTCTATGGAATCAAGAGGGATTTCCAAGTGTTTACAATCCCAGATTTGTTGGTTGCTCACTATGGCTACAAACTAGGAGAGAAATGTGTTTGGTGCTGGCTGTGGTGTTTAAACAGGCAATCCACAAATAAACACAAAACCTGGTACCACCCACGATTTTACACATAAGGGGAGTTGAAGGAGCAATCACTGGAGCTGAGCTAGTGACATAATTCCCTGTCTCACCACACAGGATTTTCTTTTCTTCTGTAGATCCTGAAATCACAAACAGCTGCATTCTCATCTTTGCTCCACTTGTTAAAAACAAAACCAGGTTTTTGCAGGTGAAAACCGCTCTTGTCCCCAAAAATATCATCAAGTACAGAAAGCTGACTAAGACCCCAGAAATCTCCAGGTGCTTTAGGTACTTAGAGATAGTTGTCAGTAGGATCTTTTCTTCCCACTGCCCAACATTCCCTTTGTGGTTGTGCCTCTTCTGGGAACCTAGATTTGGGCAGTGTTACACTGTGCCAAGCACGAGGAATTTCCTGTATCAGATGTCATTTGTAAGGGTGCCAGAAGACACCTGTAAATGCCTGAAACACACATTAAACCAGTCTCAGGTAAATATTTGCTGAGGAAACCCTTGAAAACAATGGGTAGTGTTGGTTGGGGGGGGCTGGCAGCAATTCCAAGGTACCTCTGAGCTCATCTTGCTGGAAAACAGACTTCTGGAGAGCTCTGGCCCAGCAAACCACATTTTTGGGTGTATGTGGAATTCCAGACACGTGTGAGAGAAATCACCTGATGATCAGCTTGAGCAGGAGACATGAAGTCAAGCCCAGAATCTCCTGGGGTCTCTTGTTCTCTATTTTGCTGAGCCACACAAAAGCTGATGGAAAAAGAAAATGATGACATGAAATCTGAGCATTTCCTTACCTTTTGGATGCTGTGATTCATCTTCGCTGTCTGAGCTGTCGTTGCTTACAAGGTGCTTTAGCCTAATATTTTCTGTTGAAAGAAACATAAACTCCTTTAAACTGACGGGGTTTAACTGGAAGAACAGTTAAGTATTTCAAAACAATCTGAGTCATAAAATTCTCACAGTCTTTATAATAGAAAATACAGCTGAAGAGACTGGGTCTGCTGCGGACATCAGAATAGGGGCAGCAGGTATTGGCTTTAGCCTGAAATTTTTGGGCTGGAAAAGAAAATGTAACCCTAAAGCAGTACCTCCCACTCTCCTCTGACACACTTTATTCACCTTCATTAAAATTTAGATGTTTAGCTTCTGTCCTCTCAACAACTCCTATGAAACTGTTCCTGTGGTGCCAAGGTGCCACTGGGACATCTCCAGCTCTGCTCCAGACTGTGGTTCAAGCCACATGAGTATTTTCACATCTGATCCCACTTCAAAGAATATTTTTTAAACGATATGTGCAATGAGTCACGGGTGACAGGTAACATTCTGTCTCTCACTATCTTTCAAAAGCAGACTTTTCCATGCTCACATTTATTGACAGGGATCCTCCATGAGGAGGCGTTAACGCTCCTGAGGGGCCTCAGAAATAGGAACCTGCAGGTCTCGTTTTCACCCATGAACAAGAGATTATCAAACAGCTGAATTCCATCCATTAGGAGGCAGAGGCAGACAGGGCTTATTATTTAAAAACTATCTCAATCTACATTTTCTCTTCTTGCTCTTCAGAAAGATATGGCTCTCTAGGACATTTTATTTCTTGGTCAGATCTTCCCCTGTAATGCTGCCTTCTGAACAGGACACAAAAGCGTAAAAAATCTTTCATCCTTAACCACATTCTCAGATAAAACTCGGTAAGGTCCATCCAAACCAAGCTACAACTCCTTCTTTACAGTCATCTTGCCATTTGTGTCCCAGGAGTGAAACCAAAACCATTCAATTTGCAAGGAAAGGACCAGAGACCAACAGGCTGTGGTTAGAATGGAGCAATCTAACGACTCAGAGATGAGAGAGTTTAGGTGCACCTTGCTAATCCCTTCAATAACACAGCCCAGTGTCAAGAGACTACACAAGTAACAATCAAATATTTGTCAGCTTCTGCTCTCCAAACATCAGCACAGCAACATAAAGAGAGGATTCTATTATCTTCCAGAAAAGAGCTGGATATGTGCGTGTGACTTTCAGCAGCTTTGACTGATCAGAAACAAAAGTGAAAGGAAGGAAAGAACATTCCCAATGCTACCTCAGCAGCATCCAGCAGTGCCAGCAATTAAAGGTAATTAATTCCACATTCTTAAATGACCACCAGCAGTGCCATCCTTCCACAGAAGGAGAATCTTGCCAGTGACTGCTCTGCATAGTGGAATTATTTACTAATATTACCTAATTCTTCCTCCATGGTGGGCCCATTGTTCTGAGAATTGGAGACACCAAGGACTCTGTTAAATAATATTGAAAATGCACTGCCCCAGACACCTGAAAGAGAAAAAAGAAACAGTGAATGGTGCTTGGCAGAAGGAAAATAAACCCCACATATCTTAAGAAGCATTATTCAAGCAGTTGGTTGCTCTCTGAATACACCTCTGAGTTTGGAGCAGGCCAAGTCATAAGCTCAGATGTCCAAATCAGAACAAAAAACCAAGGGAATAAGAAACAAATAAACAATGCCTATCCACATCCGTGAAATCTTCCAAATGAATGTCTTCCAGCAAAGTGAGAGCTCCACTTCTTGTCTCATACTTTGTGTAACTGCATTTAAAAGCCCATGGACTACTGGAATTGCTTTTATTTTTAAGCCTCTTTCTGTCACATACTCACCCATCAAGAAATGCAAGGGATTTTCGTTGTATTTCTTCACCACTGTGCCCATAAAAAACTTGCTTCCAAACAAATCAGGAGACATGAAAGTGCCATACTTGGCCATTCCAATCTCATATGGACTGAATTCCACCCAGTCTGTAAAGTCAGAAACAAAATTGTGCTCAGTCAGAAATCTCACCCTGAACAGAAACAGAGGAGGAAAACACAGAAATGAATGAAACCTTTCTTCAAGCAAAGACATTTTAGTGAAATGGGAAGTCAAATAACCATCAGAACTATCCAATCAAGGTCAGTGATGTCTCAGCAGGGAAAGAATCCTCATTCTCTCTTATCACGATAAATTTTGGTGAAAAGAATGAGGCTGGAAAACCAGAGGTATAAAAGGAGAGATCACAAATGAGGAACAGACAGTGATGACACCTTGTTTTCATCCCCTGCTTCAACATGATTCCCTGCCACATGTGGGTCTAAGCTCCAAGCTGTTTTTCCTTCACTGCAATTCCACAAAAAATACGGAGAGCAGTGACAGAGGTGGCACAACAATCATTGACTGTCCCAAGGGTTGTGAAATATTCTAGGAGAGGCATTTGGATTCCACCCAAACCTAAAGTTTCTGAGGAAATCCAATATCAAAAGGCAAAGCTGAGAGGCGGCTGATAAACTTATCAATTCAAACATTGCCAAATATATCTTTGAAAGTCCATTTTATCGAACAGAGAGCTCAGGAAAAATAGGGACTAAAATGTTCAAATGCATTTTCTGATCTGAGCAGAAAATTTCAGAAGTGATTTGCATTCCATTGATGTAGGCCTTTGAAAATGGATCTTGGCTGACTTGGAAACACTTTCTTTGATACCAGTGGAGTTCCTTCCATCAGAAAATTCAGTTCAAAAAGCGAGCAGATAACAAACAAAACATATCTTCTCTTTTTAGCATCTCACCCATTCATCTATTTCCCCTTCCCTATCTTTAGCAGGGATTGATTTGACTCTAAACAAATCAGAAGTAATTCTGAAAAAGAAAAGCAAGAGAGACAGCTTTGAAAAATCCCCACACAGATTTTTCCATGGAATGCCATTCACCCTCAGGATATTCCTGCTGACGTGTGGAGCAGAAGGTTGAACACTTGTCCTGAAAAGGAAAGATTTATTCACGACTGCTGGGAGTTTCATTTCACAGGGCAATGCTTATCTGAGCTAAGTCAAATACAACATCCTCTTTTCCAAATAAATCACCCACAAATCTTCACGTTCACTGGAGCAGAAGGAAATTCCTTTGAAGACCCAGTCCAGGAATTTCATATTTCCTTTTAGCTGTATAAACATGAATTGGCAGATAGGTATTCAGAACCAGGGTGACAGCAAAGCTGAACTGAGAATTGGAATTAATTTGTGTTAGTCCACTTCCAGCTTGCATTTGCACTGAGGGAGATTTCTCAAATCACAAAGCCTGCTCAGGGGAACAAAACTTCTGCCTTAAAATCAATGTAAATTAGGAAGTGTAAATATTTCTGTTCAAAATTTACTCTATCTCTCACATCAGGAATAGCTAAAAAGAGGAATAGAGCTTAAAATAAGAAGCAGTCAGGATCTAGCACCCTCTGTAATGACAGAGATGTCAGCCTCAAAAGGCAAACCCAAGATCCACTGGCACAGGGAATACCTTTTTTTTAGAGCAAAGTAAAGCCTTCAGGTGCTTCTGATCTTGCTTAGAGACAGACAGTATTAACTAAAAATCATTACTGTTTAAAACAGTAACCCCCAATAAAATTTATTGAAAAACAGAAGTTCATCTAAACCCCAAAATACTCCTATTTTCAAACACAAAGGTATCAGTCTCCTAAGTAGCAAAGTTAAAGACACATTTTCCCATGAAATATTTAGCCTAATTTACAACCTCATTTTCATTTCCAATCAAAGCTTTGACAGCAACTTCTCCAAATAACTATTTTAGGACACACAATGATGTATAAACCTGGGATGAACCACCTGGCACTTCCCCTTTCAGTCCTGTACATAGCTATATAGAGATGCACACATCCTTATCTTTGTGTGGCATCTTCCACAACGGGACCCACTCTCAACTGAAGTTCCCAGAGGGGATTAAAACCTTATGGAATAAACACAAGAGAAAGGGTTTTTTTGTGTTACCAACAGCACTTTACACTGGGCAAGAAGTGAAAAGGAGGCATTAAATCTAATTTGTTTGTCCCATTTTAATCATAAAATCATGAAAGTAGGTAAAGACCTCTAAGGTCATTGAGTCTAGCTGTTGATTTCACCCTTCTCTGAAAGAGAAGGTGACTGAGGACATTTTCCTTTCCCTGTTTGATACACTAATTTAAACATCTTTTCCCTGTTGGAGTCACCAGGTTCCTCTTTGGCTTGGCACTCCTACTTGAGTATGTGATCACCTATCCCTGAGTAACTTCTTCTTATCACCCTGTCAGATTCCCAGAAGTCAGATGCAATAAGTCTCAGGTGCATTAAAAAAAAGGGGTTTTTTAGTCAGCCACACATCTCTCTCCTTGCCACAAGTGACTCAACAGAGATTGGGAACACACCTGCAAACATCAGCTCTGAGACATCTGGTTTGACATGCAGGCAGGTGAAGAGTGGCAGAGCACACTGGGCATTATTGATCTTCTCTTTCATGTTGCTCAGAGTGGTGTCCATCCTCTGCAGAGAAAGACAGACATTGGTCCCAAACACATCCTGTAAAGGCCTGCTGATATATATGTGTATATATATAAAATATATTTTAAAAAATCACATATTTTTATTTTATATAAAGATCTGGGAGTCTCCTCCTGTCTCTGAAATTTGAGAAGTGGACAAACTCAGTTACCTCTGTGAAAAACAGAAGAATTGGTAAAGGGAAGTAATCTGCCTGAATGCCTTTTATCTGCACAATTCAGGAAGGAAGGAGTGGGAGGCAGGAAGAGGAAATAAGCTCATGTTCCACAAGCCAAAGGGACATGGCCAAAAAGCAAACAGCACTGCTGGACAAAGCCAGGGCTTTCCTTTCCTTACTGTGGAAGCAAGGAAAAACCTCGTAGGTAGAATTAGGTAATGTTTTTCAATCTGGGCTGTTTCTGAAGAGTCAGCCACAAGATAACAGAGGAACACCAGATGCACTACAAGGAGGCTTTTCTATTTGTTAACCACCTGCATCTCCCCTGGAAAATATTCTGGAGCCTGCAATCAAAGAAAGGCTGAAGTCATTATGATGCAATAGCACTGAGATGTGTTATCTGTAAATAACCACCAGCCCGAGCTCCATTTTTCACTGATGTGTCAGGTTCTGATTTAAACTAAACATCTGGGCATTTGTTTCATCCCTTGGTAAACAGGGACTTCTAACCAACCTCACACAATCATTAGCAGCCCTTCAGCACGAGAACTCCATACATCTGCCACTAAAAGGCTGTGTTGCCTCTTTTTCAGTGTTTTAAAGTGTTTCAAATAAAACCCACTACCAGTGTACGCTCATGAGAGACAGAAGTGTAGAAAACATATCTGCAAATCTATTAACACATTTCAATCTCGCCACAAGGCCAAATCCAGCTACTGCTCCCCTGATTCGTTTGAACTGGAAGTCTGTGTGCCCGATTCAGCCAATTAGGAATTTTTCAACAATAGAATCCAACAGTATGAAGCTCTCCTATTGTCTCTTTTCTCAAAAAACCAAGGAGATCTTTCGAGTATTTTTTTAAAGCTGCTTTTCTTATAGCAAAACGTGCACCCTCGTTAAGGTCATTTCAAAAAATAGGAACAGTGGGGAATTATGGAAGAGTTTGACAGCTTGAAGGGCATCAAAAGCGAGCACTCACATCATGGATCAGTGTTTCCCCTATGAGCATCCCGAAGATGTCCGTGAAGGTGACGGGCTGCCCCGAGCTCTTCTTGTTCCACAGGGCCTCGATGTAGCGCTTGACCTTCTGCGGGGTGAGCAGCAGCAGGGGGTTGTGGCTCACCGAGCCCATCAGCTCCTCGTTGATCTCCTTCGGGCCCTTGGCTGGGAAATCCGGGTGGGAATACAAAGTTGACATGTACCTGCAGTGGCAAACAGGCTCTGTGAGCATCAAACCTGCCTGAAAGCTACGAAAAGCTCATAAATGATTTGGCGCAGTTACTGATTAGATCAGGTTAATTAACTCTCCATTTATAGAGGAAATTGTCATTTCCTTTTTCTCTAAAGCACAGAAAGCTGAGCAATTTGTTCTAAATATAAGCATAGGATCAAACACTCAACATGCATTTCCATAACGTGTATGAAGTAAATGATTAAAGTGTCCTCGTTTATCTGTTTAAGGGATAACAGACACAACATCCTAAGCTGAAAGGAGCTCCTCCAGTTAGCATAGCTCAGTCTGGCAGACTGGAGGTCCTAGGAGGACACATGCAGTTCTCTCCCTGTCAGATGCACCTCTCTGCCCTCCAGTTCATTATCACTACTGAAAACTTCCTAAAATATCTCAGGGTATCACAGAATGCCAGAGTGGTTTGGGTTGGAAGGGACCTTAAAGCCCATCCAGTGCCACCCCCTGCCATGGGCAGGGACACCTCCCACTAGCCCAGGCTGCTCCAAGCCCCGTCCAACCTGGCCTTGGACACTTCCAGGGATCCAGGGGCAGCCACAGCTTCCCTGGGCACCCTGTGCCAGGGCCTCCCCACCCTCACAGGAAAGGATTTCTTCCCAGTATCCCATCAAAACCCACTCTCTGACAGTGGAAAGCCATTCTCCCTTGTCCTGTCACTCCATCCCTTGGAAATTGTCTCTCTCCATGTTTCCTGTGGGCTCCTTCAGGCACTGCAAGGCCACAGTGAGGTCACCCCAAAGCTTCTCTTCTCCAGGCTGAACAATCCCAGCTCTCCCAGCCTCTCCTCCCAGCAGAGCTGCTCCATCCCTCTGATCATCCTGGTGCCTCCTCTGGACTCTCTCCAGGAGCTCCACGTCCTCCCTGTGCTGGGCCCCAGGGCTGGGGCAGCTCTGCAGGTGGGGTCTCACCTGAGGGGGCAGAGGGGCAGAATCCCCATCCCTGCCCTGCTGCCCACGCTGGGGGCTCAGCCCAGGGCACGGGGGGTTCTGGGCTGGATATGGCCCCACTTTCCAGGAGATGATGCTTCCATAATAAACTGAAGCACAGTAACTACAACCTGTGCAGAGAGTTAACTGACTGTGAGGATGTGGAAGAGGCAAATCATGAGTTTGTTACTGAGAAACAAGTTCAGTTTTACTGCAAACAAAGCTCAGACACACGTGCAGGCAGCCCTGGCTCCCACTTGATTGGGTCAGGCCACACCAAGACTCAAGACAGGCTCTACGAGAGGCTCATTTACTATTATTTACCCAGTGACCTGGCTCAGGTACACATCCCTTACTCCAGGCACAGCTCTGAGACACACACGGGGTCAGCCTGGCCCTGAGGTCATGCCCAGCCATTTCTGTGACAGCACAACCAGCCCTGTCCCACGTGGGCTGCCAGGACTTGATCCACGGGCTCCAAGTCAGCTCCTGGGTGCAGGGAAAGGGGAATGCAGCTGGAGAAGTCAGCACAAGGTTGAAGCAAGATGGCAGAAAAGCATTGCTCCAAGGTTAGGCATGCAGCTGAGGGGACAAGCAAAAACCTGCCTCTCCCGCCAGGAAAGGAATTCTCCACCCTTCAGGAAAAAAAGAAAAGAGAATTATTCCCAAGTGATAGACTGCATGGAAAAGAAAGAAAAGAAAGGGAGTGCCAAAGTGTCAATTTATTTATTCAACAAGCAAGGAAAAGACTGAAGGGTGACATCAGAGAGCAAAAGCAAATTTGTTCAAACACAACTGTCTCCAATCTGTTTCTGACTGCAGCAGTTCAGATAATCTCGCTATTTTAACTCAGATTTTATAGGTTTACATTAGATCAACTCTGTATGCACCCCTGGGTTTTCCCCAAAAGTGACCTCATAGCTAGCAGAGTGACATCTGTCCCGAGCAGGGACTGCAAACCCTTCCCCAGAAGCACAGGGAATGTTTTAACACCACGTTGCACTATTCCATTGCTCTTCGTCCCCCTTTTGCTTTTCACTACTGTGACAGAAGTCCATCCATCCCTCAATGGACTTTGCTAAATCTGCCCCCACCACCAGTGACAGAAAACACAGGTTCCAACCTTTTATAGTCCAATCTATAGGAGAAACTTACTCTAGTTCACAGACACTGCTGGCATTTCAAAACCTCCTGGCATTCTGAAAGCTTCCCTCTAGTCTGGGAGGGGGGAAGCAAGCTTCACACAATGAAAAATAATTGACAAAAAAAACCCATCCAAGGAATAGAACTGATCATTATCTCCTTCAAGAGTCAACTTTGGGGTTAGAGTATTTGTGTGGAATTAAAATTCATGTGCTTCCTTAGAGCTAAACCAGGTGATAAAACTCATCCCAGGCAGACTCCCTGCTCGTTTATATTCCAACAAGTCTTTTCCCCTCACAGAAATGAGACATTTGGATAATCTCATCACTGAGTCTGAAAGGACCCTCGAGGTCTCTGTTCCAGCCTCCTGCTCGGTGCAGAGCCAGCCTAAGTGAGATGAGGCTGCTCAGGGCTATGCTCAGTCAAGTTCAGCTTTCACATGAGCACCGCCTGAGTCAGACTGAGAGGATGACACCGTCCCCAGCCCACTCAGGTGAGGATGGCTCAACACATTCCAGTGCCTGGCCACTCTCACTGCAACGTAGTTTTCCTTAAGAGTTAATCCAATTACTCCTTGTCCTTTCTCTGGACATCTCCAAAAAGAGTCTGTTTTCTTCACAGCTCCTTATCAGGAACTGAAGACAACAGTAAGATCTCCCCCATCAATACCTGTGCCTGCTCCTCAAGGCTAAATGAATTGTTTTAAAACCTGATGTATTTTCTAAATGAAACAGTGCCAGTGGGACTGAGGCAGGGCAATCCACAGTGGGGTGCCCCGCAGAATGGCAGCCAGGCCCTAGACATTCCCAGTAAATCCACCAGGATTTTACACCAGGTGTGAAATGGAGCAAAAGACCTTTCGGTGATTTTGAGGAGCTCTAAAAGGCCTCCCAAAGCATGTAACACATTTTGGGTTGACAGTTTGGGTCATGAGCTTCAAATCACAAGGGATTTTTTTTTTGGTTTTTCACATTCCATCAGGAAAATAAAACAGCACACATTGGGCGTTGATACAGAAATACGGGTGCGTATGTGTGGCACCTATTTCCATCCATTCCTGCTCTCAAAGCTGCTGGAACAGCACCTGGAGCCTGAGCTGTCCTTGCCCTTTGGGGCATCCAAAACACCTCCCCCAGCAGACTTGGATGTGTAAAATGTGCTGTGAATGATAACCACAGAAATAAGTCAGCTCTCGCGCCGATTCCTTCCGAACTTGCTGCAGAAACGCTGATGATAACCAAGGAAGGCCTTACCAGGTGGATCCAGAGAGCCCAGCGATGTACGTGGCACAGTCCAGGACTCCTGACTCAAAAAGGGCTTTCATGACTCCAGCAAAGCCCACCATGGCCCGGAACCCCCCTCCTGAGCCCAGCACGGCGATCACTGGCACCTGCAGGGATGAGAGCAACACGACGGCCACATCAGCAACACGGGACATGCCAGGAGCACCCAGTCCAACCCCCGGACACCCCAGGAAGAATCAGAATTTATTTGAAGAAGTCACCACTCGTAGCAAGATTTCTGAACAAAAGTTTAGAAATACTCAGAATTTCTTTAGAGCTGTCTGTCCTTCTTATCTACGATCAGAAATAGAGGAGATATTAAATTTAGTTATTAAACAAACCATTCAGTTACAAGACCACAGAGTTTTTTAAGGCAACCTAAACACCAGCTTTAATCCAATTCATATCATTGTGACAGAGCCAAAGGCAATAAAAGTTACTAATGAGAAACAGAACAGGGACAAACAATATTTTGACTGGGAGCTTAAAAACAAGTTTTATAACAAAAACATCCAGTATTACTACGTAGCATGAAGACAGTCTCGATTTTACCACCACTTTGCAAAAACTACCAGAGAGGTAGCGGGAATTTATGTGGATCTGGACAACTACTCAGCCACCAAGACAGGAATGAGCAGAACCAGGCATGGTTATTGTGGCACCGGGTTAAAACTGTGTCCACAGGGGTTTATTTTACACTTCTCTCCTCCTTACTGCCCAGCCCTGACATCCAGGCTGTTCCCCTCAACTGCACAGCTTCCCCAAGGATCTAAAAGGAAGACAAAAGGAAATAAAAATTCACTTGCTCCCACCATCACATGTTCTGGCCTAAGCAAAGGGCCCATCTGGTTCCTAGTTTCCAAAACCCAGGAGGATTTTCCACTGTTCAGTGGTGACAACAAAGGAACCACCTCTTGGTTGTTACTGAGCATAAAGAGAATCGCACAGCTGTGCAGAAAGCCCCTATCTGATCAAACTGCTAATCTGTCAAAAATCTCCCTGAAAGGCAATTTCAGGTGCCAATAGAGGGGATTAGTGATAAAAGGATCCATGTGACCAGAGTCCTGTTCTTTCTGCAGACTCCATGCTCCAAGCCATGAAACTCCCCTGGGGACTGAGCGTCACAAGGAAATGCCCGTGAACAATGGCCAAGGCACTCAAGACATTTCTTGAAGCTTCCACTCCCCAAAACTGCTTATTCTTGATGCAGTGAAATTGTTTTGTTACCTCCTTCCTAAGTGTTCAGCTTTAGTAACAGAAACCACAGGTATTCCCTGGCCCCGCATTCATGGTGCAGCTCCAGAGATAGGGATCTATCCCAAAAATGACACAGCCCAGGGAAGGATTTGGGATGTGTTTTGTTAAGCCAACGCCCCAATAACGGAGCAGCTGCTTTGAAGGAAGAGCCATGTCAGTAATCACTCCTTTAATAACGTGGGGAGGCTTTGGAAGCTCCTCAGGAGCACTGCCCACTCAGCCTGAGCAGACACATCCCAGCAGGGTGGAGATGTCACCTGCAGGTGCGAGCCTGGAGAAAGTATGTGAGAACACTTCCAGAGCACCACTGCTCCACTCATCAGTGCACTGGCACCAGGGAAATTGGGAGTGTTCCTCAGGAGGCTGAGGAACCCGCTATGGAGACGGGCTGGGAACGTCCAGGAGAGTCACCAACATCCTGACTGCAAATGCTTCCTGGATCCACAGGCACTCTGGGCATCCCAGGTTCCTGCACTGGGAAGGGTGGATACATCAAGGGGAAGGTGGATTATGGAACCACAAAACCACTCAGGTTGGAAAAGACCTCCAAGATCATCAAGGCCAACCATCAGCCCAGCCCCACTGCCATGTTCACCACTAAACCTCGTCCCCAGGTGCCACATCCACACATTTTTTGAACACCTCCAGGGGTGCTGATTCCACCACTGCTCTGGGCAGCCCCTCATAATGCTTTACAGCTCTTTCAGTGAAGAAATTTTCCCTCATATCCAACCTGAACCTGCCCTGGCCCAGCCTGAGGCCGTTCCCTCTCCTCCTGTCCCTGTTCCCTGGGAGCAGAGCCCGACCCCCCCCGGCTGCCCCCTCCTGTCAGGGACTTGTGCAGAGCCACAAGGTCCCCCCTGAGCCTCCTTTGCTCCAGGCTGAGCCTCTCCAGCACCCGTGGGCATTGCAGAGTAAATAAATAAAGCTTTAAAATGATGACAAAAAACAACTGAAGAGAAGCACCTACTGCACATTTCCATTAATTTATTTCAATACAAGCTGAGCTGCAGCATAAATCAAGTGAGGCAGATTCAGAGTCCTCTCCAGCTCCGCAGAGGAAGCAGGCAGGTTTGTTAAACCAGCTTTTTGGCTCCAATTCCGTTTCCAACGTGTTTAAAGGCACAAAATAGCAAAAACTGAAATGAAATACACCCATCCTGCAAGCTGCCCTCTGGGATAAACAGGGCAGAGGCAGGGAGGGGGGAAGGAGCTGCAGCCAGAGTGCCCAGGGCCAAGAACCAGGAAACCATGTGCTGATGAAGAACAGAGAAAAGAGGATACCAAAGGCTACACACTCCCCTACTGCACCCTAAATCCTTTGTACAGAACCACCAGCACATGAGATCACTCAAACCAAAAGGTTCTTAATTATATCTTCCAGTAATCAGGCAAGAAAAAGCTAAACCGTACTAAATCTTGTTTTGGGAATGAGTGGCACAGATGTTTTTATCCAAATGCCCTGGAAACACGGTGCACAAAATCTGAATACCTGTGGTGGGAAAAAAAATGCCATAGGGCACACAAAGGATTATTAAGAAATTGTTCTGCATATCCAGTCGTAGAGAACGATATGCTTTCTTTAGAAGATCATGGTATTTTTAGAAAATTGCTTGAAGCAGCAGAAATTATAAAAATAAACTGAGCAATAACAGGAGTACGAGAAATCTCTACCTCTGTGTTTCAGAATGTGCCTCAGGACTAAGTTAGGAAATTTGGAACCACTCACTCCCCCATCCAGACATGTATAATGAATTCAGAGGTGTCAGAGTCTCTCAGCATCCCTGCAAAGCACAAGCTCCTCAGAGATGAAGCAGCTTGGGTGAACTTTGAGTAAGTGACTTGTCCAAGATTAAACAAGGCCCACAGACAGCTAAGACTACTCAGTGTCCCCCAACTTCATGTTAAGACTCCAAACATCCAACAAACCCTCCTGCTGTCTTCCATCTGTGGCAATAAAAGTAAAACTGCAGTTTAATTTGAACAAAAAGGGTTTTTTTCATTGCTAGAAACAGATAAAAATTCTGACAAGTCATCTTAGAAATACACACTTGGCATATGAAAAATGGGAGGACAGCTGCAGTTACTGTCTGGGAAGGTGCAATTTAACTGGTAAAATTTCAGTATTGGAGACAGTGAGGGATACCAAGGGAAGGTGATGACACAAAGAATAAGAGATCTTACTTGTCTTTTGCAGTAATTCATGCACAGATACCACCTGCCTGGAACGGAGACCTGGGGCGCTGAGTATCACTCCAGCTCCAACTGGAAGTTGGCAGAATACCCACATCCTTTCTGAGGAAGATCCTATTCCTTTGGTAATCCTAGGTCACACCAATGTCCCCTTGACAGATTCCTACTCTGATAAGATCTGCATGTGTTAAGATTAAAATAACTGAACTGAAAATGAAGAAAGCTTGAAAATGGTCCTTCACAATACACACAATTTCTCTCTCTCTGATTAAAATATGTACAATACCTGTTAAATTCTTTCATGTTCCTCAGAAAGTTCACATGAGAACAGTTCATGAAGCAAGACAAGAGTTCAAAAGCACACCATAAAACATTTACCACCTGCTCAAAACTTCGTGGAAATTTAAAAGATACTCTTCAGTGTTGGTTGCAAAAGACTGTCACATTGTGCTTGTACTAAAAATGCACAAAAGGAATCAATGCCAATGAAGGAATCAACCTAGATTAATTAGTGGACTCTGTTCATTGCTTGACACCCCCACAGGCACAAAGTGTTCTCGTCACAATTCTGGGAGCAGCACAGGAGAGGCAAGGGGCAAGGAAGGAAGAGGATGGAAAAGCTACAACAAAACAAGTAGATCTGTACCAAGTGGATTCCTAATTAAATAATGCAGTGTTTTATGAAATCACTGAAGAGCCCCGTAGGATCTGGCCCCCACTCCTCACTGTGGTGTGAGGTCCTGGCACAGGGTGCCCAGAGAAGCTGGGGCTGCCCCTGGATCCCTGGAAGTGTCCAAGGCCAGGTTGGACGGGGCTTGGAGCAACCTGGGCTAATGGAAGGTGTCCCTGCCCATGGCAGGGGTGGCACTGGATGATCCTTACAGTCCCTTCCCACCCAAACTGTTCCCTGATTCTGTGATATGACCCAAGCCACCATCAGCCCACTGAGCTCTGTTGGCTTCCCTTCCTCTTGGCTTGGTTCAGAGCACCAGCAAGTCAAGGAAAGCTGCAGTTTCTCATGTTTGTAAGAAATAAAACTTCATAACCCTAATCCAGTAAAACTGGCTCAAGGAAAAGAAGGAAGGAAAGAAATAAACTAATTTCCAAGCTGACTCTAAATTTAAACCAGCTCATTTCCTGCCTACTCCTTCAGAGACGAAGGTCACAGAGCATGGGATGGGTACTGGGCATGCAGGGGCACATTCTGTGCTGGGTGAGTGCCCAGAGCCACTGCAGGATTCAGCAGATATTTCACACACCCTGAGGCACTTTTCAGATGGCAATCTCCCCTCAGAGCCAACACCTTAACAAAGTCTGGGATTCAAACTGGAAAGTTAGAGCAGTTTGTTTAAGGGGCCAATGAATCACAGAACCCCAAAATGATTTGGGTTGGAAGGGACATTAAAGCTCATCCAGTGCCACCCCAAGGACACCTTCCTCTATCCCAGGCTGCTCCAAGCCCAGTCCAACCTGGCCTTGGACACTTCCAGGGATCCAGGGGCAGCCACAGCTTCTATGGGCACCCTGTGCCAGGGCCTCACCCCCTCAAAGGGAAGAATTTCTTCCTAATATCTAATCTAAATCTCCCCTTTTATAGTTTAAAACTGTTCCCCCTGGTCATAAACTTTAATCTCTAACTTTAGAGCCAAGAAAAATTACTCTCCAGGCTAAACATTGTATGTTCATAGAGGAAAAGAATTTTTATAATCTCCAATCTTTCTACATCGAACCCTTCCACCTCGCACGCCTCGTTCCTTCCTCTCACGGGCAAAGGAAGGATTCCAAAGGGGATGCTAATCCCGATGGGAACTCTCCAAACTTACATCACGGGAAGTGGTGAGGTTCTGGCTGTTCTCCTCCCCTAGAAATGATTTGATGCTGTGCATGATGTTGTCTCTGCGCTGCTGCCGGAACCTCTTCTCCTCGTCGCACAGGGCCATGCTGAACCGCAGGTCCGTCGAGGAGCTGTTGGGAAAAGGGACAGGCTGCCACAAAAGGCTCGGTTCCAAACAGGATCACAAACATCACCACAAGAAATGAGCAGATACGAGCAGAAATCCCTCACTCAGTTACATCAGATGAAATGAAATTGTGTTTTTCGTGTGACGCCATTCATCGGCTCCGGAGCGATGGAGGCAAAGTACAGCGTGTCTTTAAGACATGCATTTTGTATAGAACTCATTAAAAGCAAATAATTAAATACAGCCAGCGAGTTCTCCACTCTCATACAATTATAAATCTTACAGCACAGACCATAGTGGCACACCACAGGAAAATCTAAGCCCTTTTCTCTGTATTTTTCCCCATGCTGTCGGATAAAAAAATGTACACAAGGCTGTGTAAGGATCTCGGTGCTGTACACAAATGAAGGTACAACTTCAGCTGCCACTTCCCCATGGACAGCAGAGGAGAGGAGTAGACAAATCCACCCTGGTACCCACTGAAAAGCACACAATGGTGAAATGGATCCATTTAGGCTCAGATAACAATTCCCCAGGTTTTTAAAAAAACTTATTATGTAATAAAATAACAGGATTTAGAAAAGGGGGGGAAAAGACTCCCCAGGAACAATGTTCCATGAAGATATCCACAATCTGCATGGCTATCAGGGAGGGAACAGCAGCAGAACTTGATAAGATCCTTTACATTTAAAAGCCTAAGAAGAAGACACAGCCAAGCATCTTCTGTTTATTTAATGTCAGAGGTATGAAATGCTTGTAATGAACAAAGCCTGGCTGGTTCAGGGTGGTCTCAAGGACCACCCACAAATGCATTTTCCTAGTACAAGACGACGAGCAGAAATTATCCCTGGAGGATGTTTGTCAGTCTCTGGAGTAATCAGGAAAGAGTTTGCCTTTTACAGTGCTCAGTGCTGCTATTTATAGTTACAGACAAAAAATGACTCCTTAAATGCCTCGCTCTCAGAAAATCATTTTTAGACTTAAAATAGATTTTTCTGATTATGCCTCAATGTGATTTTTGGTCTTTCGCCACGATAGGTGAAGAATAACCTGTCTTGGGAGGGAGAAAGACAGCTAGAGAGGGAAAAAAAAGAGACAAATAAAGGTAGATATCTGCTCAGCTTTTACATGGAGAACTCCTGGCCCTAAATCTTCACCTTTGCCTTCAGCACTGTGTGGTATTTACATTTAACTACATTTTAGGGGCTCTGTAACAGCAGCCATAGATGCTGGAAGTTCATGTGAGAGGCCAAGTTCGCAGAGAAGGTGAAACAGTGAGGATGAAGCTGCAGGTGAGGTCTGTAGGTTTTTTAGGGCCAAAGCCCTCGAGAAGGAAAGCCCTTCACATAAACCAGGCTGAGAGAGTCACAGGGGATGGCCTCACTCCTGCAAACATGTGGAAGGGTCACACCTCTTAGTCCCAGGAAGGGTGTCCAGTCAATGACAGGATCACAACATGAAAATAAACCTCAGCTGTAAAATTTCCTCATTTTTACAGTACCTGGTATTTCTACGCTACAACAAGGAATTTCTGCACTCTACCTCACATGTTTTTAAGAAAATCCCAACAGGGTGGGACTCTTGGGGTGCCCTGTGCAGGGCCAGGAGTTGGACTTGATGATCCTTGTAGGTCCCTTCCAATTCAGGATATTCTATGATTCCATGAAAATTTTAATGAACAGTTTAAAATAAAAAAATTCCTTTGCTGCTGGTATATTTTCACCCTCTTTTAAAAAAAAAATATGAGATACTCACCATACTTCCAGAGACAATTCCAAAGTCATTTCTGTGACCTAAACAAGAAATATTTAAATACGGTTACAGCACTTAGAGAGAGAAAACCCACAAACACACCTGGAACATCAACTACTACTGTCAGAATTCTTCTTTTTTTCTTTCCTCTTCACTTTTCTTAAAAAGGAGGATATTTTTGGCACACATGAATGAGATTCTTTTCCATGGATTTTTTTTTTAAAGCACACAGCGTGATTCCAAAATACACCACTAGCCCTGAATACAGTGGAAAATGTTGGTAAGTGCTGACTTTCATTCCTCAGATCCCAGTGCCTTGCCTTTCTTGCACTGCTAATCCCTTTCTGGCAGTGCTTCTCATCTCTGTCCTGAGGGGATCTGATTCTCTTCACCCACTTGTGGCTGGCAGGAGAACCAGGGGATCACATCCATCTGCCACCTGTGTGAGGGAGTCGCTGCTCTGTGTTCCACAGGAGCCACCAAGAGTCTCTCCACACCTAAACATGCCTTAATTAGCAAGCAGGAAGGGTGATTGCTTACAGCTTGCTGGAAGATGCAATAAATGTCACTGCACAATGGCTTCACTTGCCAACTACACTGAGCTCCCTGGCCACGAGCTATGGGTTGGCCTCCTCTGCCTTTCACAGAGCACTGAAAGGGCTGCCTGCAGGCAAGACGTTAAAAAATTACAATTAAAGCACCAAGTCCCTGTCAGGCATAATCCAGGAGTACAAGGCTGAGGAACTAAGACAGAATGGAGAGGTATTTTCAGCCCCCCAAGCTCTCTCCTGTGCAATGGCCAGGCTGGTGCAGCCCTGGAGGAGTGTGACAGGCTCAGCGTGCCCTCCACCTAAAACCAGACTCTCCTCCTCAGCTGGGGCATGTGAGCACCAGGGATGGAGCTACAACACCCCAGACTGAACATCTGCCTGACCCTCAGATGGCAGTGAAGGATCTGGGATGCAAAAGCTGCCTCTGACTCGCACATCCAGGCCCAATTCCTGAAACAGGAATTGCAAATGAGGCAGGGCATGAGCAAGGTGGAGGGAAAAAGAAGAGGCAGAGAAACAACAAAGGGAGGACATGAACAAACAGAGTGAAGAGTCACCGAGGAAGCACTTCAAAGGCAGGGAAGCAATTACATTATTCCCCACCTGGTATTACTAATTTAGAAAGCACTCCTGAAACCATGCAGTGATCCAAAGCTCACAGAAATGTGTGCACATGAAATAAACCCTCGGAGGGAAGCATTCCAACAGGGAGATACCGTGGTATTTTCTGTACCTTACACAGACTGCCACAGACATCTCAGCATTACGTGCTATGTATACATTGTCTGCATCAACCTGACTTCATCTCCCCTTCAATATTTGCTTGTAAATTTCAGAGTGTATTTTTGCCTTTTTTGCACTGTTTTTTCCCCTCTATGACTCCCTACCAGGCTTTGTGGAATGCTGATGAGAAGTTAAAGCGAGGCAAGGCCTTGTATCAATGGAATGAGCTTTGTGAACTGTGTTTGCAAAATGTATTCCTCAGTTCTTTCTCACTGCCCCACCTCACGCCCAGCAGAACCAGGACCCGCACTCAGCCCATGCTCTGGAAGTCCAGGAGTTACTGAAACACTTAAGTGAAATAAAAATGCAGAAACTTCCAATAAATGCAGTAATTTTGAAAAGGAAAAATAATGGAGGGTATCAAAATTCCAACTGCCTTAGGCTATGCAAAATTAAATGCTAAACCTCGTATATGAAACTCTCTGGTTTCCAATAAATAGGCCTTTAACCAGTTATTTGCTGTGACTCCGCTTTTTAAGTTGTATGGAAAACAGCAGAGTGGTGACAAATCAAGATCTCTGATCATACAACAAACTAGAACCCAAAGCAGAGATGCAGATGGTATTTATACATTTTAATATGTGCAGAACAAGCTCAATTCCACCCAGATTCAACAACAGTTTCCAGGAGTTACTGTGCAGGCAGACAAGCCCTGTTCAAATGACCCCATGTTGTTTGCAGACGTGTTTAAAGGGAATAATCCAATTACTGCATCATTGCACGTTAACCAGGGCTGTGTTACAACAAGCCCCTTACAGAAAGTGAAACATGTAATAATGAAAGAATTCCTTCAGCTTTCTGGAAGCCACAGGCAGCAGCAGGAGGGGCAATGCACTGACCAGCACACTCTTGAGTAACCTCACACTCAGGCCATGAAAGTAAACTGCATCGAGTGGGGAAGAAACTGCTTTAGGCAGAGAAAGTTCCAAACTAGACTTCTAGAGAGGATTCTTTCAGCAGGGACACCAAGGCATTCAGTGGCATTGTTCTGCTTAATTCTCCCCTCAGCAGGGCTGTAAGAAGATAAATAATGAAGGTTTAACAGTGTCTTTAGGCTCTGTGTTTATCCACGGGCAACAGGGAAAGCTCAGAAAACTTCTGACCGGGACAAAGTCATGAATGTCCAACTTACATCATTGAAAGTCAACTGGACCTCCTTCTTCTCTCCCAGTTTCAGAGAAGAGATGGGAAACGTGGATGTGCCAAGAGTCTCGTCCATCACATAGTTGGCATCCATGAGAGTAACCTGGAAGAGATATCTGGGTATTCAATTCTACTGCAAGAAATCCCTTTTTAATTCCATCAAGCCTATGCCTGAAGTAAAAAAATATATATATATATGGAAAAAGAATGGGCTTAACCCAACCCAGTCAATGCCCAGGGTCAACAGACATTTCTTTTAAACCAGGATAAGCCCATGGACAGTGGAGGTGGCACTTCAAGGAACTGAACTGCAGGAGCGCACCAGGGTCATTCATGAAGGGATTTCCATCCCAGCACCTTTCTGGCAGCAAATCTCACCATTTTTCTAATACCTTCAAATTCTACATATAAAGCACAGTACCTTCAAATTTCCAGTCAATAAAATTTCCCCATGGAGAAACTTGTATAGTTTTAACTGTGACAGGCCAAAAAAACACCCAGCAACTTTTCAGAGAAGATGGAATCCACACACCCCAGCCTTGACTCTACAGACCGAGATTGTTACAGCAGTGATTTGGCAAGGAGTGCAGCATTCCAATTTACACAAAGCTTCTCTCTGTATCCAGCCAGACCTTCAAGTCTCTTCTCATACCCTCCATGTTGGAGCACAGACTCTTCCAAAATGTGATAACATCCAAAGATGGATGTGGATATGGCAGAACACCATCCCATGCTGTTGCTCTAATCCATGTGGCTCTAGGTCTAGCAGACTTTTTTCCCCAGTGGCTGCCTTCCAAGTCCTCAAGAAAGATATTCAGAAAGAATTTCAAATTATCATTTACATGGTTTTTATTACATGAGATCTCCAGACTCATTTGACTTATGGGTTTTTTTCCACTTTGTGGCATTATATCTTCTAAAACATCACGTTCGTGGCTTGGACTGTGTCTTTTGTTTAAAACAAAAGGAACCAAGATACAATCACTTGAATAATTAGTTGCTACATCTGGGATCGGCCTCTTCTCAGCTATAAAGAATCTTCTTCATCCTGTGCCACAAGCAACCCTTTGAAATTATGAATTCTCTTTATTTTAGGACAGAGCTCATTATTTTAATGGCATTTACATTGTTCTGTTTCCTTGCAGAACTTTTTGCCCATTCCTGCAATCTCTGAGTGCTGTCTCTTAAAACCAAAACCAAAAACTTCTTAGTGGGATTTTGAAGAGCTGCTTACACTTCAGAGGGAAAATGCACTTGGGATAGAGTTAAAAATACAGATTAAAACAATCCAAGGAGCCACAAGGATTGTGGAGTCTGAGCTTTGGAATTCACAGAGGGTTTGGGTGGGGAGGTGATTTTACAGATTTCTGACACTGCACTCCGTTGCAGAATCCAAAGGCTCTTGTCTACATTACCAGGTCCACAATTAACCCTTATTAAACGTTCTCATCTATTCTTGGTAGGCAATTTTCATGGAATTTTATTGCTCTATCCCATAACCAGTAACAGCCTTTAGTTATTGTAAAGACACATTTCCAATTTCTACCTACAATCCATCTTGTTGTGTTTGTGACTTCAGTAATTTTATCCTTTCAAAACCCTTGAACCAAATTCTGTCCTCAACAAATTCAAACATTCCTAGGGAAGCTGCCTAAGCGTAGGGGAGGGCTCAGAGCAGGGCCCAGGCTCTGCCCCAGGGGGGCCCAGCAATGGCACCAGAGGAACAGGCAGGAACTGATGCCCAGGAAATCATTGTGAATTCTCCAATATCTTTTGTCTCTAGTGCAGGATGCAGGTGATAGTTCTTCATGATCCACCAAGCTGACCATGGGTGTAATAGTCAAACTGTAGAGCCTTCCCCAGGAACACATGGAGCTTGCAGGAAGCCCAATTCCCTTTCAGACCCAAGGTCTGATGGTCACAAGCTCAAGGAAAACCTTCACAGGCTGCAGCCTCTGTCCCAGATGCCAATTTAGACTGAACTCTGTAAGCTTGGGTCAGAAGAGAGCAGGTGTCAGGGCCATCCTCTATGAAGAACAGAGCTAACAAAGGACCAGAGCTAACCTTAAATCCTTGCCATGCCCACTTAGAAAACACTCACACCTAACATTCAGCTCTTGTGCACAGCCTGGAGAAGCTGAACACACTGAGACTGAACAGTGGCTTGGCCAACAAGGCTGCACGTGGAGTGCTCCCCAGAAGAGCCCTGGGTGGGCTCCAGTAAGGAGGACACAGCAGAATGACCCTTTGCTTTGTCTCCCTGGGCAGACACTTGACTTAAGCCCCACCTATTCCCTGTCCGTAAGAGCTGAATCAGGGTAGGAAGCAGACAGTAAATAATCCACGGCTGATGTGAGGAACAACAAGCTACTGCCCCTCAGGAGCTGTCCAAGAGATGACTCACAGACATATCCTGTAATGCCTCTCCAGCCTACTCCTTGAATAATTCAATTTATCCAACACCTCTTGCTTAGCACCATGGCTAAACCCAGGTTTAACACTTTAAACAAAGAGGTAATCGTGAGACATCAGACGCCACGCACGTGTAAGCCAGCGTTATTTTATCCTTCATCTTCCCAGCTCAGCCACGGGATTTACCTCCAGAACATTCTCCAGGTTGGGGTCCAAAATGAACTCGAAGGTCTCGTTCCACGTGGGGTTGACGTCGTTGTTGAAATGCTTGGTTCTCTTCCTGCAGTCGGGGGCGGTGGGGATGAACAGCTCCACGTAGGGATCTGGAGTGTCAACTGTAGAGCAGAGCACAGGTCAGGCAAGGGAAAACGCCAGTCTGGGCTGGAGTTATAGATAAAATTGGGTGAAGCCACAGATCCCCTCATGGTCCAGGACAGAAAGATATCGAACTCTCTAAGTTACATAAATGTAATGACAGGAATGGTACAATGATATCAACAATCTCCCCAAAAGAAACATTAGGCTTTTAGGAGGAGAGGGGAAAAGCCTTGAGCAAACAGAATGGCACAGGGACTGAGTCAAGTTTATTGGGAATATGCAAACATCTGCCAGGCAGTGGTAAGTGTTTTTAAAAGCTTTTACTTCTTCCTCTCTTTCTAGCCTTTAATGGCTTTGGCTCGTGTCACGGCATTAAGTATCCCACAAAACAATGAAAACAAGGAGTTTGCTGTGGGTTTTGGATCCTCTTTCACCTTGGCTGGTTTGGGAGTGATGGAGGAAATCAGTCACAGCACTGCAGTGCTGCACACAGCATAAGGAGTGCTCAGCTATGAAACGCTGCCACCAGCCCAGCTCTGGGGAGTCAGCACAGGATCAGGACCTTATTTACACAGCATGTTTGAACAGCGAGTGCGCCAGAACCCCGACTGGAAACACAGATATGGCAACTGCAGCCGATAGGAATTACCAGTGGGGGAGAAGGAAACATTGGCAAATCCCATCGGATGTGTCTAAAAATAGCCACTCCTGAG
The DNA here is from genome assembly GCA_013398855.1 of Mohoua ochrocephala. Lineage (NCBI taxonomy): Eukaryota > Metazoa > Chordata > Aves > Passeriformes > Acanthizidae > Mohoua > Mohoua ochrocephala. Next base: position 57,187 of record VZTA01009290.1, on the reverse strand, counting down.
AGCACAGAATGCAGCCCTAAAAATCCACTCTCTAACAAGTTTAAGCATGCAGGGGTTCTCTGTACAGTGAGACTTTTTGTGTGTGTCAGATTGGGCCAGGGCTCCAATGCTTCCCAGGAGAGCAGGGGAAGTTATTTCTGTGGTTGTGGTGGATCATCAAAAGCCTCCTACTCTGCTGTGGTAAAACATCCACATCTTTCCAGCACACAATCAAAGAATCACAGAATATCCTGAGCTGGAAAAGACCCACCAGGATCATTGAGTCCAACCCCTGGCCCTGCACAGACACCCCAACAATCCCACCCTGTGCATCCCCGAGAGCATTGTCCAAACGCCCCTGGAGCTCTGGCAGCCTCGGGGCCGTGCCCATTCCCTGGGGAGCCTGGGCAGTGCCCCAGCACCCTCTGGGGGAAGAACCTTTCCCTGATCTCCAGCCTGACCCTGCCCTGGCCCAGCTCCAGCCATTCCCTGGGTCCTGTCCCTGTCACAGGGAGCAGAGATCGGAGCTGTCTCTCAGGAGGAAGCCGAATCCTCTCTTCCAAGTTTGTCCTCTGCTTCAGTGAAAGGTTCCCAAGCAAACCAATGCCCACCACAAACAGGAACCTATTTCCTACAGGCCTCTTTTTGGAAGAGATTAAATCCTATTACCAGGAAAAACAAGTCCAAACATTCCTCCTTGTACACACTTTAAGTCTAAAGATACCTTTTTTCAACAAAGCCAAATTTTAGAAACTCTTGGAGTTCAATAAAACCTTGTCCATGAGATTCCTGAGGCCCAGAGACACTTCTCCCTCCTGCTGGGAGAAGAAGGAAAAGAGGAAAACAAAAGAGTTGGATAATTTAAAATCAAATCAACTGTCTTCTGGGGAAAAAAAAAAAAAAAAGCCTGACCAAACAACCAAAAAAAAAGGGCTTTTGGAAATCACTCAGGAGGTTCTGAATGTGTTCCCAGGTACATCCTATTCAATTTTATTCTAATGCAACGTCTCAGGAGTTTTCCACTGTGCTCCATACCTGTGGGGCTCAGCTAATTGCCACACTGAGGTGGTCTCAGTGCTCCCTGAGTAATGAACAAGCAGCTATTTAAACCGGGGGATCAGCGTGGAAAGCCTTTAAACAGCAACCTTTATTAGCTCCTGAGGAATTATGTCTGATCTTGTCTCTTCTTTATGGGCAGGGGAGCTGGGGGATCAAGCCCCAAGTCTTTCCTCACCGGGCAGATGTTCCAACTTGCCAACTTTTCCATTAGTTCCTTTCAACTACTACACAAAGCTCTGCCACAAAGAAAAGAACCAAGAATCAAGAGAAACAAGGCCCTTTGAAACCAAAAATCCATGAAGTGACAAGGTCTCATTTGCTAAGTCTTGATATCCAGCATGACTTTGGCAATAAACACCCAGGCTTGCTCTGCCAAGAGACTAAATTTGCCTACAAAAACCTGGATTTTAGCCAAAATCCTGATGGCTGAGCAGAGTTCTGGGCAAAACATCAATGCTTCCCTCTCCATTCAGTTTTTCATGTGATTATGTGATCAGCCCCAACTCCATTACAAAAATCTAATTGTTCTTATCAATACAAACAGCAAATGGTTTCCTGTCCATATTTAAAACCCCAAAGCATGTGGAAACCCCAGACCTCTGACGTGCAGATCCATTACTAACTTCCTATCAGGCAAACCCTGGTAAGTGTTGAAACAGAAACTAAACCCAAGGCACAGATCAACTAAACTTGGAAAAATCACTCTTGGTAGTTCAGCATTGCCAAGTCACCTCACTCCATGCCTTCATCAGCTTTTTTAACCCAAGGCAAAGATTTAATCGCCTGCCCTTTCATGTTTGAAACTTTATTTAGAGCTATTTTCAGTTAAGAAAATGAAAACCTATTCTTTTTTAACTTCCTTCTTCAGATGAGGAGAAAATATACTGGAAGACTGCTTGCTCTGATTAAGATATTGCTATAAGCTATACTAAATGCTTTTTAAAACTATACTATATTAATTAAAACCTCACTCCTTGGACGGAAACCAAAAACTACCAGCAACCTGGCAAGTAACACAGAAGTATTCACTTAATGGATTTCAAAACATTCAAGTTATCAAATGAAGATTAAACAGCCAGTGTGCACCCTTGGCATGGATGTTTCCATTCCTGCCTGGGCTTCTCCTAACTGATTTGCCAGGTGATGTTAAAAAACTAAGCTGAAAATGTAAGTAAAAGTGGCTTGATCACCACTGTTATCACAGAATCATGGAGTGGTTTGGGTTGGGAGGGACATTAAAGCCCATCCAGGGCCACCCCTGCCATGGGCAGGGACACCTTCCACTGTCCCAGGCTGCTCCAAGCCCCGTCCAGCCTGGCCTTGGACACTGCCAGGGATCCAGGGGCAGCCACAGCTGCTCTGGGCACCCTGTGCCAGGGCCTCCCCACCCTCCCAGGGAACAATTCCTTCCCAATATCCCATCCATCCCTGCCCTCTGGCAGTGGGAAGCCATTCCCCCTCGTCCTATCCCTCCAGGCCCTCGTGCTAAGTCCCTCTCCAGCTCTCCTGGAGCCCCTTTAGGCACTGGAAGGCTGCCATCTATATTTTGATTTTAAAAGGAAGAATCGTTAGGGTGTATGGGTCAAAAGCTGATGTTTAATCACAACGAGAGACTTATCTACGTCTGAGAATTATCTCTGTCTGGACCTGGTGACCCTGAAGGTCTTTCCCAGCCTTAAGGATTCTGTACAGAGGCAGCACTGTCAGGGAATTGCCCTTTTGTTGCAGCAGCTGCCTGAGACACCAAGCACAGCCCCCTGAGCAGCAACCAGCCGGGGGAATTTGCAGTTGTTCCCAGGACACTGCTGAGGAAAGCGGAGTTTCTGTGCAGCTCAGCCCTCCTCGGGCTGCTCCTTACGCAAGCGCCGCTGTTCCATCACCATTTCCCAGGAACAAGGCAGGCTGAGCCAACAACTAAGCACAAGTGTTTCAAACCCTACCTGCCTGCACGCTAAAAAATACAATGAAGGCTTTCAGCACTGATGCCAGCGAGGGTCCTGCAATTAGCAGCTTGGAGCTCGATGAAGTCTCAGGGTAATTAACAAAATGTTGGTGATAATTCACATTTACAGCCCCCTCCTCCAAAGCTCCAGGGGCTGAAGACACTCATCCAATAACAAGAGCAGAGTCAGCATCTCCACTGCTGCCTTAGGAATGGCTGAGAGGTAGAAAGTAAGGATTCACTGACTCTTCCTCATTTGGTTTATCTCCTGGCTAAGTCACGGCCATTAGGATTCTCCCTTTAAATTACATTATGATTCACCAAGTGAAACACACAGTGGACAGTAATTAGGGTCAAACATTTTCACAGTGAAAAATGAGTAATGCCTTTAAGCAATCTGGCTATTAAGGAAACCTGTAAAATTTTCTGCAATGACTGGAAACCATTTGATCTTATGATATTAGTCTGGTGAGATGGCTGTCATCAGGCCTCCATATTAATATGATTAATATTTCAGATAGATGATTTATATTTCAGTCATTCCAATTTCAATTACTTCAACAGCATAATTACCATAAAGAAACTATAGAAAGCCTGTTCAAATATAATACTGGTATACACATATATATATCTATCTCAAAATAAAAAGTGGTAATAACCCTTAATTCATCCACCACTAAGTACAACCCCATTGATAAAAACCTGCTAGGTCCCAAATGACCACCTCTGTGTACTTCCCACCATCTTTTTGGCTCACTGCACTACAGTACAACTTGTTAAGCACATGCAGCTGAGCAGCCTGGCTCAGGTCAAGCCAATAATGGGAATTTCTGGATGACCTCTCTTTCATCCAAGGGGAAGGAAGCTAAATAACAACAGAATTTCTGTTCAAATGGTGAATTTCGTGAGGCCTCACAGTGGCACGGAAATATGAGTTGGTGTCTCTGCCACGGTCAAGAGAAAAAGTAATGAATTTTAAATTCATGGGTTTTCCCAGTTTCGTGCAATTTTTCAGTTTTTAAAAAGGGAATTCTTAAAAACTGTACTTATCAATAACTGTCCCTCCAACCATGGAGCAGATACTTGAGATGCTCCAGACAAATCCACAGTGTAGCAGCAATGCAGATGCCAGGAGACCTGCCAGAAGGCCACAGCAACCTAAAAACCCCAGGAGTACTCACTGCTGCCTGTGTTTAAGGCACCACAGGGAATGCCAGGGCTGGTGGCTTGGGGGATTTTGCAAAGGGCTGATGCAGTGCCAGATTTCGTGAGCGGAAGGTGACTCCAAGGGAAGTAAGGGAGCTCTGAAGCAGCAGCTTTGCTTTGAGAAATACTGGGATTAGGTAACACCTTCATTAAAAATTATTTGTGCCTTTTATGACAGTGCTTTTCATCTCTGGCATTACTTCAGCGGAGGGAAGAACCAGCTCCCAGCACAGGCACTGCACTATCACCCACTTCACTGCTGCAGGACACCACTGCTTCCACTGCTCCAGCCTTGAAAGGGCAAAAATACCTCAAACAAGTCAGCTTTTGGTCAAACCACGCTTGTAGAAGTGCCAAGAGCAAAGAAACACCGTCTTCTCTAGGTTATCTGTACAGGCCCCTTTGCAGACACACACTGAAAAGTGACTGAAGCATTAAGCAAGATAACATTTTTCTAGCAGTGTGCCAGAGTCTAAGGGGCTTGGGGTTTTTTAATGAATCTAAATGCCTAGTTCTCACTGCTAAACCAGTGAAGCCTCTCACTCCATGTGTTGGTTTTGCAGGGCCTGGTTTTTGGTAGCGGGGGGGCCACAGAGGTGGCTGCTGTAAGAAGCTGCTGGAAGCTTCCACCTTGTCCAGCAGAGCCAATCCCTGATGGCTCTGAGGATGGACGTGCTGCTGGCCAAGGCTGGCCCAGTGAGAGAGGCTGGGAACACCTCTGGGATAACAGATTTAAGAAGAAAATCAAAACAAAGTGCACACAGTTTTTTCCTAGCCAGAGAAGAGGAGGAGGTGAGAACACGTGAGGGAAACAACACGGAGACACCAGAGTCAGGGGAGAAGGAGGGGCAGGAGGTGCTGCAAGTGCTGGAGCCCAGATTCCTCTGCAGGCTGTGGGGAGGACCATGGTGAAGCTGCTGTGCCCCTGCAGCCCATGGGGATCCACGGGGGATGCAGAGATCCACCCACAGCCCATGGGGATCCACAGGGGATGCAGAGATCCACCCTCAGCCCCTGGGGGAGGTGCCCATGCCAGAGCAGGTGGATGCCTGGAGGAGGCTGTGCTCCAGTGGCACACCCGGTGGAGAGAGGGGCCCTGTTCCAGGCTGGAGCAGCCTGTCCTTGGAGGACTGCACCCCGTGGAAGAGTGACCCACACCGCAGCAGTTTTGGGAGGACTGTGTGCCCATGGGGGGAATTCACATTGCAGCAGTTTTGGCAGGATTGCTGCTCATGAGGTTGTAAGCCACACTGGAGAAGTTCAGGGAGAACTGTCCCCCGTGGGACCCCACGGTGCAGCAGGGGAAGGACTCCTCTCCCTGAGCAGCGAAAGAAAACCTCGGCTGATGAACTGACCAGACCCCCACGCCCTTTCCCCTGCGGTGTCAGTGGGAAGGAGGGGTTGAGTGAAGAAAAGGTGTTTGAAGGGCTTTTTTTACTTCTCATTATCCTCCTCTGATTTTGTCAGTAATAAATTCATGTTGTGCCTCTAAGCTGAGCCTGTTTTGCCCTTGGAGTGTTTTCTCCTGGTCCTGATCTCAACTCATAAAGCCTTCATGAAATTTTTCTCTCCTCTGCCCAGCTGTGGCAGGGGAGGGCCAGTGAGTGACTCTGGTGGGTGCCTGGTGTTGGGCCAGTGCCAAACCATGACACTCCAGCACCAAAGACACGAGCATGACAGGAGGAGGCCTGGCTCAGCTCTGACTGTGGATCCATGAAAATGCCAGACCTGGACAGGGCAATGTGGTCTGCAGTAAGTACAGGCACATCATCACATTCCTGCTGAATTACTCCAAACCCACAATATGATTTTTATGCCACGTTTCTGTTATCTGATGGAGTACAGATTATTCCCAGCCTTGGCATAAACTCTGCTAATACAAATTTACACTGGCAGCGTTTTCTGAATCTGCAGAACAAGTTTACATGGGGTCTGTGTTTGGTATCAGGAGGCTTTAGAGGTTTTGGGACTCTCCCAGCAGCCCCAGAGCCCAGTAGGACAGGAAATCAAGCTATCCCAACCAAAGGGAAAGGATACTGGGTGTGCCAAGAAAACTGAAATCTAGCATTCAGTGTTAGACTGAGATCTGCAGCAGACATCCTGAGCAGTTGTTAGAAGTTCATTTAAGATGTTAGCACTGTTCATTTCAGATTTTTTGCTTTTATCCATCTGTTATGGATCCATGTTTCAGTCACATGAAGACCTGCACATGCAGCTTGTAGGATGTGGAGGACTGGCCAACTCTGACCTACTTTTCCCAGGCTGTTAGGCTGGAGAAGGGGAGCAGTTTGGCTTGTTTTCCCCTTGCAAAAATCAGGACCTGCTCCAGGGCCTTGCAGAAAGAGCCTTATCTGATGGCACTCCGACAGGTAAGTGCCCTGTAGCTGACTCGGGGTGCAGGACTGGCCAGCTGTGGTCCAGAGAACAGCTGGATGAGTCCTGAATGAGCTGCTCATAAGCACGAGCTGCTCAATAACACAAACCATAATACAAGCAGGCAAATCTCCAGTTCCTCCCTTTCAGCTAGGCCAGGTTTAAAACCCTGCTCACACCTGCCTGTGACTCGCGTTTAACCAAGCCAGCTTCAACCCCAGGAGCTCTGGCTCGTGGGGAAGAGCCGCAGGGCACAGGGCTGTGAGGGACAAACAGTGCATGCTGGACATCCCTTCCTCATTCCCAGATCCCAGAGCCAGGGCCAGACAGGTAAAGGTGTGCTCCCACCCCAGTTTCCTTTGGAGACACAGGAAACGATGAGGAAAGGCATCTCCTGGCCTTGGGGGGATGTCCACAGCTGGCTGCAGTGATGTGACCATGCCAAGAGCCACTCAGGAGCTGCTTCCCAGCTCTGTTTGGGCAAGTTTTGCAATCAGAGTTGAGCTCTGGTGACTGCACTGCTCCCAGCACTTGTTTATCTGAGCAGCTTAACTGCAGTGGAAATGCATCCTGGATTCCAACGGGGTGGACAGCAACTGGGACAGAAGCTGAGTACCAGTGCTGCGAGCTATCAAACTTTGAACATTTTTAAGAAGGGAATTTTTTCCTAAAAAACATCTGGAATGACACTCTTCATTACCACAGCATCAAAAGAAGATGAAGCAAGGAAAAGCTGCAAATCCCAAACAGGATTAAGCAAGATGAGTGATCGTTAAGAGGAGAGTCACACAACTGGTTTCTTTTGTAGATGCCACCATTTGTTGTGAAAGACAGTAGGCTTAAATAGACCTTTAAAGATAGAAGACAAATTTTACAGTGCTTCCTCTGACCCAGTTTTCTACCAAGATCCCTGAAAATCCAGAAGGGGAGAGGTGCTATGGAAAGGAGACCCAGTTTGCAAGCTTTTCTCTTCCACAAGGCTGCAGTTTGGGACTCTGGCCTTTTTTCCTACAAGTTCTTGTACTGTCATGGAAGTAAGGAAAGGCTCTACAGTTTGGGTGGCATCTGAGTAGACTCAAAACTACACATCTACTACACCAGAACTCACTGGGCCAGAGGCAAGGTCTTTTTCAAGAGGTCCAGTCAGAGAAGTGACTTTACAAGGTCTGCAATCAGCAGCAAGCTAAGCATTAAGATAATGAAATCCTCACCAAAGCCATGCAGATTTTTTGATATTTCACCTTGTAGTAGCTTCATGTGGCAGGTTTTGGGCAGCAGGGGCATAGAACCCTAGAATGGTTTGGGTTGAAAGGGACTGTAAAGCTTGTACCACTCCCTGCCATGGGCAGGGACACCTTCCACTAGCCCAGGTTGCTCCAAGCCCTGTCCAACCTGGCCTTGGACACTGCCAGGGATCCAGGGGCAGCCACAGCTTCTCTGGGCACCCTGTGCCATGGCCTCCCCACCCTCACAGGGAACAATTCCTTTCTAATAAATTTTTTTGTCTCCTTTTTCGTTGAACTGTGTTTCTGCCAGCTCAGGAGGGTCCAGTGGCTGACTCCAATCCCAGTGATAGATGGTACAGGGATGCAGCAGGAAAGAAGGACAGGTGTACGGCAGGAGGTGGGTTTGACTTTATTTCTGACTATCCTACTCTGCTGCAATTAACTGGCAAGAAATGAGAGTCATTTCCTCAACCTGAGCCTGTTTGCCTGTGTGGGTAAGAGGTGAGAGATGTCCCTGTCCTCATGCTTGACCCTTCCATCATGTTCTCGCCCTGTCCTGTTGAAGGAGGGAGTGACAAAGCGGCCAGCCAAGGTCACCCAGCACCCATCGGCTGCACTTACTCAGCTCACAAACCTTCCAGCCTGGAAAGGAGCTGAGCACACCTACCAGAGCAGCAGCCTCTAAAGCAGGGTTTAAACCTTTGTAGAGCTACAGCTGCATCACCTGGATGTCGACAGGACGGTATCCAGGGCGTGGGAGCCACCCGGACAGGGACACTAAAACTGAAACCAGTGACACCAGTGAAGGAAGGACTTCTATAGAGGCAGCACTAAATGGGCACACACCTGAAATAAGAAGGGACTTGAATGAACTGCTGGGAAGGAAAGGGTCTGCCCTGAAACTTCTTTTGCCCCCCATCCTGGGTGCTGAGTTCTTACAGGAAATCTCATTTATCACCCTTCCCCCACACAGGTTCACAGAATGACAAAACGGCCTGAAGATGACACAACCATTTACACTGCCCATTCATGAAATGGGCAAGCTCAAGAAATCTTGGAAAACTTTCTAGAAACACTGGTTATCTGCCCAGCCTGGGCTTGAGGAGACAGAGGTATGGACGGCCATGCCAGAGGAGTCAGGGCCTCCATGCCACCCACGGAGTGGGGCACCACACACACCAGACCTGCCAGCTAAAACTCCCTGAGCACAGGTAGAGTTCAGAGCCTCAGGATGAAAAATCTCACACAAAGCACTTCAGCATATTTCATAAACTGAGATTTGCTCAGATCTCTCAGAGCTGTTCCAGAAAGTCTTGGAAAGGCTGATATGGAAAAAAGAACAGCAAAACATAGAAAATCCCTCATGTTCCCCCAGGCCTCCATCACCCCACAATGTAAAATTAACTCTCTTGTTCCCAGAGCATCTCTGGTTCATAACGTGGAGCAACAACAACAGAAAAAAATAGGGGCAAGCCCCCAGAAGAACCAACAGCTTGGGAGTGTCCATGAGGGGAGAGCAACACTCAGACACCCACCCCAACCAGGGCTCACACGTGGTCTGTCACAGCCACCTTCCTGTCCTTGAGATAAAAAACCCAAGGGAAAAGTTCAGCAATTCCCTCAACAAGTTTCATTTTTGGCAAATCAAATAAAACAAAGATATATAGATATAGATATAGATATAGATATATAGGTTGGCACAATCAACTGTAAAGGCCCTTCCCCACTCACAGCTTCAAGCACCTCCCCACAGTAATTAACACAATCACTCATTTGATCAAGTAGCTGCCAGGTTCCAACAACAGGGAATAAAAACACTTTTAATTTTCCTAAAATAAAAAAAAGAAGCAATGATCTATTTTTCTCTCTTTGAGGGATTTGCCAGGACCCCAAGGACCAGCCCTGGGTCCTTGGAAGCTCACCCAGAGATGCCCCAGACTGGGGGTGCCTCAGGCTACTCAGCTCTGGCAGCCACCTCAGACAAGAAGCCAAGCAGGTTTCAGTGGCCCTAGAGCATCACTCTGGCAGGTTTTATCAAAATAAAACATTCTTCCTGAGCAGCTTCTTGATTTTGATGACTCGCTAAGATAAGAGGGGTTTTTATAGAAAAAAAAATACAATTATATTGATGGATAATATTTGAAGTTTACGTTACAGAACCACATTTGCTGTGATGCACAAAGCTGCCATGATCTCCTGGCTTTCGTCACCCTTTCCATACTCCCTTTAATATCATATCATGGGGTCCCTACTTCAACCTCCCTTTTTTCCCTTCCCATGCTGCCCACACTGTCTCATGGCAGACACCTGTGTCCAAGAACCTGTGGAGAACCTGTGTCTTTCCATTTAACTCATCTTCTTACACACACACACACAAACTCATGGGCTCCTTGTTCCACTCTTCCAGCACTTTTCCCGAGGTCTTTTTATCTAAAGACCACCATATATATGAAATTTTTTTTATATATATATATATATATATATACACACACACCACCCCCCCCCCGCATCTTCTCTGTGTGCTCCTTCCCCTCACCCCACAGGGGATGACAGACAGATTCCCAGTTCCCTTTTTCCCCTTTGCCAGGGCTCCCATCTCTTCCCTTGTACTTGTGGCTGTTGAATATCTCCCTTTCAAGCATCCCTCACACACTTTTAGCATCAACAGTAGACTTCAATTATGAAAACCCCCTGAAGCAAAGCCACGGGTCAGAGGAGCTGCTGTAGTTTGACCCAAAAGTAGTTTCCAGGAATTGGGAAACACTTGTATGTCCAATCGGCTTGCTGGGTGAGCAGGAGCCAAGGGTCACACTCATCCTCCCTGCCCCAGCCTGCAAGCTGGGAGCACTGGGAGAATGGAGAGATGGCCTGGCAGCAAAGCAGTCAGACCCAAGGAAGCAGGAATATTCTTTTTGCAGATTCAGCCAATATTCTCTCCCTCTTCCCCCCTTAAGAGCAGAGCAGAGCTGTTCTTCCTAGTGGTTTCCTGTTCAGCTGCAAAGTCCAGAGGCTCAGCAGCCTCCCAGAAAGAGGAAGAAGTGCTGGTGTCATCCATCTCCCTACCACAGGATCTGCTGATCCATTCGGGTGGGTTTTTTTTAATGGCCTTACATTTTTTCTGCTTTCTTCACTGACTCAGCAGAGCTCTGGGCTCTTTCTTTCCCCCCACCAAACCACAGCCTTGTGAGGCGGCGGCAATTTCCAGTTTCACTGCACTCACACAGCGCTTCTGACTGAGCCAAAAAGCTAATTGTAGGTGTTGCTGGCTTGGAGGCAAATGGTTTACAACTCACTCAGCCTTTCTGGATCAATGGAAAGAAGGAGCGGCAGATTTGCTCTCTGAGTGAGAGTGAGCAGTGACACGGGAACACTGCCCTGGCTTTAACGAGACACACGGAAACCCACCAGCAGCCCACTAACAACCACTTAATGCACAATGTGTCACCATCTCCCCCTGCCCACGGCAACAGGCTCATGGAAGAAAGGCAAAATAGAAAGAGAAATACTCACGCATGTCACCAATGGCTCCTTTGGTGACATTTGTGGCTTTCCTTACTGTCACAGTGAATATGTGTGAGTACTGGTGTTCCACCTGGAAGTCAGAGAGTGAGAAGTGATTAAGCTCCAGAACCAAAAAAAAAAACCCACCCCCCATCTATCAAAATAAGGTTTCATTTTGTCAAAAAACAGAGAGAGAGAAATCACCCAGTCAAAACGTAAGGGAAACTCATACTGGATAGAGCATCCTAAAGCTGAACTGCACCCTGGAGCTTTACCAAGAGGTACCTGCACTGGGGCTGCTGGATTTTCCTGCAGCCACACCTACTAATCTCAACCAAAAACACTCCCCCTCACCACAGAACCTGCTCCGAGGCATTTAGTCAGGCAGGAACCACTGGGTACAGCAAGGGAAAAATAAAAATGGGCTATTTTACAGCTTGTCTTGGTAATTGCCTTCCCCTGCTAAAAAGAATGGCAGGAATCACTTCAAAGTCTGTGTTCTGGAGCAGATAAATGCACCCTGCACACACAAGGGGTGGAGTTAGTGCTGTACCTTCTAGTACACATCAATATTCAGTGTGAAAGCACCCTCAAGACAATGTGAGGAAGGTGCAAAGCAAGCTGTTAAAACAGCCACCAGCACATTTCATGCATTTTCTGAAGGTTCCCATTTCCTGCAAAGCCCAAACACACAGCAGGAGCTGCCTGCCTTGAAGCAGGTGTGTCCCCAACAAGCCAGGGAAGTAGGAAAAGATGTGAGATTAAGAAACAAAAAATTAAGAGCCTTAATAAAAAGAGGTCACCAACTCAGCTCTACTCTTGCTTTATCTACACAGCCCTAAGTTTGACCAACCTGCTGGATACCACTGAGAATCACCAGTGCAGACTCACCAGGGCAGCTTTACAGGGACACAGAGACTGGGAGGAAATGTGAGGTATTAAAGCCAGGATCAGGTCTCACACACAATTGCATGTTTCCATCTAACCACCCACCAGCCTTGTGAAGAATATTAAAATAAACACAGCCTATCAGTCACTGGGACCAAAACAACCAGGGAGAAGGTCACCATCAGGAAATTCACTGAAATTTATTTAAAATAATAGACAATACCCTTGCTATGGGACATGCTTATTCAGGCTCTGCCTGGTGCCTTCTTGCTATTTTTTCATCTGGATACTTCCTTTTTTTAATTTTTTTTAAAAGAACTGGTTGTTTCAGCCAAGCCTCCTTATTTTGTGTCTACAGCTCACACCCAGAGACCTGAGCCACACTGGATCTCTCTCATACAAATAAAGAAAAAAGTTAATATCTTATAGGTTCCATATCATTTTCTCAAAAAAAAAAAAAAAAAAAAGCCAAAACTAATCTTCTAAAGACAGCAAAAGTGACTTGTGAGAAGTTAAGTGGCACTTGAGTCAGGACTCATTAACAAGCACCTCCAGTGATACCAACACAACTCCTGCAGAAGCCTGAGGTGTGCAAAGGTACGGCCACATGCCCATGGCACAGGCTCCAGGAGACGATGCCCACACTGATCCAGGGGTGACTTCACTGCAGCCTGACCCAGACACGGAGCTTATCAGCTCTATGTGGCTGTAATCACCCCCACGCTGTGCCAGCTGCTGGAGCCTCCAGCCAGGACTGTCTGCCTGGCTCTGGAATTTTCCCTGGCAGTCATAGGAGTTATCTGGATCCAAGACCAAGTGAGCAGGCAGGGGGAAATGGTGGCAATGCCAACCGTGGTGCACTGAAACCGTCATGGCACAGCAAGTGGTTCAGCAACCACAGGAAGAGGGGAATTCAGACTCTTCCCGATACTCCCAGCGGGACATTGCTCACCTCGAAAGCATCAGACCCAGCAGAGGGAGTTCAGCTGTGGGAACCCAAAGTTCCTAAGGAGCAACACCTATCTAACAGACTTCCATGGGCTGGCATGATGACATCCCAATGACTGAGTGACATCCATCACCTTCTGCACTGCAGCTTCCCAGATGAATGCATGAACGGGAAGGAGGATGTGACTTCTTCCTGAATAAATTTCTGCCTCTGCCACAGGGCAAAAAAAAAAAGTCCAGAGTTTTCCTTACAGCGGGGTAAACGGGGATTTCTGTGGGTATCTGGGAAGGGCTGGGAACACAGCTATGTGAAGTCACCCCAGCTCTGTCATTTACCCTGCCCCAAGAACTTTTACAAGCTGTGACTCTCCAGAAACCACCGGCTCTCGTTGCCCCCTATTTTCAGCTTACTGCCTGAAAATGCTCAAAGCTGCTTTATGATCTCCCTATTATATTATCTCCCAAGTATGTCAGATTGATGAAGTTGGTTTCACAACTGGCCTCAGTTTCTTCATACAGACTGAAGCATTTCCTTTGTCATATCCAACCTTGTAATTAAAAGAAACAGCCCAAAGTACAAACACACCACCCTCCTCCTTTTTTCTCAGCTGTCAAGAAAGAGCTTGTCCTCGCTGGAGACCACAAATCAGAGATCACTGAGCAGTGAAGAGGAGTTATAATTAAGTGACAAGGATGGGACATGGGCGTGCTGGGTTTAGTTCTTAGCTGATAGGTGAAATTCAAGTGCAAGTCTGGTGTCCCACAGCTCCGGCTGGAAAAGGGGGATACTACACGATACTCCCCGACAACGAGCACTCTGTAAAGTAATTTGCTTGCATCTCCCATATGCCTAAACTCATATGCCTAAATTCCTATGCCTGCCACCAAAGCAAGGCCAAGCCACCACTTCCCAGTTTCTTCTCTTCCCAGCAGCACAGAGCTCATCACTACTTCTATTACAAGTTAATAACTGTCTAACTAATGCCATCACAAAAACTGCTTTTTATTGACTCAAGCAGCAACCCCCGTCACTCCAGCTGTTGTACTGCCAGGAAAATTAAGCCTGGTTTAAGATTTGGATCCTCTGAAAGGCATGTGAGAACACAGAGGCCTGGCAAAACAGAAAAGCAGCATCTTGTTTCCCTGTGCCTCACCCAAAACAACACACTGAGGATTACGGTTATACACAGTTATTAATATCTGGCCATAGTCACACACTTGGAGGAAATTTGCCACTACTGAAATAAACAATCTCCCTCTTAGTGAAAATAAAAAAAAAAAATACACAGATGCACACAGGAAGCTCGAAAGTCTACATCTCTTCTTCCACCCAAATAAATGTTTTTCATGCAAATTAAGTGCAAGCGGAAATTAGGGCAATTTTCCACTTAGGGTCCAGTTTCTAAGGAGATCAAAAGGCCTAAATGTCTGTATTTCAGAAGGGGTTTTTTAATTAGATTTTCAGAGGGAGTTCTGAAGAAGCCCCCTGAAAACACCATGATAAATGTATTGACTCTGAATGCCTTTACAAATCCAGCCCTTGCTAGCTTAGATGACTAAGCTGCATTTTCTCAAGTGACTTATGTTCACCTTAAGTCTTGATAAAAATCTGTACAAACTCCTCAAGTACTTCTGAAACACAGACGATGGTAAATAAATCACTTAAACGTTGCAACACTGAGAGGAACAACCTCTACATTCCTTTAAAAATCTAGGACAGGTTATGAATTTCAAAAGCTCACAATTAATTCCAGTGCAAGGTGTCCCTGCCCATGGCAGCGGGGTGGGATGGGCTTTAAGGTCCCATCCAACTCAATCCATTCTGGGATTCTATGGATTTAAAAAACTAAAACACTCTGTCCTAAGTGACCTCACTTTACACGTGTTTCATTTCACTTCCTCCTTCTCCATAAATTTAGAGAGGAAAGGAGAAAAACCAAAAAGTTTTCACTGTGCCCTGTCTGAATGTAGGTTTTCTGAGTTATGGAAACTCAGGTGGACAGTGTTCACTGTTCAATCCACAAGGTTTTCCATGACTGCACAGCCGTGGTTCAGCATCTCCTGTTTTCACACCTGACCTCAGCTCTCCATCTCTTACAGCTCCTGCTCCCGCCTCCTTTGTTCCTCTCTCACCTCTGAGTGCTTTCCTTCTCCCCAGTAAAATTTCCCTAATTATCTGCTTTGCTCTCTCTCAGATGCCCCTGCATTAGTGAGCACACAACCACCATCCCCTTCCCACCAGGGGCTGGGACAAGCCTCACGATCTCCCGGAACACGGGCGGGTTTTCCCTGCCGCCCTTTCCGGACGTGCCCAGAAAGGCAGGGATTTGCATGTGTTCAATACCACATTTGTAATAATTCCAGAATGCTGAGTCACAGAGCTGAGCTCCACCAGGACATTGGCACTCCGTGGGCCAGGCAGTCAGGAGGCTCTGGCACAGGCAGACTGCACAAGTGTTGAGTGGGTTTACTTCCTTCACGTTAAGGACACTTGAGCTAACGATGGGGCTGGATAAATGAAAATATTTGCCTGTTTACTTAAGTAATTGATTTTCATGGAGTCCATGCTCTCCTTTCACAGGGTATTACAATTAAGACAAACTTTTGTGCACACACACAAATTTTATCTCAAAGTGATTTTTTCCATTGTTGTAATATTTATTCCCCCATATCAAAATAAATGAAGAGGTATTACATACTTGAATTCTTTGCATTTTTGGTATAGTCAGTTCTGTCTGCATCTGCAGCAGCTTTCTGAGCATCTTAATTTATACCTCAGAGTCTTTCATAAAATGAGAAGAAAAAAAAATATCAGAAAACATGCAACAGTTAGCACAAGGACTTCTGCAAAATGCAGAATCCTTTTGAGTAATTTAATGCCAAATATAATTTAAATCCAAGATTTTTGCATTGATGTGAGCCTGCTGCCCTTGATTGTTTGACATTTCAGTAAACCTTTCCAAGGGATTTCAGTTTTCAAATTAAAAAACTTCAAAGATTTCCATTCACTTTCCAAGCAATTAAAGGATCAGCTCTTGCACGAACAGTGTCGATTCTGGAATTAGCAACATTCCCACAGCAACAGTTCAGCATTCCCAGAGAGCTGTAACTACATTTACTACACACACTTTTTATTCATTATATTATATATGTAGGACAGCTCCATTTTGTTGATTATTGGTATCAAAAGCTCTTTTTATGTGAGTGAATCAATAAAATATAACCGAGTGCCTCAGGGACCTCTCCCGTAAAGGTACAGATCATTCCAAGCAATCCATCCAGGAGAGGGCACTGATGCTGAAAGGAATTAAGTCAGTATTGTTTTAACACACGCATCACCCTGAAGTTTATCCTCCCTCCCAGCAGCTCACAGGACTGGGGAGGGAGTTAAAAGCCAGCTTGACATCTGCTGGCTGCACACTGATGTGGAGGATGTGAGTGCATGGGGCACAAACCACAGGGTTGATAAGAGATCACTTCTAGGAAGCACAGGGAGTATTTTTAGCCATGTGAGAGTAAAAGGCTCTGACGAGCGTGTGGCAACCATCTCTGGGGACACCTCACTGGCGCTGTTACGAGAAGCCCCTGATAGGAACACACCCAGCGTGGCTCCAGATTTCAGCTTGGGCAGGAATTGCCATTCCAGTGTTTGCTTTGGAAACTCACTTCCAGCACAGCTACGTGTGAGTATCCCGGCGTTCGGTGGCTGCTGAGCCACAGGCTCGCCCCATGAAGGGCAGTTCTGCTCCCGTTTCCCTGCTCCTTCCCTTGTCCCTACTTCTACACTTCCACGGGCTGAGCTCACCTTGGGCCAGCTCCAACAGCACAGAATGGATTTTCAACCATTCCATGGAATCCCAGAATGGTTTGGGCTGGAATGACCTTAAAGCTCATCTCACCCCACCCCCAGCCATGGGCAGGGACACCTTCCACTAGCCCAGGTTGCTCCAAGCCCTGTCCAGCCTGGCCTTGGACACTGCCAGGGATCCAGGGGCAGCCACAGCTTCTCTGGGCACCCTCCCCACCCTCACAGAGAAGGATTTCTCCCCAAGAAATTTTTGTGGTTTTTTGTATTGAACTGGTTTTTTGCTCATTCAGGAGGGTCCATTGGCTCGCTGCCATCCCAAGGGTGTGACAGCTGGGACAAGGATGCAGTAGGAACACTGGAATAAAGCAGGGAGAAGGGAAGCAGGGGCACAGTGTGCTGCTGAGTGGCACAGATCATCTCACTCAGAGTTTGCATGATATATTTTGAGGATTATCTTTGAACCAGCATTACTGATATACACCAGTTTAAGATCTAAATATCCCAAATTGCCAACTTATCCCTCCATTCATCCTAATGAAAAGAGTACAACCCCTCCCCCCCAAAAAAACTGCACTGTAAGGAAGAAAGCTAGACACGCCCACCATTTCTTGGAGGAAATAGTAACAACTCCAATGTTATGTGCTTATTTAGAGTAACTTCCAGCAGGGAAGTCATTATACAAGACAGTAGATATCAGAGAAGATGGTGCAGACATATATAAGATTCAGTGCTACTTACCACAATGTGTTGATAAGGATCTATGATAGACATTTTTGCCTTAGTTTTTATTCAAGACAACTGCCAAGTATCTATTTCAATCCCACACAGGAGAGGCTTCCCCTTTTTTCAGAGCAGAGTTCAGTGTGAAAGGTCCTTTAACTAATAAAGAAAGAAAAAGATATCATTAAAATTAATCTGTTCCTTTTAAACTACATTTTACAGAACAAATCAGTTCCTACTCTTTAGGAAGGTTCCCATAATTTGTTTGTTTACCAAGAACTTAGTTTCACATAAGAGATGGAGATAAAGGTATTTACCTGCCTGAGCTAGAGAAATTTCTCCTTCTTATGTCCTCTTCCTCAGGGTAAGAGCAGGAATCAAGTATCTTAAATTCCAGTCATCCCAGTGTTTCTAGCAGCTCTACAGATAAACAAAAGAAGAGAGGAATTATATTTATTCCTTAAATACACTGCAGTATTTATGCTTCCACGCATTACAATCCTAGTTAGGATTGTGAGCTCTGCAGCAGCAGCAATACTGCCCTCTGTAAATCCGGGACGGGAATTCCAGCTGGAGCTGTGTGTAACCTCCCGGCCACCCCGGCTGTCTGGAGATGCTCCAGAGGCTTGGAGGGGCAAACTGCAAACCAGCTGGCAGGACTTCAACAGGCTCTCCATAGGCTACTGCTTTCTGAGCACTCTGTGAACATCAGGGGCCACCAGAGGCCTTCAACTTCAGAACTGTTTTCAACCATCAAAGTAACAGAGGTTATTCCTTCCTGCATCTCTAAAAAACCCTGGGAACTGCTGGACAGAATCAGTTCTCAGATCCAGCTGGACCACAGTCAGACCTGCACCATCAGCAGAAATTCCAAAGCGAAAAGAAGCGAAGCACCATGTGGGGTTTGTTCTCAAGGGAATGATGCCTGATCCTCGATTCTGAAATGGCAGATAAGCCCCAAACGATGATTTATATCACTCCCAAACCTTTGCTCTTGAGCAACTACATGAAGGCATTACAATACAACTTCAGTTTCTTTATGATTACTAGAACATTTCAATATCCTTTCTTTAATCATTGATCATTAAGGCTGGATAAGCCCTCCAAGACCATCAAGTCCAACCATTAATCCAGCAGTGCCAGGTCCATCACTAAACCACGTCCCAAAGCACCACATCTCACGTTTTCTGAACACTTCCAGGAACAGTGATTCCATCACTTCCTGGTCATGCCCGACCACCCTTTCCTGTCAGCCCTAACAACACTTTCAGGCTAGGGATCACCCTGGCTTTATTTATTCATGTTTTATCTGAGGAAGTGTGAATAAGAAAGACTTCAGCATTGGAGAATCGTGGTAAACGTGCCCAGCCATATCAGTTCTGGAGGAACTGCTGCCAACTTGGAAGGCAATCCAGAAGAGGAAACAACAGGAGCTACCCAATCACCGCAATGGAGAGGAAATTTGTAAAACCAGAAAATACACACTTCCCCTAAGTGCACAGCCAAGTACCATGTTCATTCTGAGAGGATAACAAAACCAAGCTGAGGACACCGCTCTGTCTAGGGAAATAAGAGAACAGGTTAGACCCAGGAGGAAAAGCCTAGCTCGAGTTAATGTCCTGCATCCTCAAGGCAGAGTTCCAGTTCCCCAGATGAGCCCTCAACTGGCTCAGACATGAGATCATGCTGTCTCTCCCTGCAACCCCCCGCCTCATTTGTTTCGACATCTGCAGGAAGCGCGTCCATGCTGCTGCAGACAACAGTCTCTTTGGCTACGGGGCCGGGACGAGTCCCCAAGCGCCATCTCTCCTCCATGCTGGATGAGGCAAGGATCATGCAGACGGACAAAAATGCGACCACGTCATCAGGAACCGCATCCCGACACCCGCGCAGAGCGCGGGCCACGGGCAGGGCTTTCAGCAGGGCCAGGGAGCAAGGAGACCTCCATGCCACACACAAAGCTTGGGATCCCGGGTTCCCACACGGCTCTGACCAGCAGCGTGGCACATCCAAGCCCTGCCCACGCCGTGTTACTCCAAATGGGAGCTCCCAGCTTGCTGTGTTAATCAGAGTCTCTCAGGATGTGATAAACACAGGCAGGTGCCCGAGCACAGGCCCCGGTGCCATTTCAGGGGCCCAGGGCTGGCAGAGGGACAGCTGCCCATGCTCTCCCCAGAGCCAGCAGGACATCTCAAGAGAAAGCAGACGTTCAAGTGACTTGAATACTTGCATCCCTTACTGTGGATTTAATTCAAATCAGTTCATGACACCACACCCTCTGCAAGCTCGCACTACATTATCCATGGCGTTTGAGTAAAGCACACAAAAATATTTCTAGATCTAAAAATTGCAGTGCGGCAGAGGAGCCAAATACAGCACTTGCAGGAAATCCCAATTATGCTCATCAAAAGCCATGAAGAAAGTCTTGAAGAATGTTTACTGCAAACATCTGCAGCAAATAGAGCTGTGATCCCAAAATTATCTTGCTTAACACTTCCCCTACACACTGTCCATCCCACAAAGCCTAATGGAAAAGTCTTCACAGAATCACAGAATGTCCTGAGTGGGAAGGGACCCCCAAGGATCATCGATCCAACCCCTGGCCCTGCACAGACACCCCACCAATCCCACCCTGGGCATCCCTGGGAGCATTGTCCAAACGCTCCTGGAGCTCTGGCAGCCTCGGGGCCGTGCCCATTCCCTGGGGAGCCTGGGCAGTGCCCAACACCCTCTGGGGGAAGAACCTTTTCCTGGTATCCAGGAAAACCCTGGCACAGCTCCGGCCATTCCCTGGGTTCTGTCCCTGGTCACAGAGAGCAGAGACTGGAGCTGCCCCTCGGCAGAAGCTGCAGTCCCTGGTGAGCTCTGCCCTCAGCCTCCTCTCCCCCAGGCTGATCATAACTAATTCAGAGCTGCATCACAAGCACACACAAAGTCCTGCACTTGAGCTGGAGCTGGTGAGCCCAGCCCTTGGCAGATGCAGGGGAAGCAGTGCCTCTAAACACATCTTCAAGGACACTCTGATATTACCAACACAGACTGCTTTGTTTCCCTGATATCTGGTGGTATCACGCCATCTGTGACCGTGCCGCTGCCGAGGCTGATAGCATTCCTTCCTAAAGGAAAAGCACCTCACAGACAGCACCACCAGCATTAACGAAGCTGGCCAGACTGTTTAACTGTATATTACACAAAATCGAAAACGAGAGTAAGTTAATTGGAGAAGACAGAGTTGTGTGGAGATCTCCCAGCAGCCTTTCAGGATGTGAAGGGGCCAACAAGGAAGCCGGAGGGGACTCTGCATCAGGAACTGTAGTGACAGGACAAGGGGGAATGGCTTCAAACTGACTGAGGGGAAACTTCAGTTTGACATACGAAAGAAATTCTCCTCTGTGCACAGGGTGCCCAGAGAAGCTGTGGCTGCCCCATCCCTGGAAGTGTCCAGGGTCAGGTTGGATGGGGCTTGGAGCAACCTGAGATAGTGGAAAGTGTCCCTGCCCATGGCTGGGGTTGGGACAGGATGGGCTTTAAGGTCCCTTCCAACCCAAATCATCCCACGACCCTCTGATTCTCATTGTTTTTTTGCCAATGTCCAAGTTTACAAATTACACAGCAAACAGACCCCAGTTTAGCCTGGCCCTGTCATGGAGAGCCAGCCTTTCCCCTTCTCCAAGTGCCATGAATCTCAGCCTTGTCGTGGAGAGCCAGCCTTTCCCTAAATGCCTACATCTCACTTTCACCCAAAAGTGAACTCTACTGCTGTCAGGACACAAGGGTGTTTCATTGCTAGGCACAGTTTTGGACACCATCAGTACCAAGCTGTGAGTGGAGAGCTGGATCACTCCTTGAGTCAAGAGTCTTCTGTGATCACAGCTCATTCTCATTTGAGGTGGACGACTGAAGTGGAGAAGGGATTATTGTCTTGGAAGACTGACTGTAACAGAGCAATTCACGAACAGAAGCTACACACACACACACATACACGGACAGAGATTATTACTGGAACATTTTCATTCTCAGTAAACTCCTGCAGACAATTCAATTGTACAGAATATATCAAAAGATATGAAGAATAACAAGATTTTTCCCATGCTGAGCACAAGCTTACTCCAGAGTTAGTCTCACCAAGCGGAAAAGCTCTGAAAATGAGCAAGCACAGCACGATATAAATGTCATCACCAGAACACATCCTCACGAGTGTAAGGAAAATCATTAGAAGGAGGTTGTTTATATCAAGCTGTCCAATTCTTCTTAAAAAAATCAAAGACGCGAACAATTTTAAAAATCATAAGCGTGACTCACCAGCACAGTCATTAACTTTCGATCTATTAGGAGAAGAGTAAACGGTAGAGAATAAGCTAAGTAATGACTCAAGCTTATTGTATGAATGTCACCCTCCATTTCTATCAAATCAGATTACAGCTTTTTATTTGGTTAGATTGATCCTGTGATTGTAGAACAGAAATAACAAATACTCTGTTTCTACATGACTTTGCCTAGCATCCTGGAAAATCACTGTAATGTTATTTCTTAATTTAGGGCTTCCCACACAGGGAGGAAGGATTACCTCTGACTCCACGCAGAGCACCCATCACTCCACTTCCACCACAAATGGAAAAGTAGATGCTCTGCTGATGGGCCAAGTGGACCCATGGGCCAAGGCCAACGGGGTGAGGGTCAACAAGGACAAGTGCTGGGTCCTGCCCTTGGGTCACCCCAGCCCCCTGCAGCTCCAGGCTGAGGGGAAGAGTGGCTGGAAAGCTGGAAGAGGCCCTGGGGGTGCTGGGGACAGAACCTAAAACTGAGCCCAGGTGTGCCCAGGTGGACCAGAGGCCAATGGCCCCTGAGCTGTCCCAGCCATGCTGTGGCCACAGGCCCAGGGCAGTGACCGTCCCCTGTGCTGGCACTGCTGAGGCCCCTCGAGTGCTGTGTCCAGTTCTGGGCCCTCACGGCCAGAGAGACCTTGAGGGGCTGGAGCGTGTCCAGGGCAGGGAACGGAGCTGGGGAAGGGGCTGGAGCACCAGGAGCGGCTGAGGGAGCTGGGGAAGGGGCTCAGCCGGGAGAAAAGGAGGCTCAGGGGGGACCTTGTGGCTCTGCACAAGTCCCTGACAGGAGGGGGCAGCCGGGGGGGGTCGGGCTCTGCTCCCAGGGAACAGGGACAGGAGGAGAGGGAACGGCCTCGAGCTGTGAGGTTGGACATCAGGAGGAATTTCTTCATGGAAAGGGTGGTCAGACATTGGAACGGGCTGCCCATAGAGAAGTCCCCATCCCTGGAGGTGTCCAAGGAAGTGCTCTGGTCTGGCTGACAAGGTGGGGATTGGTCACAGGCCTATTCCAACCCCAATGATTCTGTAGTTCTATGACTGCTCTCTCCATGCCGTGCTAAGGAAGCATGGGTGGGAGGAAGGATTCTGAGCAGAAGGGCAAAAAGCTCAACCTTTGTGCCACATTTTTGGAGGACACTGTGGGGTGAAGCTCATCAAGGAAGTTGACACAGCATAGCTAGACAGGAGATTTTAAGATCTGGAAACCACATTTGACTTCCTGCTATAGGGGAGGTAATAGACGGAAAGATAGTGAATCTTTTTTCAAAGATGACCTGTTGGCCTGTAAGCAATTTCTGAAAGTATAGGTGACACAGCAGCAGTCAAAGGAGGGCTGTAAACATTCCAGCAGGGCTGAAATTCTGGAAAAGTCCCAACAATCACCACCAGTTTAAAGTTTCACCTTTTCTAGTGCTGAAGGCTACTTTCGAGGCCAAAAGTGAGGAAGACAGAAGTCGCAAAATCATCAGGCTACTGATTCACTCCATGTTTACAGGAGGCAAGGCTTGGCAAGTCAGGGGCATCAGACACGGTCCTTTAATAAACTTGAATTAGGCTGGATTCAATCCAAGAGAAAAAAACATCCTCCCTGTCTTACATTCTGCAAGGAATCGGCCTCCCCAACAGGAATATTCAAGAGGCCGGAAGCATCTCTGCCTGAATACCCACACCTGTGTCACGTTGGCCATGGAAGTTCCCTGGACAGAAAACCCAGCCAAGCGCTGTAGTTTCCCCATGGACACCATCTGCAGGTCTGAGGAAGAGGCAACTGATTCAGGGCACAATGGTTTATGTTACAATTATCCTGCTTACGCAAATGACACTTAACAAGAACCACTCGCTGCAGCAGCCTGGGAGGTTACCAGAAAAACCCGTGTCGCCATATGTGAATTCACTGTATGGCAAACTCACAGAAAGAAGGATTTCAAAGTGGAGCTGAGTAAATTCAAAGTAAGGAGTTCATTTATTCCAGGAACGAAAAGAGCTCCTTGAGTTAATACCTTTAAATGACTCTTCTCCAACGTCATATTTTACTTCGACTGAAATCGCATTCATCGGAAATAAAAAACAGCCTTGAGAGGGGAAAAAACAAGCTCAGCTAAGAGATGCCAAGAATACTCTTCAAAAATGGCAACAATCACTATCCTTTTCTACAGAAATCAAAGCCCCAAAGCAGAGAGTTTAGATGGCAGAGTCTCAAAATTGGTCAAAAAACCTCAGGCAGCTGACCAGTAATCTCCACTGCGTGGGTCAGGCTTATGTGGGAACCAGCTCATTTGTTTTCCAGCAAGAAGGCCAAGAAACAAAGAAGAACGTGAAGAATCTGATGTTCCATGAAAAAGAATTATTAGGATATAGACCTAAAACAATTAGAATGCACCACTCAAGTCCACCTCTTATTTGTGTCATTTCAAGATCATCTCTGCGGGTAATTTACCATGAGCACAGTGCAGTTAGGAAAAGCAGATGGAAAAATGCCCAACATTTCTGTATACCAGGAATTTGGAACCTAGTTATTCCACAATCAAACTTTTCATTATATAATCCTGGAATGATGTGGGTTGGAAGGGACCTTAAAGCCCATCCGGTTCCAACCCCTGCCATGGGCAGGGACACCTTCCACTACCTCAGGTTGCTCCAAGCCTCATTCAGCCTTGGCCTTGGACGCTTCCAGGGGTGTTTGACAGTTATTTGTTTAAAGGTATTTTTCACTTTTGCAAATCCATCTTAAGGCTCACACTTGAATTTGGAGAAACCGGGTGCCCCAAGTACCCAGAGCCAGGCTCTCTGAAATGGAAAAACTCACTGCCAGTGGCAGCTTCCAAAGTCTTGCCAGGAATGCAAACACTTATGCAAGAACTCCTAAAATTAAATGATAGACATCTCAACTGCAACACCTGACTGGGCAGAGCTTTTTGTTGACTATATTCCTTTAAAGCTCATGTGAAGGGGGGAAAGGAAGGAAAAAACCTCCCCTGCATTTCTTTCTTACCTGGAGCATTGGCAAAACTTTCCACTTGCTCTGCTGCGCTGCGGTCGAGAGCCGCTGCCTGCCAGAAGCTCAGGATCCCCCTTCCAGAAGCCTCACTGGTACCATGGAAAGAACTGCTGCTGCATGATTTAGAGCTCTAGAATCAGCCTCCAAAAATCCCATTCCAAATCCATCCCTGTCCCTTGGGGACAGCACCAAGCTCAGCCAACTCCTAAGTATTTCTGGGCCAACGCCTTTTGAAGAGTCTATTAAAATCATGAGGGTTTGGTTCTTACATATCTTTAACTTATCCACGCCTTCATTCCCCTTCTTTTGCTTCCCTGCTGTAAAGTAGGAATGGTTTAAAAACAAAAGCTCTAGGGAAAACACTAGAATGAGTTTTTATTTAAGTATTTATGGGTTTTGGGGGGAAGAAATCCACATGCAAAGGTGCCTGATGCACTCAGGCTTCAACTGCAGCTGACAGTCCTTTTGCACTACAGTTATGCAGTGGTTTCACACAAAAAACCCAACAAAAACAGCTAAAAATGGAAAGAGCTGGTAAAATTAACAGCTGGCTTCTGGTCACGTCATGCATGTAAAACAAATTTAGCTGAGCGTAAGGTCAATATTTCCTTTCGATATCTGTTTCATTCTTGTTCAGTTCAATTGGTACAAATTTTGGGGGTTTCCTGGCATTTTGGCGCAGGCTGTAGCCCCAGCCAGCACACCCCGGCTGCTGGCACTGCCAGGCCAGGGGAAGGGCTGCACACACAAGGTGTGTTTTGTCATCTCCCACCCGTCATGTCTGCACAGTGTGACTCAGCTTTCTGGTTTGGGGCTCCTCACTCCAAACACAAGCTCTGGTCACTGTCTGCAGCAAAGGGGACAATTGTGCAGCACTTCCTTTGGTCTCTATGGTCATAGCACTTAAAGCATGACAAAGCTGGAATGACTCAAGGAAATCTGTCTGGACTTTCTAGTAAAAGTAGTCATGAAATGAATTTCTGACGCTGACATTTTTCAGCCTCTTTAAATGCTGCAAGTAAAATTTATATGGAAATATTTTATGGCTATTGACAAGCTGGAATCTGAGTAAGTAACATAAATATATGTTTTACGTACAGACACAAACAGAGACATGCCCAACGCATAAATTATCTTTTTGAGAGGCGAGATTAAGTACTTCCATAACAGTGGTCTTTGTCTTGTACCCAACCCTTGGCTGCTGAGCAAAGCCAGACCTGAAGTAAGCCCCACCTGGCTCCACACAGCCAAGCCTGTGGCCAAGCAGACCTTCAGCCCTGGATCTGAGCTGCTACACAGAATCCCAGCCTGGTTTGGGTTGGAACGGGTCTAAAGACCATCTCATCCCACCCACAGGAATGCCACTCACTACCCCAGGTTGCTCCAAGCCCCATCCACACTGGTCTTGGACATTTCCAGGGATGGGGCAGCCACAACCTCTCAGCTCCTGAGCTGCCAGCTCGCGTTTGACGGCAACCTCATATTGGCAAAGCATTTGCTCACGGGGTTTGACTTTCTCCACAAGACTTGGCTGGGCTCTGCTCTACCCTCCTGTCCTGTTGGAGTGGGTGAGCAGTGGCACCTTCCTGCTCAGAGACCACACTGGGAGCAGCGCCTCACCGCCCCTTCCTGGGCTTCCTCTTTCTGCACCGTGGCTCCCACAACTTCCCCAAGATCTCTGTTCCCTGGGCAGCTCTGCCAGCCCTGCCCAGCCGACAGGGCCCTGCTCTTGCTCTTTTCCAAGGGCTTCAATTTTCTGCCCCACCATTTCAGAAGGATTCAGAGTGCCAACAGCAAAAACGCTGAGCTGTGGCACAAGCTCCGGTGTCATCCCTGCTGATTTAGGACAAAAGCTTTGAATCAGGTGCCACTTCACTTTTAGATCTGTTATCCACACAGCCAAGCCCTTAGAGGATGAAAGGAAGGACTGAAGCCACTACAAATGGATGCCCAATACTCCCAACTCAGGCTTTGGAGATGGATTAGAACGGAAAATAACATCTTTATACAATACTTGGAAAATTTTCTCTATCATAAGCAAAAACCAAATAATTTTCTCTTTACTGTAATGTGATTCTTCCAGTACCAGGAGGTTAATTCCCTCAGTGGTTACACAAAGCAGAAAAAAACCCCGGAATTAACAAAACCCATAAAAACTCAGCAACTTAAACACGGCCTTCAGGAGCGTGATACAATAACTCTCAGTCACTAAGGAGCCACAATGACCTCAAAAGTAAAAGGACAGCAATCAAAGGGAGGAAGAAACCCCAAATTTACATATCCCCTTGTTAAAAGAGCTTTGCAAAATCAGGGACACAAGGGGGACTTTCATGCTCCTCTCTGAGGCACAGAGGATGGGTTCAGGAAACTTAAACGACCTATGACTACTCTCTTACCAAACTACCTAAGCTTCTAATTTAACTATTTCTTAAGACACCGAGGGCTTACTACCTCCCTTGCCAACTCAAACTCTCTCTCAGCATATTAAACACTCATGGATGTGTTGGCTCTGTGGTGAAAGGGAAATGACTGACACGTTACAGGGCAGAGATTACACAGTGCAGGTGTTCGAGCACTTTTCAAGAAGACTTTTTGTAAAGAAAATGTCAATTTGTCAAAGCATTAAGTTGTCAGAAGAGAACTGCATCGGTTTAAATAAAACTCTTTGGGGGAGAGTTTAACCCCATTTATACTCAAAACAGCAGCTAAATGAAAACAGCCACTAAGTGGCCAGTAAAGGTCACTCTCAGCTGGGGAAGAACAACCTTCCCCTGCCCACACCATTCCTTTCAGATGGTGATTTTGATTCAGATTTGATTTAATGCCTCGGAAGAAACCATTTAATTTCACAGAATCATAAAAGGTTTGGATTTGAAGTGACTTTAGAGCCCATCCAGTGCCACCCCCTGCCATGGGCAGGGACACCTTCCACTAGCCCAGGTGGCTCCAAGCCTTGTCCAACCCGGCCTTGGACACTTGCAGGGATCCAGGGGCAGCCACAGCTTCTCTGGGCACCCTGTGCCAGGGCCTCCCCACCCTCACAGGGAAGGATTTCTTCCTAATAGCCAATCTCATTTTCTCTATATCAAAAACACCCTTATAAAAATTTAACCTGCGTTCTCCAGGCCACAGGGGAGTTGTAGAGCTCATTGAATAGCACACTGAGTTAATGAATTTGGGATTCTTGGAAAAAAAGGAATTTAAGTATAAAAAGCAAAATAACACTTGGAAGCATGTCCCAGCCGAATGCAATCACTCCCCAAGAAAGCCTGTGTGGACATGTGCTATTCCAAGTGGAAAATGCCAGTGAAATGCAAGATGTTGGCAGGCTTTGCTGTTAGCAAAGAGCTGGTTCTCATTACCATCAGCACAGGCTTCACAGCAGCTCCCGACGGGAACCTTACGGTGCCTGGGGAAAGCAGGGAGGCTGAGAGTGTCATCACTGAAACAAACACAAACCCATGAAAATATCCCAGATTTAGGGAAAGCCAGGACCTGCTTCCCAGCACCCTCCTCTTGGATGCTGTACAAGCTCCTGTTGCCGTTTGTGTCAGGTTTTTCACCAGCACTGTCCTTAGGTCACAGCTGTAGGGCTTTGGTTGCATAGGGAAAACTACTTTCTCTTCACAATACAACAGTCCCAAACCACCAGGTCTGTGAAAATTACAGAGTCCTGCCTTTATCAGGAGATAAAGGGGTGTTGCACTCAGTGCTATGGTCAGAAACTCATTATCCGTTCTCTGTGGATTAAAGAGGAAAAGGATTCAAACAGCACAGCAGCACATGAAGAGTTAGTTCTGTATTTTATAGAAATTGTCTAGGACAAGAGATGGCCACTGTTGCAATGTTCACTTAAACACACACCCATATGAATGAAATTAAAGAACAGATGTGCCTCAAGAATCTTTTAAAATTCTCCATTATAGGCCAGTTTTGAAAATCAAAACACGAGAGGATCGACCAGAAAGTTTCTGATTAGTTACATTCCACAGATCTACAACTGCCTTCTCCCCAAAATGTAGTTTTATGCTGTTTCTCCCAGGACTGCCAGGTCAGGCAGCAGCTGCTGGCTTTGCATAGAGCTCCAGTTTTGCATCTGGGGTCCAAAGGCACAGCTTTTGGGATGGAGCATGCAAAGTGATAGCGCATGCCACGGCCAGAGCTGCTCCCTGTTCAGTGCAACCACCCACAGGTGCTGTTTGCTTTCCCCTGAGATGGGACAGAACGAAACCTCTGCTTGGGGGCATTTGTTTTTAGCATCCATTTGACAGTGCAGTAAGTTAAATGCATGAGAAACACAGTTTTAGGAATTAAACCCTATTTATAATCTCTACCCTCGAGAAACAGACATGGTAAGGGGGAGGGAGGGGAAAAAAAAGCACCACCAAATCAAAAGTAACCTCTCACCGAACCTGTAAGGCCAAATCTTTCTATTTAATAGTCTGGCCAAGGCCATGGAGCAGACGGGATGAGACAGCCTGGACATGTGCATCTAATCCTTACTCCATCAGGCCCACCTATTCCAACATTCCACTGATCAGTCTCGTCCTTCACGAGCCTGTTTAATAAAATGCAATCCCTTGGGGGCTGGGACTGCCACTTACTGCAAGAAATCCCCACTTGTATAGATCTTACTGTAAGATCTCTGTGTGTGCACAAATAAGGGCCTTTATAATCCCAGTAAATATAAAAGGATAATTTATTACAGAAGTGCACGTTCCTACACATCTTGGCAAAGGATATGAGCACCGATAACACCAGTAGGAAAAGAAATTAGAGTCCTACTGATTTATGCTGAAATCATTCTAAGGAAAATACCAGATGAATATCAAAGATGAGTCAGTTCAACAGCTTTACTATCAGGTAACCACAAAAAAACACAGATGTGACTGATACATCTTAAATAGTTCAGAACTTGTGTATGTGGAAGCTTTTGACCCTGTATTTTCTGTCTCCTTCCTGAATTTGCATATTTGGGGAAGCTGGAGAGACGGAAAGACAAAGATTTTTGTTTGCAGGCTAAGCTGTACTTTGAAAAACACACTTTCAACATCCTAAGCTGAAGTAATGTTGTTATTAGGACAAAAAGCAGCTCTGTATCCTTCTCTCCAAGTTACCAGTACCACCACTCATGTGGAAGGAGATTAACCATCACAATTAAAGAGGGCTCGGACAGCAGCCCAGCTCAGAGACCGCAGGCAGGATCCACTCCAGCTCCGACACCCACCCCAGGGACTCTGCCCCTCGAGCAGAGCAAAGGGCACTCCCAGCACATCATTCCGGGGGAGCTCTCCTTAGAATCACATGGATTTTATCATGGAAGAACCTGTTTTTCCTCCAGGGATCACTTAGAGTCTGGGACACTCCCACACTGACTCCTACTCCAGCTGTTTTGTCAGTCCAGATCCTAAAAACATCCTCCCTGCATGGGCTGAGAGTTTTGGAATTCCCAGCACAGAGAAAGCGTGTGTTGAGATGGAAGTGTCATCCCCACAACCCACTCTCTGGGAAAGGAGAACGTTCTGGGAGAAAAGCTGCAGCGTCTGTGTCCCGCAGCACCGCTGCCAGCTGAAGCAGGACCAGCACGGGCTGAGGAAGCACCGCTGCTGACAGCCCACGATGAACCCGGGAGAAGACAAATCAGATCTGCACATCTATCGATACATGGCTGATATTCTCCCCTCACCAACACGGTGGGCTTATTTTTTACAGGAACTGTGTCATACTATAGAACACCACAGAATCCCAGAAGGGACCTTAGAGCCCATCCAGTCCCACCCCTGCCATGGCCAAGGACACCTTCCACTAGCCCAGGTTGCTCCAAGCCCCGTCCAGCCTGGCCTTGGACACCTCCACAATGTGTTCAAGCTGGAGAACTAATTGATATTTCTAAAAAAAAGTCCACGAATTCTCACGTGCAGTTATTGACACAATGTTTTTCACTTTTGAAAACCAGAGTAAAGGTTAAATGTTCACTAGTTCCGTTTAATTTCCCCATAATCTGTTTAAAAAAGTAAAGGAAAATAATATTGGGAAGCTTTTTGATGCTTTGTTTGGTCCTGCTTTGGGGACCACTTTCCCCTGTCCTAGAGCCCACCTCCCATCCCTGCCTCATGAGCTGAGTAACTCTGCTCCAGACGTTGACACACAGGCTACTGGAAATTGGTACAGTCAGGAAATTTGGGTCATCTCTCTGAGGTAAACAGTAAATGAAAACCCTCAGGAAAGTCTGAATACCAAGGTAGTGAGGGGCTGCTTTTTTTCTCATTTTTAAAAAAGGAAGAATTCTTTTGAAAGTATTCTGTTACTACATCACGTTATTCTAACCTAGGGCAGCGATGAGGTAATTTCCATTACCAAGGCAGGTTCTGGGATTTGTTTTTCAGACTACCGAGGAAGACACAGTTATATCAACAGTGCCACAGCAAACACAGACAAGAGTTCATCACCTCGCAGCAAGATCCTGCTGCCTCTGCCCATGAAGTCAAAGAGAAATCCTTCCACAAATTACGTGGAGCTTCTGTTTAAGAAAGAGACAAATGAAATAAAACCAGACCAGTTGCAAACTCAGTTTAAAGGTGAGTGGCCCTGAGTGGCCCCCAGGCTTTAACTGGAAGTTGAATCCCTGGCTGAACCAGAGCTGTAGGGAAGGACCTGCTTTTATTGCTTAAATCATGTCCAGACTGTAAGGCACCAATATTTGTGACAGGTACTTGCCCCTCAGTGTCAACTAAACAATTAGTTAAGAATTCGGTTTTGCTCCCACAAGGCCACTCCCCTTCCTCGGATACTGCCCTGAAGGACAGGGAGACTCTGCTCCACAGCAGTGTCATGTGTCAGGTAAAAAGTAAATTGGAATTTAATCTCTCAACTCCACACGTTCACCACAGGCCATACCATACTCTGAGCTTTTACCTCTCGAGCTAGAAATTTCCCATGGAAAACTAAGTATTTTCTCATATTTTGTAGTCAGTTTTCATATATTTCAACTCCTGGGTACAAGGGGGAGACACCTCCTTCTCTGGATGCTGCTCGCTTCTATCCCTGGCATTTTCCAGCCCAAGCCATTCCATTAACTTCCTGTGATTTGAATTCGCTGTTCCCAAGTCTCCAGTTCCACTGCCAATGCTGTCCTGTTCCAACCTACACGGAAGTCACCGAAGCTGCCGCATCCCTGGATGTGGCACATCAATTCAAACACTCCAACAGAGCCATTCCCATTTATTCCTGCAGCAGTGTGCACCTGGAAGGTCACTGCTGCGCTGCACTGGGTTCAGCCCTTGGCATTGTCAGGGAGAACGGAGCTTATCCAAAGCGTCAGTGAAGTTTGCTCAATGGCTTTGCAGGAATACCTCCGAGGGCAATACTCAGTGCTCACCCCATGCTCGTTACTTTTCCCCTTTGTGGATGAAAATTCACGAACTGAAGGGAAAAACTATGGCAAAACCTGAAATGTTTCTCATTCTAGCTGGTTTAGGCCAACTGGCAAAAGTAACCAAAGTGCCATGAAAGCTCTACTCATGATAAGAATGTTCAATGGAACATATTCAAGTTAAGATGAAATCAAGTATGCAACCCTAGTGACGCAGCAGCATAGGAAACGTTTCTTTTTTCCCTTTTTTTTTGGGGGGGGCTTTTTTTCTAATTTTTTTAAGAAAAACAAATCATAAACAGCACTTGGTGCCAAGAGTCAGACCGACTGTGCAGATTGACCGGCCATGCAGGAGGAGATTCATTTATGTGATTCAAGCATAAATCAATATTTGCATTTCTCTTTTGTTATGGATCCCTGCCATAGAGGAACAAGAGAGTGTAGAAAAGGTGGACAGGGCCAACATGGAGATTTCGAGAGACAACAGTGCTAGAAGAGCATTTTTCTCTACTGAAAACATTTCACTAACAAAAAGGAAATAAAATAAGCACATCAGTTTTAGACTCATGCTTTCCGCCTGGAATCCTTAGCAGGCTGAACAGCTCTTGGTAACCACAAAGCAGCTGATCCCATGCATCAACAGTTTCATGTGCATCTCACCCTACTGAGGTGCAGAACAGCATCTCCTGCCAGGAACATCCCCTGCAGTTAAGGTCCTAACCACACCACTGCTCCTCCCTTGGGGCTGGAGCTTTAACCACGAGCATACCATCATCCACATGGCAAGTTCCACACTCAGCAGTTCAGGTGGCCGAAGGGATTTTCCTCAAAGGGAAGGCACAAGGTGCCTGTGGACAAGCTCTGGGCAGCCCCAGCAGCTCCAGCTCACACCAGCTCCCCAGGGAAGGGGACAAACCCCAGTGCAAACCCCAGTGCAAACCCCTGAGCTGCTGGGGGGAGCACGACCACCAGCACGGGAACTGGTCCCACCGCTGAGGCAGCAGCTTCTGCGCTGGTGCAGCAGGACCAGCCAGAGGCCGGACAGGGCAAATGAATTAACCTGCACCTGCAAGTGTGGGAGCCTGGTCCCAGAGAGGCACAGGGAACCCCATAAAAACCAGGGTGTTCCAGGCCAGGATGGACGGGGCTTGGAGCAACCTGGGATAGTGGAAAGTGTCCCTACACATGGCAGTGGGTAGGACTGGATGGGCTTTAAAGTCCCTTCCAACCCAAACCACTTCGTGATTTTGGCCCGTGATCGCATCAATGTAAAGGAACAGAAACCTGCTAAAGGCTGTGACCAGGAACTCTTACAGGCATTTATCTCACACCAGACCCAAGAGAAAAGCTGCTCTCGCAGGCATTTTGCGAAATGTTCCCTCTGCAGCCGCCCTGCCGCACTTCCCCACAGCTCCCACGGCCGATTGCTTCACCGCCGGTGCCCGCGCCGGTGCCAGCCGCGGGGACAGGGGCCGGGCACGCACCCCCGCCCCGGCTGGGGATGGAGCTGCGGGCCCTGTGCAGGGACCCCGCGGTCCCGCTCCCACCCCGCTCCCCTCGCGCTGCCTTCCCCGTACCTCTCGGAGCCCTCGCCGAGGAGCGAGCGGGGCGGGCGCGGCCGGGGGTGACCGCGCAGGGACCGT
>VZTA01009290.1:659-22408 GCA_013398855.1 Mohoua ochrocephala | reverse complement strand
GCTCCGTCCCTCCGGGCGCTGCGGTGACCGGGTGCTGCCGTGGGGAGAGGGGCGGGCGGACAGCGCTCGGCCGGAGCCGGATCGAGCGACTGATGTGGCAGAAGATAGTAATCAAATAAATGGAATTCACATTAAAATATCTCTTGCTTTAAAAAACCCTCGCTGTCGCCGCGGCGGTGGGTGTTCCTGTGGGAATATGCCTTCTGCAAGGTGTTTGATTCAGCGGGAGTGACCACAAAACACTTTCATTCTCTGCAAGTACCTCGCGAAACATTTGGACTAACACTTTCACTAGCAGACTCTTGGCTTTGAAAGGATGGGTGTTGAAACAGCAGTGACTGTGCCCTGTGAACCTCGGCCAGGTCCACCAAGGTGTTGCTTGATCACTCAGTTCCCTTTGGATCACGTTTACACTTCCATCTAAAAAGTGGAATTTCGAGTCACTATTAATTCTATCACTTTTGCCTTTTGTGATGATTAAGGACCGTAAAATTCCCTTCTATTCATTCACATTTTTGCTGTTTTCCTTTAATAGACTTAAAATAGAGCGAAACACACTGAAATATATGTCTACATTGCATGGTATTATTTGCTGCATTGTTTCCTGCTCAAGGGGGAATGGCCTTAAACTGAAGGAGGGCAGATTGAGATTAAGAAGGAATTGTTCCCTGTGAGGATGGGGAGGCCCTGGCACAGGGTGCCCAGAGCAGCTGTGGCTGCCCCTGGATCCCTGGCAGTGTCCAAGGCCAGGCTGGACGGGGCTTGGAGCAACCTGGGACAGTGGAAGGTGTCCTTGCACATGGCAGGGGTGGCACTGGATGGGCTTTAAGGGCTCTTCCAACCCAAACTATTGCATGATTCTATGACCCTTTGATTAACATCCAGAAAGGTATTTCCCACCTGGGCTTTTGGACTTCACAGCGAGTCAGTGGGAGAACCCGACAGGCTCAAACCTCAGCTGCTGCTTGCCCATAGCCTGCACTCTCAACACGACACCTCTCAAAGACGCCGGTTCTTCTCCAGACACGCCAAAAGTCGAGACTGAGTCTCACTCCGACGTTGACGTCAAGCTCTTTCCAAAGACCCATTTTTACACTGGGGCTGTGCACAAGCTCAGTGCCTAAATTGGAACTCACTTCTTTGAAAAATGTAGTCATAAAAAAGCAAAGATAAAGGGGGGAAGAAAAGGCTTTAAAATGACTCAACGGAGACCTCCTCAAAGTGCAGCAAACCAAAGGATACTGTTTCACAAGTGCGGGGCACGTAGGTGGCATTCACATTGTATTAACCAAATTCCTTAGTGTCTGGCAAAGCAGTAGCCACAATTAGAGGACAGCAAGCCACTCCTGGGCACAAAGCGAGCCAGAAACCTCATTTCCTCCATCATCTTACTGGGTCCCCCTCCTGTGATGCACTGAGGGGCTGAGCCACTCTGGCCACTACTGATGACCTAGTGGTTTGTCTCATTTGTGAGGGGTAAAAAAAGCAGGGTAGTGCTGCCCCGTAAGGGCTGTCACAAAGAAGGGTGAGTTTATGTTTAGCAAGCCAGCCTAGGACTGCCAGCTCAGAAAGCGCCTGTTTGATGTGGCAGCCTCCTCCTCCACGTCCTCGCTGTGCCCGTTTGAGGGAACGCTAACCAGAAAAATGCGGCGAACCCACGGTGGTGCCATTGTTTGGGTCCTTTTGTCTTCCACGTCTTCTTGTCTGAAGACCACCTCATCTCTTGGTAGGAAAGGACTCTGAAATGTGTCAGAAGAGCTCCAGTATTGGTCTGGAGGCATGTAGAGATGACAAAAGCATGAATAAAATTGTTCTCATCGAGTTAGTTATCCTTTCCCCTTTGACTGGGGATTGACCGGCAAGGCTGAGGGTCTGACCCCCTTGTCTGTGCTCTAAATCCCCCAAATGCACTTATTTGA
The DNA here is from genome assembly GCA_013398855.1 of Mohoua ochrocephala. Classification (NCBI taxonomy): domain Eukaryota; kingdom Metazoa; phylum Chordata; class Aves; order Passeriformes; family Acanthizidae; genus Mohoua; species Mohoua ochrocephala. Next base: position 20,489 of record VZTA01009290.1, on the reverse strand, counting down.
AGTGTCCAAGAGATGCCCTGCTGAGCACAAGAGGAGCAGAGTTCCCAGAGCTCAGAGGTGACCATAAGCACCCAGGGCAGATGTGAGCCACATTCCTGGGGGTCCTCCTGCTGCACCTTCTCCTTGGCACAGCCCTGCTCCAGCCACAAACTTGTGTGGGGCCACGTGCTGCTCACAGGCCCGACCAGCTGCCCCTGAACTCTGCCAAGCAGGGGGCATCTGCATACCCAGGATTTATCTCTGACTCTCTTTCTCGGCATTTTAAATCTCTCCAAAGCACGATTCCCCAGGGGACGGCTCTGGTTATAATTTTTGTGGTTTTGCAGATAGCAAATGCTGGAATAAACACAACCCCCAGCAAACAGGGGAACTCCAGTATTTCCCTTAGAACGCCCAGAGTTAGTTCTGATTATCAAAACTCCGATTTCTCCCTGGTCAAGGAAACAACTCAGACTCCTGATAAGGAGCTGAGTAACTAAAAGTCAAAAATTCCTCTTCCCTTCTTGTTGACGCAAGGAGAAATAAAAAGCTTTTTTTACACATTATGACTGTTCTTGTTATTTCGTGTAATTATTTTTGGTCTTAATCCTGTTTCTTCAAGAAAATTATGGGTAGGGTTTCATGATTTATTTTTTTCCCCTGTGACAAAGGAAGTTCAGCAGCTGCTTTCCCCCATCCCTCATTCTTCCCCACACACTGCAGGTCGGGTGTTGTGGGGTGCCCCACCAACTAACCTTGGAATGGGTTAAGAAACCTCTTTCCATCGTCTTTCATGTGAAGTTTGTTTTCCTGATTTCAGGCTATTTCAGCCCTCTAAGAGCTGCCTGCTGCAGTGTCCCTGACCCCATGTGTGTGTCCAGAGCTGCCGGAGCCCCCAGACCTCGCGCTGCCTCCCCGGCCTCCCTCCCTTCCCACGGCTGCTCCGCAGCGGGAACGAGCCCTGGGCTGCGGCGAGGCAATGACAGGGTGTGGAAAAGGGCCCTGAGAGGCACCGAGCACACAGAGCTCTCTTCTGAAGCAGCACCGTGAGGGAAGCCATGCCAAATTACAGGGGGCCCCTTAGGGTGCCCTCAAGGGCACAGCTTCGGGCAAACCATGGAAAAGGGAGAGTGGGAATATCAGGACAAACACGCAATTAAGTAAACAAAGAGGGGTATTTTTTGTCAGCTGCTTCACGCAAACCCGCTATTTTCTTCCAGACACTTCACCACGTATCAGAGAAAAATCCCTCTTTGATCAGGCTCACAAACATGAGGTGTTCCATGGAAGGCTGACACTTGCTCTTGTCAAGATAAAATATCTCTACTCCCGTGGTGAAAATCATTATCTATAGCACCATGAGGTGAGGGGGAGGACCTGTAATTTGCTATTAAGATTTCTCCTAGTGAAAAATAGCCATTTGCTTATCCACTGCATATCCTGACACGGTGCAGCTGGGGCCCTGCCTAAAGCAGGATTTTCAGGCTGGTGCCTCCTATCATTGACATCTGGCAGAGTAAATGCACTCCATATTTCCACTTTACTCCTCTAAGACCATTTATCAGATTTATCAGGGCTGCAGGAAAATGGCATTTCCTCTAAGCCAATTTGCCTCTGCCCTTACTTCCCCACTCCCACAAGGAAACATTTCCCCCGTGACATAAAAAAATAAGTAATAATGCTTGAGGACATTCTACTGTGAATTAGAAAAATTAGCACCAGAAGGGACTTCTGAAGGGAGTTCTCAATCGGGTGTTTGATTCCTTGATATTCCTTCCCTTCTTTCTCTCCCTGCTTCCACCTACATGGTGGTTTCCTGGGGCTGTGGACAAGTCACCCATGGCACTTACGGAAACAAACATAAAGGGCTAAAATAACAGCAGGTTTCAGACACAATCCTGAAATATCCCCTGAGTGCTTGAAGTGCAGCACGTCAGGGGAAACCTTCCTATTAAGGGAGAAGTCAGTCCCTGTAATTGCCTGCTATTGTATCTATGGTGCCTGACCTCAGAAAACGATAGGATCACAGGAGAACTGGCTGGAAGGCACCTCGGGAGGCTCCCATCCAACCTCCAGCTCAAAGCAGAGGGAGCTCTGGGCTCAGACCAGGTTGCCCAGGGCTTGATATTCCCAGCTTCCCTTGACAGGAAACTGACTTTTCATGTGACTTTGACTTGTGACTTTTCAACAAATTAGAATAATTTTATACCGAGACTGATCCTATTTATACTAGGACATTTTAAATGAGATGAGTACAGAATCAAGTATTTTATTAAATTACATCCAGGAGTACCACTTGCAGTATGGTTGTAAATAAAGTTGCCTCAGTCTAAACAAAAATCAGTCACTAAAAGAGGCAATAGGCAAAAAACCCCAAACATTTCAAGAACATGAATGGCATGGAGCTCATTATTCTGAAGATCTGTTGTCCTCACTGTCATTTCCCACCTGCCTTCTTGCCCAGGACCTTGCTGACAACTGTGCCCAGCAGTGGGCATGATTTCCCCTTGAAAAAAATCACGTGCTTACCACATATTTATAGATATAACTTCACATTCCCTGGGAAGAAGTGAGGACTCACAGGTGTAGAAGTCTCAGCTCTGTCCCATAACCATTATTAGAGAAAAAAAAAATCAGTGCAAACAAAAAGCTACGAGAAATAGAATTCAGTTTGAACTTCAAACTAAATATCAGTAACTAATGAAGACCTTGTGATCAATACAGAAATCAAAAGAAATTAAGTCAACCCCACTCCTAAGAAGCGCAAAGAACTCCCTCAAGTATCACAAGGAAACTGAAAGGAACCCAGAGATGATATTGGAGGTACACTTTTGAGGAGATATATTCCCATTACATAGCTGAAGGTGTTGTTCGGACAGCCTTGTTTGCCCTTTTGAGAGTAATGGCCCCATCAACATTCACTTCTCACTGTGTTAACACCACGGGTCACTGGGTTTATAGCTCATTCGGGCTCTTCAAAGACAACACCCCACTAAAAGGGTAACTTGCACATTTCCTCTCCCAAATGAGCCATTTCTTTGTAATGCCTTCCTTTGCTTTCCATGCAGCCATTACTCTTGGGCTTCTCTGTTGACTAAAATCAATCTGAACTCTGCTGTGACCACAAGAGACTCGGTTCCACATCAGAAATTATAATGGAGCAGTGCAAAACTCCAGACCAACGAGAGGCTCTAGAGAAATGCATTTGCTGAGTTTTGCATCTTCTGTTGACAAACTCTGCCTTCATCTCTTTGGGTTATTTTGTCCTCATTCTCCTGAATTCTCATTCTACTTTGTCTCGCATCCATAAACTAAATGAGACATGAAAACCCCACATCAAAGACTGATATGAGACACTACACCAGGCAGAGAGCTGGGTTATTTTAAATATGTCCTAATATTCAGGAAAGTTCCTAGATAGTCAAAAACTATCTAGTCAGGAAACCTTAGTCCCTAATACCTTAAATCTATTATATTGTTATGACAAGGGCAAAGCACATAAAAACATTCCCTAACCACAAAGAAACACTCTGTAAAACAAGTTAAACTCAAATAGGACAATTTTTTTAACCAGTAAGAGTTATGGACCCTCAGTCCTTTTCCATTTTTGCGTGCTGAGGCTGAATTTGAATTTTCAAAATACTTCTAGAGCAGCAGAACCTCAATGTACTGATTCAGTCTGGTACCGTGCATTAAATAATCAAAAATAAGTCTTATATGGAACAATCTCCCAACCTGCTGTTTCGGGAAGAATCAAGTCCAAATTTGCAGAATACACAGAGAAGTGAACAATTTTTTACATCTGCAGAATGAGGAAGTTGTATTTTTTTTCTGGCTTGGTTTTCGTTTGAGGCTAAGGAATAGATTAGCTGGAAGTTCAACATGTTTGCCTCAATATACAAATAAAAACAAGGAAATCAGGAGCCAGCTGTTTCTCGGGGATTGTACAGACTTGCACATCTCTCCCTGAGAAACTATGAAATCTTTTCTTTATCTTATAAGCGGTCAAAGGCACTCTGGAGTAAGAGCAAACCTAAAGATTTCTCACTGACAGCTGAATTCGTGAGTTGCTGTTCCTTATCAGATTGATCCTTGGCAGTCAATTCTACGCAGTGATGAATATTTCCATTATTTATTTCTGAAGTGGAGGATCCTTGTGATTAAAGACATCTGCTCCCAGAAATAGCTGGAAAACATCAGGATGAAGCAAACATCACCCACACCACTCTGCCCGGCAGCAAGCCATCGCTCTCCCCAGAATAACAAACTGACAGATCATTTTGCAAGTAGAAGTTAAGAAACAGAAGTAAAACCTGGAGATATCCAAAGCCACCATCACGCAGAGATCAGTGCAAAAGAGCTGATAAACACATGGTGTATGCAGAAGGATTTTTTTACAGCTCTACAGACAAACCTGGGCATTCCAATACAGCAAGAAAAAAAGTGCATTTCATGTCTCGGGACCTGGCTATCCCAATTAGTCTTTTTGCACAATGTTGAGTTACGGAAATACTCTGGGTAATTTTCCTCTATCTCCCCTCGTTCTCTTAAACTTTGGGGGCTGCTGGCCACAGCCTGGCATCCCTGGTGCTGCTGCTCGAGGCTGTCTGAGGCAAGGAAAGGCTTCTAGCCCTGTGATCCCTGTTCTGTTGGGAGATCTCCATGCTCTACACTGGCACAGACGTCTGGGTTGGGGGTCTAAGGCAGCTAAATTCCTAAGGCATTAAAATCTCTCTGGTGGATGATTCCGAAACATGGGTTATGCCTAGGGATTTTTACTCGTTACCTCTCACACTAATGAACTGGACCCTCCCAGAATAAAGTAGTTTTTTTGTCACATAAGGAAATTAGGAGATCCCTACGATTCTGTGAATAAGGGGGCTTCTTCCCCACAAGCAGTTTCTCTTCTGGGAGGGCCTCTCTCTGCAATCCTGCCTTTAAACTCCAGGTCTGTCTCACCCACTGCCTTGGGGGAAAGCCAAAGATCAGAGTGCAGAACACCAGAACAGGAGGGTCAGGCTGGAGATCAGGGAAAGGTTCTTCCCTCAGAGGGTGCTGGGGCACTGCCCAGGCTCCCCAGGGAACGGGCACGGCCCCGAGGCTGCCAGAGCTCCAGGAGTGTTTGAACATCGTTCCCAGGGATGCACAGGGTGGGATTGTTGGGGGGTCTGTGCAGGGCCAGGGGTTGGACTCCACGATCCCTGTGGGCCCACTCAGGACATTCTCTGCCCCAATGATTCATGCCTTATCTACTCACCCCTTACAAGTATCACTATCGACTGGAAAAGAATACACAGCAATTTGCCAAATAAAACAAACTTCATACAGGAATTAGTAGAGGATGTTATTTGAGAGAGCATTATCCTTTTTATTAATGACTAAATGGGTGCAACAGCTTAGTCCTCAATGATTATGCTACTTTACATTCCTGGATATTCCCAAAATAAATTCTGTGAAGGGACATAACTCTCTATTTACCATGAGTCCAACAGGGCTTACTCCTGTGGAGGTGCCAAGTAAAACAGCCAAAGCAAAAATAGCCACAGATTGAAGCATAAACTGTATTTTTGTCAGTATGTGACACTGGAATGTCTCAGTATGACAAACCAGCCTGCCAGTGGCAGGAGGACACAGTCCTGTGGCACTTGCAGGAGCAGGCAAGTGAATGAAACACATGAGAAAAACAGCACACAGATAACATTGGTAATTTCATAAAGACCCTGGTGAGGAATTATCACGGTAACAAGGAACTCGAGTATGCGAATTGTTAGAAACAGTCAGGACGCAGAAAATAAGGAGAACAAAGCAGTTCTTGTGGTTGAGATGTCTGCAGAATTTCTCTTTTCTTTCTTCCACCTTTTGTTTGGGGGAATTCCGCCCGGCTGCCCTGGTGAAACATCACTGACTGCAGAGCAGGGCCCTCACCTGCAGCTGCACCCTCCACTCCCGGGCCTGCAGACCCCGACCTCTCTCCTTTTGCTCTGCTTGCCTGGTTTTTTTAAACACAGAAGTAACAGAAACCATCACCAGCATTCACCAAGCGTTGTCAATAGCCAGACCTCAGCAAGCAGCCACAGCAAACCAGCCCTGACAGCACGTTCAGCACGGCTCACCTCAGCATCCCCTCTCACTCGATGCCAAGCACTCAGCGCTTATTCCAGCACTGTGCTTATCAGAACAAACCTTTGTTTCCTTGCTGGCCACCTCTTCCCTTTCCTCGTGGGAGGATGGCATCTCATTTGATGAATGTAAAAATATTCCCTGCTGCCTTTTCCCTAATGAGACCTCTCCCTGTACACCCCCAAACAAAGCTTCCTGTGGAGACAAATTGTGCCGAAGCTGTATAAAATCTTGCCATCGATCCTGGTTCTGAATACGACTTGGCACCACATTCCACTGTGCACGCATTTGCCAGGGGAATTCAACACCACACAAAAATGCACGGAGGCTTTACGGACTTCTGTTTCAGCCCAGGTTTAAAATCAGCAGAACTATGAGGTGCTGGAAGCTTCTTTAGTCAGGACGTCGCTTAAGCCCTGTTGAAGTCCCGCTGACGTCAAAGAAATACAAACATATGCTTAATTTTAATTGTATGCTTAAAGGCTGGTCTGAAACGGGTCACAAATGGTCACCTTCTCTATTTGTTCTGAATCCTGTGGGATCATTTCCATCAGGGGAATTAATTCTCATGTTTACACATTCATTTTTCCAAGACCAAATCCGTTCTGCATTCTCTATGTGTAAAACATCCTAAGCCTAACCAGGAGAAAATCCTAAAGCCTGAGTACCTGACAGTAAAAAAATTGCATTTCTTATAATAAACTGTTGAAAAAAACCCCATTATTGTGCTTAATGATTAATTTGCTACGTCTTTGGGTTTCAGCTTTGCCTAAGGCTGCAGGCTGCTCTTCCAGGCCATTACTTGCTACAAACATCCATTTTCCTATGTGTTTCCTTAGGATTTATTATAACACTGCTGAGGGGAAAAGGTCACCAAACAAGCCCTTCTGCCAGAAGCCTTTTCCACCCATGCTCCACCTTTCCAGTTTGGTTCTCAAGGCTTCTGATTTCTGTTGTCCCTTTAGTCATATCACCCATCAGTGAAGAATAGACATGGAATGTTATCATTTATGGAATATACAGAATTATGGAAGGGTTTGGGTTGGAAGGGATCTAAAAGTTCATCCTGTTCTACCCCCTGCCATGGGCAGGGACACCTTCCACTAGCTCAGCTGGCTCCAAGCCCCATCCAGCCTGGCCTTGGACACTGCCAGGGATCCAGGGGCAGCCACAGCTTCTCTGGGCACCCTGTGCCAGGGCCCCCCCACCCTCACAGGGAAGGATTTCTCCCCAATATCCCATTTAACCCTGCCCTCTGGCACTGGGAAGCCATTCCCTGTGTCCTGTCCCTCCGTCCCTTGTCCCAAGTCCCTCTCCAGCTCTCCTGGAGCCCTTTTGGGGGCTTCTCTTCTCCAGGTGAACACCCCCAGCTCTCCCAGCCTGGCTCCTGTCGGGGACTGACTCCACAGTTAGTTGGTGTCACTGCAGGCAATGGGCATTCCTCGCTCTGGCTACTCTGGATGGACACATCCCCCTCTGCTCCCAGGCCAGCCCTGAACTCGGGCTGCCATATCACAGCTCTCTGCTACCAACCACGTGAGAAAAGGCAATTAAAATGTGTCCTGCTACCTAGAATCCCACTGTCATTGTGATGGAATGTGTGTTCCAGGCAGGGCTGGAGGGATTCTCAGGCGCTGAGATAAAACTCTCCCAGCAGCTGTGCTTGGAGAGGCTCTGGCACACGGCACAGCCCCGGCTGCTCCCAGCGCGCTGTCCTCCAGCAGCCACTCCCAGCACAGCACTGGGGGGACTGGCCCAGCATGGATGGGAGGAGGAGAGAACAGGACAGGGGTTTTTTCCCCCCTCTCTCCTGCCTCTCACAAAGCAGTTTGTGCCTGCTTTGCTTCTTGCTACCAGGCCACCCCCTCCCCATTCCTCGCGTGCTGCTCAGCACCCTCCGATGTTTCCATCGCTTCCCGGAGAGAGAATGGGATGATCTGCAAGACACTGTTTTCTAAGGATTCCCTCCCCTGTATCCAGATGAATATTTCCTCCATTACTTTGCCTGCTATTTTTAAAGACACCTGAAACTCTTCTTTCCCCATCCAGTATGTCCATAGAAGGTGAACTGTCACGGAGCCAAGTGATGCTGTATATTTACCTACTTTATTACCCTCTCAGAACTTCAGCCTTCCAGGCACTTACCTGGTTTATTTCTGGGTCTGAACTTCTTCCAGCTCTTCTCTGCTCAGAAGGGAATGACAGGATCTAGGTGGAATTGCACTAAAAACCATTACATCCCACTCTGGTACGGGATGGGACCAACCTTGAAAATCATACTGGGTTAACTTCCTAATAACTGGGAAGTTACTTCTGTAAGGAAACCATAGTTATTGAACATCTTTGATTTACTGCTTTTACTGATTTACTGATCAACCCATTATCAGCCTGCTGGAAATTTCAAGGAGTTTTGCACTCGAGAGGGCAGAATTTCATTTTTCTCCCATTTGACAGTGCTTCACTCAAACTCTGTTTCATACTAACCTGTCATCCCTTCAGCCAGTAGTTCTGTAAAACTCTCCTAGGAAGGGGTGTTGGAATTTTGAAGGGGCATATTACTATTCCTGGCTATAAAGAGTTGGTTTTAGCCCAACCTTGAACAAAACAACACCTGAAGTTTTGAAAGTTTGATTCACTTTTGAAGTCTTAAAAACACATCTTGGATCCAGACCTTTTCTTTTTGAAATTTTTTACTCTTCAGTGTAAAACATCCAAGTGCTTTATTGTTTTTAAGAACTGAGCAGTAATTCTAACATTCTTGAAGGTCCCAGTGCTTGCAGTTCTAACTGAGCTCAGGCCATAAATCCAGGTTAATAGTGCTCAGAAAATCCCAAGTAGTCCAGCAGACACAGAGGGCAAGGAAAGATTAGGTAGAAAAAACGAACTGCTCCTTCCCTGACGGAAACTATTTCCAGTTTAAACTCAGCACGGTGGTAAAAGCTCCACAGAACTGAAAAGGATCCCAAGGAGGAGATCCCTGCACTGAGGCTGACTTGGGAACTGTTTGTTCTAGCAAAGGACTCTGCTCCTCCTCCATGCCAACTCTGTCAGTGCCAGAACAACGCCGTGTTTTTACTGCAGTTACGCAAGCCTTGGGTTGTGCCTGGCACACAAATAGTCTTCAACTCCCTTCCCAAATTAGAGAAATATCTGTGCCTTTTCCCCATCCACAGCCTGAAGTGATTGGATGGGAACGCAGGAGGGAAAGGGCGAGAAGGAAGAGCAGGAATTCCATCTGCCATGGTTAATTTTACCTTCTTTGAGTGCAACAGGCCCCTAGTGTAAATGGTGAAATTCTGAACCCATCAGCACCACACAAAGCCTCTGCATCCGTGTCAACTACTTGGGTTAGGGGCTTGAAATAATCTACATCTAAATCCAGTTGACTGCAAGTTCCTACAGGGGTTAAGTAAGGTTTTATCTACGTTTTATCTAAAATTTTATCTACAGCCAGACCTCTCCAAAAGCACATGCTATAGACTTCTTAGCCAGATTGGAATTAAGTCTAGAGCTTCAAACACACCAAATAAATTGCTCACAGCGGGCTCTCAGAAAACCCTGTAATTACAGGTTTATGAGGCTAGATGAGCCACACATGTCAATATACCCCCACACACTCTGTATCTGTATAAATGTATCTGTCCAGGATGGTATGAGCCACGAACAGGCACAAAAAGCAAGGCAAACACAACCTGTGTTGCAGTGGAAAATATCCATTACTGCCAACCAAGAAAGGCAAAAGATACCAAAGGAGAAATACTCACCAGCTGAGGTCTCCCCTACACAACTGGACATGCTCAGGTTTAACAAATTCACAGAATCCCAGAATGGTTTTGGTTGGAAGGGACCTTACAACCCATCCAGTGCCACCCCCTGCCATGGGCAGGGACACCTTCCACTAGCCCAGGCTGCTCCAAGCCCCATCCAGCCTGGTCTGGGACACTCCCAGGGATCCAGGGGCAGCCACAGCTTCTCCTGGGCACCCTGTGCCAGGGCCTCCCCACCCTTAAAGTAAAAATTGCTGCCAAGAAAGCTGGAAGATTAGGAATGATACTTTCCATCAGGATGCTCACCACTCTCTGGTAGCCAGATGCTCTCCTGTACAGCAAAGACGTCCCTGCATCCTTGTTGAGTCCAGATTTAATTTCACCTTACTAATGTTCACTAAAAGCTGCAATTCTTGAGTGTTTTTACAGGACCTGTGCAGCTCTCTCCTCTGTGAAAAGACAACTTGACTGAGTTATCAGCTCTAATTCTCTTCTCTTCTCAAATGATTTATCTGCTGATTTATCTTGACAACTCACAGCTGTGATCCTGCTCAGCCAATCCTGTGTCTTTGCTTGCTGGGAAATTTGATCTTTTGGATAGTGACAGGCACAAACCTAAGACACAAATGCCACTGTGTGGTGGTTTTTGCTAAGAGAGGTACGAGGTACAGCCAAAACATTTGCTGGGAGCGAGACATTAGGTGGATGGTCAGGGATCAATAAACAGGATCAGGATCCTAAAACTTCAGCTGGAAATAGGCTGGCTTTGAGAAAACTGAGGTCATACTCAGCCAACACTATGCCAAGCAGCTGAGAGCACATGGGCAAGAGTCGTCCTGGAAGGAGGGGGTCATGGATTCATGTCTGGAAAGCCAATGAGCTGGGGCTGAGCATGGATGTTGAACAAACGTGAGTACAATATTTCCACAGGTGAAAGACAATTTGCTTGCAGACCCCTCCTCAGCATGCACGGAGTGAGCTGAAAATGTCTCTGATTTGAAATGCATGAGGAGGGCCAATCCAACGAGCACAGATCACACCTGGCAACCAGAGCTTGCGGTCACAACCCTCAATCCACCTCGCTGGCAAGATGATCTGCACTGTGTGACACAGGCTCCCACTGCCCTTGCATCCCAGGTGTGGTGAGTTTGGTAAGAGCTCCAGAGCGTGCCCCTGCCCAGGAGACAAGGCATGACAAACCAGTCCTGCTCCTCTGCTCTTACACTTGGGGGTTTGCCACAGGAACCTGAACAGTTCTCACCAGGCTGCACATGGCAAAAACTAATGGCAAAAGCCTATCTTTAATCTCAAAGTCACCCTTCCTCTTCCAGCTCTGGAAGAACTAGTTCTATTGTTGATTTCTCCAGGGATATCTTGGATAAAGCTTAAGGTGATAACGCAGTGCCTCATGTAAAAGGGTAAACATGGAAATTTGTGACAAACTAGAAACATGCAAAACAAATAATTACTTCCTAGTATTATGCTTTCTTTTAAAGAAAACCCTATTCTTTTAAAGAAAACCATGTTCTGTCAGAAGAAGTGAGAAACTTGGTCACAAATACAGAAGCTTTGAGGCTGGGATTAGGTGAAGATTTGAGAACATTCATATGATCCATAATGCCATTAACAGCAAAGAAAGCAATGGGGTTTGCTCTCAAGAATACACATCTCCTCAAGCAATTTATCTCTGAGCCTAAGGGAGAACATAAATATCTGCAGTTGGTGTCTGGAAATACACAGATGGGTCCTCACCTTCCCTGAAAGAGGCAGGTCTCGTGTTGGAGCAGCAGCAGAAGCATCACAGGAAATCTGTAACACAATGCACACACCTAAATGATTTTTGTTCTGGGGCTTGTGCCAGCAGCTTAAACCCCCAACAACCTCCCATTCAATTCTCCCCAGGTTCAGCTATTCCTGAAGCTTTTCCAGTAGGGTCCCACTTGTATTAACTTCTGTTTTTCCACCCTGACAGAGATGCGTGGCTCTTCAGAGCAGAGTCCACTTTTTCTCACCGTAATTCTGTGCATTAAAGGATGGGCACAAGGTTGTGCCACTTGCAACACAGATATTCACCAGACAGGATTAAATCAAAATCCTTCATAAGCCCAACCTTATTTCAGCTCCACCTTTCCCATTTTTAGAGTTGTGAGGAGACAGCCCAAAAAGAGTCACTATTTCACCAGATGAGTGGATAAATTTCGTGTTCTCTCCCCAAAATGTCGATCTGTTTAATATTATTTTTTAATTTTTTTTTTCTTATTTACAATTTTCTATGTTTAAATAAACTTTATTATGCCTTACACATATTTATCTAGTAAAGTTCATAAAACATAACTACTGGAAGCCTGGCCAGGAGAATGCTGAGGTCAGAGCCAGGGAGAAGAGACAGAACAGGGCACATAATGTACATCACTCTCCATGGCTTGCACACTCTCACCAACATCAGGAAAAGGCTGTGGACTCCCCATCCCTGGAAGTGTCCAAGGCCAGGCTGAATGGGGCTTGGAGCAACCTGGGATAGTGGAAGGGGCAGGGGGTGGAACTGGGTGGGCTTTATGGTCCTTTCCAACCCAAACCATTCTGGGAGTCTGGGATTCTAGAAATGGACTGAACCATATGTGTGTCCACAGCCAGCTGAGAGCAACTTGCTGGGCATTTTCAGTTGGGAAATATTTTCCTTTTTGATAATGCAGTGGGAAGACAATGAGAGTGAGAACCTGAAGACAGACGATCAGTTTTGGTCTTGCTAAGTTTTCACCTTCATTCTCTGGTCAAACAAAAGAACAACATCAAGCCAAAAAGGATCACCTAGCCGTGCCCATTATTCCTTAAATCCAGTCTCTGAGCTGAACACACGATCCCAGCCACACAGGGATATCCTGGTGTTCCAGAGCTTGCAGCTCCCCGTAATCCCCCGTAAACTTTTCAGGAGGTTTCAGGGGTTTCTGACAACCTCAGGGAGCTGAACAGTTCCTGCAACAGGAAGGCAAACAAGGCTCACACAGCTCCCAGCCCATGTAACGTCATATGGACAAAAGGAGGAGGTGTGACCTCAAAGAATGACAGCAGTGGCTATCGCTCCTGCAAAATTTGTATGGATTATTTTAGGATGCACGTCAATTCAAATTTGTCATCTCATTTGCCTAGTGGCACTTTATTCAGTAACTAAACAAACTACTTATTTCTGTTAGCATTGGTTACCTTCATGTTAATTATTACCTTTTAGTTTTGAATAAAGTTTTTTTTCCTTTTTTTTTCCCCCCAGAGGTTTTTATGTGCATCTCCCTTTAGCCACAGTACCCAGCAGGTTTACTAACTGAAAATTGTGGGTGGGCAGGCACTGGAAGGGGCTGCCCAGCCCCCATCCCTGGAGGTGTTCAAGGAACGCCTGGATGTGGCACTCAGGGCTCTGGTCTGGCTGACAAGGGCTCGTTGGGCTGAGTGCTCTGGTCCAGCTCTGGTGATCGGTCACAGGTTGGACCGGATGATCCTGGAGGTCTTTTCCAACCTGAATGATTCTGTGATTCTAAAACCTCTCTAGGAAGCCACACTTCTAATCCACACCAGGTGCATGGAACGGGCAGAGGGGTGAGTCTCTTTACCAGGCTGGACTAAAATAATTTCAGCTCTTGTCAAAACAAAGCACTTTGCATATGTTCAGCAAAAACCATTGTATTTTAAACAAAAATTATGCAAAGGTGGAATACATTGTTTGCCACGAGCTTCAAATATGCTATTCCAGACCCGGAAATGGATATGGATGTGCCAGGGATGACTGTATTTAAAGATGTCCTCTGGCAGTGCTCCTGTTCGTGAATGCCTGACCCCAGGCACAACAGGGATTAGAGCTCAGACACGAGCACTCCATCCCGAAATCAGGACTGATTCCACACACTGGTAATTTAAAAAGAAGGTTAAAAATGGCTACATCAAATGTGAAATTCAAAGTGAGAGAAAAAGATTCACCCGAAGATAAGGACAGAGCTATACCAGGTGGAAAAGCCACCCTCCTCATTAAGTTGGATCCAGAACACCTGGGAAGGGGATGTTTTGAAATGCTCACCTGGATGAAACCCAGAGAGCCTTAGGGTATAGAATGAAACACGTACCTCAATCAACACAATTTTTGATGACTGCAAGCCTGAAGTCGTAGGGTTTTTTTGCACAGGAAGTGGTTCCAAGTTAGTTAGATAAGTGTCACCCAGCAGTGTACGAAGCTGTTGGATCTGAGGAGTTCTGCAGACAGGCTCGTCTCACTCCTGTCCACGACGCGCATTTGAACTGTCCAGATTCTGATGCTGTGCATAAGTTCTTTATTTCACACTGATCTTGCACTGCCTTGTGCCGAGGAGGACTTCCAGGTAACTGGCAATCACTAAAATATTCCAGCCCAAGGATAAGTAGAGCATCCAAATCATTGCAATGTAAATCTCCACGGGGCTGCAGAAACTTGTTTGGGAGGAGGTAACAAATCACCTGATATGAAAACATTGCACGCCCAGTGGATGCAGCACACAGAAAAGGATGTAACCTGGTTACGTGGTGATTCCTGCTGTGCTTGGCATTTGCTGAGGGCTTTTTCCCCGCTCAGCATTGCTCACAGTCCTGCCTTTACTCATTTACATTCATTAGTGCTACAGAGCAGAGAGCAAGAAGCCTTGGGCAAGGGGCCCGGCATTCCTACTGCTCAACTAGAACAGAAATGTTCTACAGGTAAAAACTTCCCCTCTTTCCTACCCTCTGGAAAGTCCATAAACATTTAAAATCCCCAGGAGCCAAGTTGCAACACTTTGGAATTATTCTGCGTAGAACGATCCGGATTTGACGGATCTGGGCAGGAGGTCCAGCCTTTCACACGAGTTCAGTGGAAGTTCACGAGGTCTCTCTTGCCACACCCACACTTCCATTCCCGGCCACCCCACACGGGCCCGACCTCGGATCATCCCAGTTCATGGAGTCCAGGAGAGAGGGTGGAGGAGTGTGTTTGTGGTGAGAGGAGCCACAGGGAGCTATTTGCATGGCAGCTCTGGGCCTTCCCACAGAAATTGAGTCAAGAGGAAACACAGGCGCTGCACAGAGTCAGGTGTNAGGGAGCTATTTGCATGGCAGCTCTGGGCCTTCCCACAGAAATTGAGTCAAGAGGAAACACAGGCGCTGCACAGCGTCAGGTGTTCTTTCCCCAGGAAGAGCTGGACCCCTTACGGAGCTGCAGGCGCAGAAACGCTCCCTGGAACAGCGGGGAATGGGGATTCCCACCGGCCCTGCCACCAGCTGCTGGTCTGGACACCACTGAAGGCCCGTCCCGAGGCTGTGACAGCCTTTGTGACGGCTGGAACCAGTCAGACGCAGGAACTGCTGATGCCTCAAAGAAGCACCAGCCCAAAATTAGCTGCCCAGACAGAGCTCTGTGCTGGTGACATAAACCCTGCTATTTCCACCCAAACCTGGCCTCCAGCCCACTGGCCCCAGGTTGCTGGCAACTCTCTCCAAAACAATCCCCGGAAGAATGCCATCTGAAATGAAACCCCAAAATAACACACCGCCAGAACACTCTGCAAAGCCCTCATTTACTTAATGAACTCCCTCCAAGCAGTACACAGAGAGGCACCAGCACAGACTTTCCACAGCTGCTGGAAACCACTGAACCAGACAAGCTGATTGTTTTCTGTTGGGCTTGTATGATTTATCTGCTCTACACCGGGGGTCAGGATGAGAAATAAATCCCAAAGTATAGTCAGGACCGCCTCTGGATAAACAGAAAAATAGTGGAAGAGAGTCCCGTCGATATTAAACCCAATTTACAACTGCTCCACAAAGAAACACCATCCAAATTCATGATATAGGATGAGTTCTGTGGAGGACAATAATAAGAGCCATAAATTCATGCACTTTACTTGTAAAAACAGTAATTCAGCTAGACATGAGTTAGTCCCTAACCTGGACACTTCAGTTGCTGGAACAAACGCTCTTGTGCGAGAACACATCCTCTTGGGAATCATGGCTGGACTTGGTGGTCTCCAAGGTCTTTTCCAGCCTTAAAGACCCTGTGATCCCCAGTTCTGCTCTTTGCAAAGGGCTGTTCCTGCCGGCACAAGGTGCACCTGGCTGGCTTCAGGCTCCCCAAGACATCCAGATGGAAATGATAAGCAGATGGCGTTCCTGAAGAGGGATGACTGACACGGCTCCAGCACCGAAAAGAGACATGGGATGTTTTTCCTGGCAGATAGAAACTCTCTGGGCTGTGGGTCTGATCTCTTACAGCCACTGCAGGGCTTGCAGCTCCTTAATTATTTTTTGTTTCTGTAATTTTGATCGTGATACGTTTTCCCTAACTGCATGTTCTCGGGAGAGGAGTGAAAGCCAGCGAGGCTTTATCTCCTGATGAGCATCTCCAGGGCACCGTTCCCCTCGGAGGCTGGATTTTAAGCCCAGAGAGCTGGCCAGGTTTTTATGCCATTGCATAATTGGCCGTCTCAAAAAGCAGAAAAGCATTTGAAAAATTTCCAGACGATTTGCCTTTGCTTAGAGTCATATGTCTTGGCAAGACACAATATGATGTGATGTCTCCTTCCCAATCATCTAATTTCACTTTGAATAAAGCAGGAATTTCTCCAGTTTGTCTCTCCTGAGATGTCCATTGTCCTGATCTTGTTCTGACCTGAGCAGTTTAACTCACAGTATTTCTTCAAGTGTTTCCAGTTCCCACTGGTAACTACAAATAATCTGAGTTTCTAGAGGCCTGTTATGGAAAAGGATCATGGGGCACAGTTTTAATCTGGTCGCTGAGTCCTTTTCCCTCACCAGCAACCAGCTCATTCAATATCATTTCATCCCTTTCATTTCTTAATTTCTTCCTATTTTTTTTTATTGTAAAGGTATGCTGGAAGTGTGGCAAAGTGACAAGCCATTGGAAAACAGTCCTGATTTAATTCTGGACGTGAAGATGAGTAGAAAGGAGCCTTGGGAGTTTGGGTATACCGCAGTGGGCAGAGTCTGCTCCAGGAGCCTCCCCATCCTGGTGCAAGCCACAGCCATAATTTGTGCAGGCACCGTCCATCCCAAGGGCTGCCATGGGAGCTGTGTCATGGAACATTCTTCTCTGGCTGACACCAGATGACTCCTTCAGCCTCCAGCTGGGAAGAGCTCGAGTCAGTTTTAAGGAACTCAGTGTCTCAGTATCAATATCTGAATCCCCTCCTGGCCCCAGGGAAGAGCCCGGGGGTACCTTGGTGGCACCTTCCCTGTGGGCACCGAGGAAAGGGTCACAACAAGGAGCTGCAGAGTGGAGCCTCCTCCTTCTCAAAGCACTGGATGTCATTGCTCTGGGGAGACCTTGGAGCCCCTTCCAGTGCCTAAAGGGGCTCCAGGAGAGCTGGAGGGGGACTTGGGACAAGGGACAGGACACAGGGAATGGCTTCCCACTGCCAGAGGGCAGGGTTAGATGGGATATTGGGGAGAAATCCTTCCCTGTGAGGGTGGGGAGGCCCTGGCACAGGGGGCCCAGAGAAGCTGTGGCTGCCCCTGGATCCCTCGCAGTGTCCAAGGCCAGGTTGGATGGGGCTTGGAGCAGCCTGGGACAGTGGAAGGTGTCCCTGCCTGTGGCAGGGGTGGGACTAGATGGGCTTTAATGTCCCTTCCAGCCCAAACCATTCTGGGATTCTGAGATTCCATGAAACCATGAATTTGCCTTACAAAACCCTGCAGAGCAGAGCTTACTGGGTGGAACAGCAGGTTTTGCACTGTTATAAACTGATCTGGTAAATGCTCTTGTAGAAAAAAAATTATTTGCAGAAGTAATGTTTCCTTTCTTTAAAGTGAATGAAAAAAGGGGTTAATGAATAAAGTGAAATAAACTTTAGTACCCAAAGGCGTGTTTTATGTAAGAAAGCATTACACTGAAACAGTTTTCCACTCAGCAAAACCTACTTCGGTTTCCCTTATCCAGTTTAATGTCCATGTGCTGGAAGCAAAGGAAAATTCCAGCTGACTGTATTTGCACAACAAAAGAGCGTGAGGCTGGATGACAGATTTCACTAAAAGTTAAGCAGGAAGTTGCTAAAAGAAAATTCCAGCATCTGCACTGAGGAGTGAAGTATTTGGAAATCTCTCTAAGGAGGCTTTTCTGTGCAGGTTTCCCACAGAAAAACAGCATTTTGATACACAATGCTACTAAAAATGGCACAGCAGAAGCAATTACCTTAACGTGAGTTGCAGCCGGTGACCAACAGCAGATAAAATGTCAGCTGACGTTTCTTTATGTGAGGCAGTTACAAAACCTCATGACGTATTTCAGAGCTCCCTGTGATCAAATGTCCACACCGGAACACATGGAGGCTGCATGAGGAAAAACAGGGGCTCTGCAAAAAATCCCAGGATCACGGGAGCAGGGAAGTTCACAGCTTAACTTTGGTAACAATTGCCAATAACTACTGCCAATAAAGGAAACATCCTTTTCTTCAGTCAAGGAACAACAAAAAAATATTTTCCATTTCAATAAGTTCAGCTTATATAGGGGAAAAAAAAATCAAGTAGATGAGTGTATCCAAACAAAGTCTCTGAAAAATTATTTGAAATTTAAAAAAAATGTTTAAAAAATCTACAAATCTAATCCGGGGTGTGGCTGCCAAAATCTTATGTTTATCTAATAGCCCATGTTTATGGCCTTCCCCTTTAAATTCACCACAAAAAGGAATTAAAAGTCTTGTGACCTAGAAAAACAATGGGACAGATCGTAGCTAGGATGAAATTTTCAGTCAGCCTCTGCCTCAAACTACCATATAGGATAAAAATGTTGTGCTTCATCCTCCATTCATCTACACTCCTTGGAAAAAGCTCGTCCTGGAGAGCTTCGAGCTGAGTTTAAGTCATTTAGGGCTTGTTTGTCAGGAACTAGTCAGGCAGGACTGAAGTTGTGACTACCAGGAGTGCCAATGAGGAAAGGAATCATCTCCTCTAATCCACTTCATCTGAACACACAAAACACAGTTCTGAAAGCCATTTCTGCTGGGGCTTCATTCATTCCCTTTCATTTAAAATCGTGGGAATTCAGTGTCTGGGCACCTCCCAAAGAAAGAGCTCAGCCTTGCTCTGGATCGGGTGGAGATCCACATTTAAGCTGAGCAAAAAGGAGCAATTCTTGCGTTCTTTTCCTCTCTGGTCTGGTAACAACTGATGTGTATCACGTCCCAAGCAGTGTGCAGATGCCCCGTAGTCATGATATAAATACAGGTATCTGGCAAAGAATTTGCAAAGCAAACAGGCCTAGGAGAAACCTGGGCACCACACAGCACTGTACAGGTGTCTCATTTCACATCTCATCTCACGTAAAGTCACTCTTCTCACCTGCTTCATTACAGCCTTTGACTCGTAACTGAGACCGTCAAGAATGCCAGGGGATTAAAACAAGAATACGGAGACATTAATAAAAACAGAGGCTTGGAAAGGGTTTGTTGAGCAGGGTTTACTGTACACAGATGTTAACGATAAAATACAACCTATCATATTGGAAAGCATTCCTCAGAACTCTTACTGGCTTGCAAATAAAACACGAGCTGGGGATTCATGTCGTTTTCCAGCAGCTGAAGTCCAAAGGGAAGCTGCTTTAAAAAGGGAATAAAAAAGGGGTGTGCTGATTTGGGCACAGGCTAATTTTTAGTAGCAGAGGAGGGCCACAGAAGTGGCTTCTGTGAGAAGCTGCTAGAAGCTCCACCATGTCCCACAGAGCCAATCTCTGATGGCTCTGAGGATGGACACGCTGCTGGCCCAATGAGAGAGGTTGGTGACGCCTCTGAGATGACACACTTAAGAAGGCAAATCAAAACGGCCTGGGGGGGTGGCGGTGAGCCGCTGCTGGGGCATTGCAGCGCGACCTGCAGCGCTGCACCACCGCAGCCATGCACCACCGCAGCCATGCACCGCCGCAGCGCTGCACCACCGCAGCCATGCACCACCGCAGCCATGCACC
>VZTA01009286.1:0-42184 GCA_013398855.1 Mohoua ochrocephala | reverse complement strand
TCACAGGATCACAGCCTCCTTCAGGCACTAACCTGCTCCAGGTGATGTCTGCTCCATCATGGGCTCATCCACAGTTCACAGTCCCTTTGATTGGAGGTCACACTGGAGTCCCAGCTCGGCCAGTTCAGCAGCACGGACACACCAGTGATGCCCTGGTCATCTGCCAGCCGAGGCACACCACCAGGGCTGTTGTCAATGTGTGCCCAGGCACAGCAGAGTATCTTGATCAGCACCACAGAGAGCAGCAGTTGCAAAAAGGAGCCACTAACGAGGCTCTAACACACAGCCAGGCAAGTGAGCCCCATGGCAAGCACAGGAGCCTGCCAATTAATAGCTAAATGGCAGTAACAGCTATCAAATCGATCTAGCACATTTCAATCAAATCTCTCATTTCTCTAACCCTTTGAGCTGCACATTCAGCATGAAAAAAAGTCTGTTGTGGTTTAATCCCAGGCAGCCACTCAGTCACTCCCCCACTAGCAGGATCAGGGAGAGAATCAGAGGAGAATAAGTGAGAAAACTCATGGGTGGAGATAAAGACAGTTTAAAAGGTGAAGCAAAAGCCACACACATAAACAAAGCGAAACAATGAATTCATTCAACACTTTCCACAGGCAGGCAGGTGTTCAGCCATCTTCAGGAGAGCGGGGCCACATAATGGTGACTTGGGAGGACAAATGCCATCACTCCAAACATTCCCTCTTTTTATTTACTGAGTATAATACGTGGTGTAGAATCTCTCTTTGGTCAGATGGCATCAGCTGTCCCAGCTGTATCTCCTCCCAACTTCTCATACACCCCCAGACCCCTCACCAGTGTGGCAGTACAAGAAGCAGAAAAGGCCTTGATGCTGTGCAAGTGCTGCTCAGCAATAGCAAAAAACATCTCTACAAATCAGCACCATGTTCAGCACAAATCTGAAACTTAGTCCCATACTAGTTACTGTGAAGGAAATTGACTCTCCCCAAGCAAGAACCAGCACAATTCACCAGCTACATCTTCTGCCTGAGAGATGAAGAGTCAAGCACTAACCATCATGTCTTTGGGCTTTCTTCTTTGTTCTGTTTGCCAGCAGCCTGCAAACTTCTCACCCCCTCCTGCTTACTCCCACTCCTATTTTTATATTTCCATCACATCCCACCACCAATTTCCCCCTCATCTTTATTTATGCAGAAAGAAGTTGTAGACTAGGCTAGATCTAGCAGCTAATGCAGCAGGCCCAGTTACCTCCTGAGAAAAATTACATTGAAGTCACCAGGTTCTCCAAGCATCCAAAAATTCAACCTGTTAAAAATGGAGGAATCTTTCAAATATTTCTGTTTTACCTCTTTGGAGAAGATTTTATACAAGCCTGTAACTGCTGAAGGCCGTCAGCTTTTCATTTTTATCCTTAATGCAATATCCTTCCTCTGACAAACAGAGCCCTTAAGAACCAGCTGCCCTTGACTGGAGGTGTCCCATTAAAGCCCTTCAGTGCACACACTGAACCACCACATCTCGCTTCCCAAGCTGATCCCTCTGAGGGCAGGGTCAGACCCTGACTGGGTATTGAATATGCTCATCAGCACCAAGCAAAGACCAATTTTATTTTTTCTCCTCTGCAATTTTTGAGTGCTCTCTCCAAGAGAGTTTATTTTACTTATTTTACTCTTTCATCTGTTTTCAAGCATTGATTTGGGAGTGACTGTAAACGGGATAGGACTGGGGCTTCTGGCAGATTTTTGGAGGGGATTGCTCTACTCAACACAAACACAGCCATCCACAGAAAATAACACAAAATCCTAACACTTGACTCTGGTCTCCAAAAGAGTTGGAAGACTGCAACAGCCCCACAACCCTCTCTTTTGAGGGCATTGTAGAGTACAACAGCAAGAATGGAAGCTGGAAAAGCCCTTCCCACCACCTGTTGATTCTCATATATTGCTTTTTCTAACTGATTTTCACTCCTTAGCCCTTTCTGTACTTGTGTTCATATAGAATAAACAAAAAGGACAACCAAAAGCTGATTTCCACAGATTGTTTAAAGTACAGAAAAGTTGATGAGCAAACATGAGTAAGACACAGGCAGGAACTTTTGAATGCAGTGACAATGGGCCCCATTTTCTTTTACACATAGGGTGATTTAACTACTAGTATTTAACTACTTTTGTAGTAAAAACGGAAACAGGTAAATCAATCCTGTAAGTCCCACCCCAAAAACATATCACAACTTCAAATGTAGTCTCCTTTCACACTTCAAACAGAACACTAAACACAAAGAAAAGTACAGCAACAAAACCCAGCCCTTAAAAGAGACGGGCAAACAAATGCAGACAAAAAAAAAAATAAATCAAGGATAAACTCTCCAAGACCACATACCTAGAAGGCCTGGCTGGAACACCAATCACAGCAAAAACTTCTCTAAAAAAATAGAGCAAATATACCTACAGCTGCACTACTACCTTGTTAGATATGAATGCCACTACTAGTTTATGGCACAGGTACCATAAACCCTAGTCCTTACTCCAACAACAACCAAACCACACCCACCCATCCTCCTCCCCTAAAAAACCAACAAAAAAAGCCCAAAAACAAAACAAAAAAACGCCCCAAAACCAAANACACCCCAAAAACAAACAGATCCAACAAAAAAAACCAACCCCCAATCAGCCCAAAACAACCCACAAAAAACACCCCAAAACCAAAAAAAAAATCCCAACCCTCCTCAAAAGAAAAAGCCCCAAGAAAAGAAAACAACAACAAAAAAAACAAACAACAAAAAAACCCCACAAAAACAAACACCAACCACCACCAAAGTACCCCCAACCTACGCACCCATCTCCTGCCCTATAAATAGTTTGTTTCCTGATTGTTTATCCCTTTCAGCTGTCTCTTGATGGGTGAATGCATTAACCCTGTTCTTGCCACATCCAATTAAGCTCCTGACTGTTGGTTCCTGCTCTTCAACTCCATCCAAGGAGGTGAATATTGGCTGCCTACCATCGTGGCTATAATGATCATGACAAACTCAGCTGTGTTATTGGTTTGTTAGATATAGGAAGGTGTTGACAAGAGCCAAAAGGTTTCTTGATTGTTGAGAAAATGCCTGTGTGAGGCTTTAAGAGGTCCTTCCACTCACATTAAAATAATAAATACAGAGGTGGTAATGAATAATATTTTCATTGAAGGTACTAAATAAATTTTTAATGTAGCATTAAAGGTGTATCAAGAAC
Organism: Mohoua ochrocephala; assembly: GCA_013398855.1. Lineage (NCBI taxonomy): Eukaryota > Metazoa > Chordata > Aves > Passeriformes > Acanthizidae > Mohoua > Mohoua ochrocephala. The sequence continues at coordinate 38,972 of VZTA01009286.1, read as the reverse complement.
CAGTGACTCGGCACTGAAGTCAAGCTAATTTAAATGAAGAGGTAAACTTGTGATTTTAAGTGTGAGGCTGATTAACTGGGAAACAAATTACCAGGTGGCAAACATCCTCCTTGATATCCTTAGGTCAAGAGCTGTAACCCCAGCAGAACAAATGACTTTAGTCAAATGAAGTCAAACCCACCTTTAAGCAGCACTGACCTGCCTTTCCAAATCCTTTCAGTGAAAACATGGAAAATACCTTTCCACTTTCTGGTGTTACTCTCCCAAAACATGCAAAATCCCAGGGACCATCTCAATCAACTTGATGGGATGAGCAGACACTTATTGGAGTATTGGATCTTGCTGATGTTGGATCTTGCACCTTGTGCTTCATGACCAATAGAGTACAAATGACAAATTTTCCAGCTTTCCTCTGTGCAAGGGGCCTTGTCCATAGCCATGGGATCATGGAAAGCTTCCACAGGGAGAACTCACCACAGCAAAACTGCAAACTGCACCCTCCTATAGACTTTGGAGGGCGAGTGGTTGATGCAGACTCTGTTCAAGATAAACCTTGCTCAATACTCTGGTTTAACCTTCACCGGCATTTATTCCCCTCTCGAGTACCTCAACTTTCATTTTGCAGGGTTGAACAAGCCAAGATTCCAGATTTCTTTATAAAGACTTTCTAATTTCATGTCCGTTGTAGAAACCCTTTAAATCTTGTTTGGTTCATAGGAATCTTCCTTGGGCATCTCATACCAGTGTGTGCAGAGGTGCAGCCTCAGCAGTGCCTCCCCTTTGCCTCAGCACCGCCTGCCCACCACGGGCTGTGTCTCAGCTGAAAGATCTTCACTTCCATTTCTCTCTTTCAGGATTGCACCACGTTACACATCCCAACCCTTCTGTTTCAGTAACTGATCCAGGTCTCCACAGGGATTTGCTGTTTCCATCCCCAAGAAGCAAATATCCCCATTTGGCCCCCAGTAGAGCATTTCATGCTCTGCCCTATTACATTCTCTCAGGATACCAGGGGATAAGATTTGCCACATTCTTCTTTCTTAGTAAATAGATCTCAAACCTTTTTGATTCAATTTTCCACAATAATCTTCAATTATTTCCCCTCCAAAATGTGTCCCACAGCCCTGCAATATACTTAATTCACATCAGCAAGTCTCTGCTTGAGCTGCTTGTTACCTCCTTTTCTAATACAAGTATTGCATTTAGGTTGGATTTTGTGGATTTTTTTCTCTCCTGCTGCCTTTCCTGATTTGACAGGTTCTCACAAAATCCTTAGAGAGAGATCTGCAGGTTCATGTGCCGGTTCTCCACAGAATTTTTGCAGAGGGGTTATTCTGGACCCCAACATTGCTTTAATTCCCTTCTGTGTCCATCCGGGGATTTACTCCCATTTCCATTCACACGCTTCTTGTTTGCCAAGGAAAATATGATCCCATACTGACACCAGTCTTCACTGAAAATTAAGGAGATTATTTACCTGATATTTATAATATAGATCAACTTTAAAGATTTCCAAAACCTCATCCTTGCCCCATTTTAAACCAAACTCACATCTTCTTTACTTTTTCTTCTCCTTTCTTATATAGCCAGTGATTTATTTATTACTGTTTCAGCTCCCTATTCATGGTCTAATTCTCTTTTTTACTGGAAATTCTCACTAATTTTGTTTTCTGAACTTTAAGCTGCACCTTTCTTTTAGCACAACCCTCCTCCCTCTCCCTCTAAGATCTCTTCTTGCTGCTAATACTTTTTCAGGTAGTTATTTATCTGTTCAGGTTTCACTCTCTATACTTGAGACAGAAGCCCCACTTTTTTTTTTTTTTTTTTTTTTTNTTTTTGCACATTGAAAATGTCATTTTGATCGAAAACCACTAGGAGGAAGCATTCAACAAGTTTCCCTGTCCAGATGTAGATGCCAGTTTTAATTTTATTAAATTCAAATAGTTTTGAGAGGAAATAAGGAGCCTGTTGGGTCACAGATCCCCTTGGAAGTGCTGTGGCACATAACCCCTTGAAAACACGTTTAAACTATTTACCTTCCAGTCAAACTGGCTTCTCTGCTTCTGCTAAAAACAGTTTGGTGACCCCATCCTCTAAAGAACAGAAGGCAGCTCTAATTTAAAACTTAATTTTCCCCCGACCATTCTCTTTGTCTTTTAAACGTTTTTCTTCCTCGCTTATATTTTCCCACCTGCTTTGTTTACTGAAAGTTACAGTGCATCCTCTCAGCTGTTATTTCTAGGCTGAACAAGCTAAACTTGAATCTCTCTTCATGTCACAGATTATTATTCATCCTAGCATTGCTTCCCAGCACATGATCCAGTTTTCATTCACGACTGTTGAATTACAAAGGTGTCTGGTGAATGGGAGGAAAAAACGTCGCCTTTCTTTCAAGCACAACTGGAGTTTCATGGCGTGCAGCTCCATCAGTTTGCCCAAGAGCTGAGAAACACTGAACTAAATTATTCACGTGTTTCAATTAATGATAACCTCAATGGTAAAGTCAGTTTAGCTTATGCTACAGGTCCTGAAGAAAATATTGCTAAAGAAAATAGCTTTTTATTCACTTGTTTCTTTTTTTTTCCCCACCACCTTTAACTCTTTTGACTGGTTTGCAAATATTCGAGGATTTTCCATTACTTTGATTTCCTATGAAAAATGTGTGTGCTTTAGGCGCTGGAATGAAGCCTATTACAGAGAGGTACAGATGTTCTGGAATTCTCATGTAATTTCTTGTTATATTTATTGTTGCACATCACTATCAAAGGAACAAACTGATACACCGTGTTGTTGAGCTTGTGTTTCTCATGGGCTGTCAAAGGGCAAAGCTCTCAGGCCTCAATTTTTTGTTGTCTCTATTAATAATCACCTTTAAAAATGCAATAACTTGGGGTAAAATTTTAAGTGATACAGAGTTTGAAAGAGGGAAGTGTTGAAGAGACCAGGCTGTTAATGCAGCCTGGCTAAAATAATGACTAAAATCACATGAAATATTGCTCTGAATGACAAAAAAGGACAGCAATTCATCAGGAAACAAGGCTGTATGTCACACAGCCACCACAGGAAAGAATGATGTTTGTAAGAACATCAGTAGGATCCAAAATCAAGAGGCTCAGAGGAGAAGCAGAAAGATTTGTAGGGTTATTTCTTTATAAGGGCATCTTTTCTAACAGCTGTGCTTATATTCAGAATTTTATCTCCCAGATATCTGGGACCTTCTTGTGGCTCATCAGATTTTCTTGTGGCCTTTCATTACCTGAAGAGGGTTTATAAGAAAGATGGAGGGACACTTTTTATCAGTGTTTTAGACTGAAAGAAGGTAGGTTCAGCTTGGACATAAGATATTTTTGCTGTGAGGATGGTGATGCCCTGGCAGAGGTTTTCCAGAGAAGCTGTGGCTGCCCCATCCCTGGAAGTGCTCAAGACCAGGTTGATAGGGTTTGGAGCAACCTGGGGTAGTGGAGGGTGTCCCTGCACATGGCAGGGAGGTGGAACAAGATGGTCTTTTAGGTCCCTCCCAACCCAACCCAGCCCATTCTTTGATTCTGTGATTAAAGACCGTGGCAAGGGAACTGTCTTCCTTAAAACAATATCACTTTTACTCGGAGTTTCTGCAGAAGGTAAAGTTCACCCTAGAGGGTGCTTGTCATTTCTTGCACCAACAAACAATCCACTTAGGATACCAAATGAACTTTGGCATCTGATCTCCTGCATTGGTGGAGCTCTGGCTCGGTTCCAGGGTGGCCTTTCCAGAGAGAAGGACATCAGTCACACTTGTATGTATCTGACCAACAATTAATTGTTCTTACAATAAAAAATATTTCTTCCTGGCAAAGATGAGTCGCACCACATTTAGGTATGGATATGTTTAATATAATTTCCTGAGAGAATGTGATGTCAGGACTGTTCAGTGCGCCCCCAAAACCATGAGGAAGATGCACGTGGCTCTTCACTGCTCCTCAATGGATCCTGCACATCTTGGGAAGCTGACACTGAACAGGCTGGAGCTGGGAAACACCATCCCACCAGTGCCATGTAGTCAGCTCCTCAGCTACGGTTGTTCACATGCTGTGAAAGTGGTTAAAAAAATAATTTTAGCCAAATAAACCCATTTAATTTCATTAATTCTTTTATAGTTGTTAGATTTATTTTTTATTTGAAGGAATAGAGCCCCTGAGTTCCAAAGGCACAGAGCTGTTGGCTTTTCTGGTATAACACAGATTCACTGTGCACCTACCTTAAATCTGAGGGAGTATTAGTCAAAACTAATTAAAGGTGCTGCAATTTCAGGAATAGCTAGGGAGAAGCTAAGGGAATACCACAGATGAAACTAAAAGGTACTATAAATGTTATTTATTTGCATCAGTCTTCAGACAATATTAACTGAAAACAGAGTCTCGTTATTAGGTGTAATTTACCATTCACAGTAAAAGAGAATTTCTGTCCAAAAAGCTCACAATCTGAAGAGGTGGAAAAGACAGGAGAAGAAAGCAACACAAGACGTAAGAATATAACTGCAACCGCAGAGAAGAGGCATTCAAGAGAGAATAAAACTTGCTGCAGGTTGCAAACAAGTGCACAGGAGATCCCATTCGATCAGAAAACCCGGGTTCTTTTCTGGCTGAAATCAATGTGGAGGCAAAAGTTCACCTGAGCCTTGCCAGAACCTGCCAAACCCAACAGTCATCACGCAGCTGCATCCTTGCAACTAAGAAAAATAAAAAGCATCTTAAACTTTACAGACGTTAGTGTATGTAAGAAATTAAAATGTCAGGGGTAGTTTGTGACTACATCTAGTGCATGACAAAGGAAAACACAACTGTCCTCAGACAGCAAAGTGCATCAGCTGGAAGTAACTCCAAAGTACGTGTACAAAGGACCAAAGATTAGGTAGATTTGGGCTGTGTTTTTCTGAGAAGCCCAAGCTGTAAGGACATGAAGACAAAGGACTTCATAATGTGGTGACATGAGAAACTGTGAGAGCCCATCTGCACATGTGGCTCCATGAGAAGTAGAATTTATGATTAAATCCTTAGTCTTATGTTAACCCCAAACCCAAGTAGTTCAACCCAGATTTCCTAATTGCCCCCATTGCTGATAATTTGGTTTCTTCTAATCTTTGCAGGAGAGAGAAGGCTGTTCCCACCTCCAATGGGACACATCCATGGCCATGGATGATGTTCATCACCTCGACCAAGCAAAGCCCTGATGGGTCCCATGTGGAGCTCCCCACCCTGGGTTTCTGGTGTCTGAGGGAGTGGCTGAAGTGATATTACCAATTTCCAGCCAGTGGAAATGTTTATTTGTGTTTCTCTTCTCTACCACATTGTCAGGAATGACTTGCACACGAAACGTAACCATTAGGTGAAGTCTGAGGAAAGTATGTAATAAACACAATTTTTTATGGGGTGATTGATGGCACAGCTGCCTTCACCTCACTGCCAGAGGAAACCAGGTTAAAAAAAAATAATCCTCACAGGCAAAACATAAACCAAAATTTTGCTCTGCTCAATACAACTTCTGTAATACTAAGAGTCGTATTTATTATTTCATTAAACTTCAGTAACACCATTATGATAACATACATGCCATGGTTTATTCTGTAAATCGATCATATGGGAAGAAATCCACTACACACTGTGGAATATCTGTGGATCATGCAGGGTCTATGTTTGTGGCACATCTGTCCCCAAACATAAAAAAACCAAAAGATTTTAAAAATCAGCATCCATTTGCTAAACAGTTTTATAATGATAGTATCAATTAGGAATGGAATAAATTTTAGCTCCTTTCCATTCCTCAATTTATACTCATATTGGCATCCATTTTCTGTTCTCCAGTAGATCCACTTGTGCTTGGACTTTTCTCTGCTTCCTGTACAGGGGAAATATCAGCTGAGGTTGCCTATCACTGCTGTGAACATGTCACAGCATCAGGTGCTGTGGGACCTGCTGTGCAGTGGGATGCCCTTGATCAAACAGATCCAAAATCTTTCTCTGAACATGTAAATATTGAAGAAAACTGAACACAGCAGAGCCAAAGGCCACGATTCTCCAGCTGCCATAATTAACTGACCACCATCAATAGCCCTGGTTACATAGGGAGGCTGCCTCATCTGACACGTATTTACAATATCATCTTCTGTGAAAATTTAAAAATATTCTTAACAGCTTTGCCACTCATTAACTACTTAACGTCTGGAGACTGATTGCCTGTTATTTCTCCATTCTCAACCCTGAGATTGCCACTACTTTCTCTTGTGACACTGTCATACGACGGAGGGATGGACACCGAGGACGACGTTTCAGACCTGTTAGCACTCCTACCATAGTTTGCACGCAGCATAGACGCAATAAGTCCTTCGTTTTCTGGAGCAGCATCCCCCAGAGTGTCAGCGCTGCAAGTTCTGCGCTGGTACAGGTAGGAAGCCTGTTTGAGGGAGCGCAGGAGCAGGTGACTCCTGTAGGCACGCTGGATCACCGTGGCCGACGCTTCCTCCTGCCTGTGTCTGAGCGTGGTTGATATTGGCTCGTAGGATTGTTTTGACGGGTTGGCAGCCATGAATTTCTCCTCCATTTGTACTTTCAGAGCATCCAGCTCCCCAGAATCTCCCAACACCCTCTTGGTGAAAGCAAACAAGATATCCAAGCAGTGTATCTTGTCCCCGCTGACCACAGGCAGGTCCATTGCTGTGAGTTCAACTTTGTTGGGTTTTGGTACACGCAAAGGCTTAGACAGAGCATCTGCAAAGTCTGAAAGTGCAGAGAAAGTTATAAACTGAGTTGCCTCAGGATCAAACTTCTCCCAGATTTCATAAAAGATGTCAAAGTCGTCTTCCCCTAACGGCTCCGTACTTTCCTCAGTGGCAACATTGAAGTTCTCTAGAATAACAGCTATGTACATGTTTACAACGATGAGAAATGATATAATGATGTAACTTACAAAATAAATAATACCTACGGCAGGTTTACCGCATTCACCTATGGTACCCTTTACATTTGGATCACAGAATGGTGGCCCCGTGTTTAAAATAGGACTGAGAAGACCATCCCAGCCAGCTGATGTGGTGATTTGGAAGAGACAGAGCATGCTGTTAGCAAAGGTTTGGAAGTTGAACATATCGTCAATGCCGCCTTCCATCTTCACGTAGGCAAAGTTAGCCATGCCAAAAATGGCATAAATGAACATGACCAGAAAGAGCAAGAGGCCAATGTTGAACAGTGCAGGTAGGGACATCATTAAGGCAAAAAGCAGAGTTCTGATTCCTTTGGCTCCCCGGATGAGTCTCAGTATTCGCCCAATCCGAGCCAAACGAATGACCCTGAAGAGTGTGGGTGGTAAGAAGTGTTCAAAGGCTTTGCCAATGCTGGAAAGCAGTAAGGCTGAAAAGGAAAGGATAACAACTCGTTAGAATATCACATTTTTCCTTAACTAATAAGGAGGCTGGAATGATAATGTCTTCACAGCTCAAAAATATCTGATGTGTGTTTGCTAAGCTCTACCAGAATAACTTTTAGGAGAAGCTAATTGAAAAAAAATAGTTGTAGAAATCAGCAACTATGAACAACACTCTTCAGCCATCAGAGGACAGTCCCTGTGCACTAAAGATGACAAGTAACTTTCTGTGCACAACTTCAAATATCTGTATCAGCTGACACTTGGTAACTGATGGGGGTTTTGACTCTGGTTGCATGAATATTTCAGCAGGTTCAGTTTGCCTTCTACATTTGTCTTCAAATACTGACACTGCAAAGCTAAACTAAGAAAACAAGATATAATGCAATGTCATGGTTATCATCTAGATAATATAGGCAAGATATGTAGAAGCAAATAGTGATGAACATAGAAGTTGTTCATGCCACTCTACAATGGCTTTTGGTTCATTCAGGAACAGAGCTACACATGGATGTTATTTTTTCTTTGTTTCAATGAAAAAAATGACATCTAGCAGCACTAGAAGAGGCTTGTCTTTTCTAAGTGTAGCTGTTTTGGATACATTTTTCTGTATTTACAATCCAGAAACTTACTTTCTCAAGAAAGAGCCATAGTCTTACTGGAATCTTACTTACCCAAGACATCAGTCATACTAAAGAAATGAAATATCTTTCTTCCCCTAAATGCCTGTTGCTTGTTGTCAGTACTATCCCTAGGAATAGTTAAATTGGCAGAAAGCCCAAATTTGGAACAGAGCTCTTTACCCCATTCTTCCATTGTGATCCCTTCAAATAAAAATGAATACATTTTTGGTCATCTTTTCTATCCTGGTACACAGTGTGAACCCTTATTTTCAGTCAGCAATGCCTGAGTTTGCAGAAACTGAATTCCATAGTCTATAATCTAATTCCAATCTTCCCATTCTCCATATATTTCAGTCATCTATCAAAAACACAAATGATAAAAGCCAATACTTTGATCTGATTGAAGATTTCTTAGTTGGCACTAAATCTGTGACAATGGAAATTATCGTGGAATGTGACGCTGCTATGATGGGATATTCATTCTGTATTTCAGATGAGGAAAAAAAAACCCTAAAGAACCATTATAAATATATACACACTTTTACTAAAAGAATTGTTTTAAATCTCATTTAATATTATTTAATATCATCATGGGAGGATACTTTTTTTTTCCCTTAAGAATTTACAGTATTATGACTTACATTTCAATGATTATTTGTAGTTAATAAATTTTAACTACTTTTTCTTTTTCTAAAAAGAATAATAATTGATGTAGTAAAGAATATGCCGGACAATTTTACTTACCAACAAGTGACATAATAACAACAACTAAATCAAATATGTTCCAGGCATTTGAGAAATAGTACTGCCTCAGAGCCAGCAATTTCAGCACACATTCTGTAGTAAAGATGGTAACAAAGAGTATATTGATTTTGCTGAGGATGTTTGTCTTTGTTTCACTTTGCTCATAGGTTTCCACCATCATCGTGATCATGTTGAGGCAGATGAGACCCATGACGACAACATCAAAGATTTGGGATGTTACAATGTCGAAAAGGAAACCTTGATATCTGTTCTAGAGGGGGAAAAAAAATACTTCTGACATCAGTTATGAAATAAGGAGTACTCATCCTTACATGTTTCCAACGTTTTCAATTTTTATGTTGTAAAGTCACTCAGCTACAGTGAAGTTGGAGAAATTGGAGAAAGGCAGAGTATAAAAATGACACTAAAATCCCTTCCCATCCTGAAGTTTCATCACTTCCAAGGTGAATATAAAAACCCAATAATATTTATGCAGAGAACTTAATAAATATTTAACCCGTAAAATAATTTACTCAACTTTTCGGTGTGAAACTGACAGAGCACTGTGTGAGTATCAATGTAAAGACAGTATGAATAATTTATAGGCAATGTATAAATATATGCACTTTTCAGTGCATTAAATTGCACTTTTGCAATGCATTTTCCCTTTGAAGAATTCAGTCTTACCAGTGGTCTGGGAATAGGTTTCTGAGGTTTCTTGGATCCCAGCTTTTTCATTGCATTGTAGTATTTTTTCTGTTCCTCTGTCATAAAGATATCTTCTCCACCTAAGTATACAAAGAAATGTCACTGTTATTTGGTGAGAAGAAAACTATTGCACTTAAAATGTCTAAAATTCAGGAAACTGGCATTCCTTCTGTTTTTACACCTTGCTGGTACTGGCCCTCTTCGTATCATCTAAGTGTGTCTGAAAAATCAGTGGCACAAACCAGATGTTCACAGAGTAGAAGTCTTGGTGTGAAACTCAGCTCACTCAAAAAGCAAGAAAACAAAAAATATGGACAGGAACAAATCTTCCCCTGGCTTCCCACATGCTGGGCTTGCTGAATATCCAAAACACTCATCAGAGCGTCTGTAGCAGACCACTTTCTGAATAACAAGTCTCCTGTCATGCTCAGTTCCCAAAAAGGAGTGAAATTTTAAGAGGCTTCGAAATGTTTTGGGAAGATCTAGGTGTTCAGATTGCAGGGGAAAAGAAAGGAGAAAGTTATTTCTTGTAACTTAATTATTAATGCTCTGGTAAATGCCGATAGAAGTTTTAGATTCCATGTCTAGGACCTTGTTGTCTAAAGCACAGCCAATGCACTTATCTTTTTCTTTTGTTGGTTGAAGTTGTCAATGATTACACCAACAAAGAGGTTCAGGGTGAAAAAAGATCCAAAGATGATGAAGTTCACGAAGTAGAGATACATGTACAGACTGTTCTCCATCTTTGGCTGATCATCTTTCTGCAAGAATGAGAAGCAACTTGAGAAATAACCAACAACAACGGTGGCCCAGTTCAGAATAATCTTCATATTGAAGCTCCTCTCAAAAAGTGATTCCAGGAGGAACTAAGATTTACAGCCTTACTGCCAATTGTGACAAAAGTGGTATAGTTTAAAACTACCAACAGCGCAAAACACAAAATTTTGTTTGAATATTCTTGAAATGATTTTCACAGGCATTGCAGAAGCACCAGTTCAGTTCATTCCAATAAGAACAGGAGCTGCAAATTTCTCAGTACATGAAAAATCAAGCAAAATATGTAGAAGTCCAATTCTAAGCTCTTGCCATTAAAAACCTTGGCCTAGATGTGTTGTTGTTCTTTTTTCTCTTCATAGCAAAAAACTTCTGTGATGGTTATTATGAATAAAAACAAAATCAGAAGAAGAAAAATAACTTTTCACATTGAAGAACAAAGAGGAAAAACATTGAAACACACACACAAAAACATATCAATATATGAAAATACTATTATTATTATTTTAATATTTATATATTATTGATATTTATCTATATTTTCATATATAGTATTAGCAATATTAAAATAGTGTAAAAATTCTTTTATTCCTTTTATTCCTTGAACTCATAATAAAATTAAGACATCCTCTACATTTCAAATTCTTTCCCTCCAATGTCATTCCACTTTGTTCTGTTTAAATGGGCGGGTCTAGAGCTGAAATCCTCTCCCCATTGCAACAAAGGAGCTTTAAGATACTATGAATCATTTGCAGATTAAATGTTTACATCATCTGATAAAAAATAATTACTGGAAGTATTTAGCACAGCCAAACAGCAGATGTGGAAGTGCAAAGCTGATAATGCATTTGCAGGAAGCAGTAGGGTCCACAAAAAATATGGTTTGAATACAATGACTGACCTCTCGTGAATCTACTGCTGCGTACATGATGTCCATCCAACCTTTAAATGTTGCCTGGAATGAGAGATTATGGGAAATGTGTTGAACTTTGACCTTAAAAGTCTTCACATAATTTACAACACCCAAAGGACACTGACTGGAGCAAGAGCCTTTGCTACGTTCACACGCACGAAGCACCGAGCTCTGGCTGCTGCCGTGTGTGTGGCGTTCTCAGCCTCATTAGGATATGAAAGCTCTCAAGGGTGGGACAGAGCACTTCATCCTGGGATCCTGACAGAGCAAACCTTCATCAGCATGGTACTAAAGGCCTTGCAACCCTCAGGGCTGAACAAATCCATATTTTGACAGAAAAGGTCACGATTTGCCCCAGAATTCCTTCTGAGATTGACTCCAGCTCTCGGGATCACGAAACTGCTGGAGGCTGCAACAGCACTTGCCCACCAAACGTTACTTTATCACCTGGAAAAATCACAACGGGGTCTCATCTGTCCCCCTTTTGCCACTTGTGTGCATGAACAGCCAGCTACAAGGGGAGAGCAGGCTGCGGCGTATTTCACTCCTTGCATCACCCTCAGAGATGAGTTAGGAATTGACAAAAGGTCAAGCCCATCTGACCAGGTGCTGGCTACTGAGGGCAAGCAGCACTTACCACCTGAAGAAGAGCCAGGTAGCCAGAGCCAACATTATCAAAATTGACTTTAACGTTGACCCAGAATATTTTTCCAGTGCTGTTATACATCCTACAGTCTGATTTGTTGTTGATCGAAACAGTTAATACAGAATTTTCATCTGTCATGTTGACACATTTCCCAAACTTCCCAGCAAAGAGGTTCACCCCCATGATGCTAAAGATGAGCCAGAAGATGAGGCAGACGAGCAGAACATTCATGATGGAAGGAATGGCTCCCAGGAGGGCATTGACCACAACCTTGGATGAAAAGGGAGAGGAAAAATACACTTCAAAAAAAGGATGGGCCCAGGTATCTGTAAGCAGTCACTTAGTCATCTCTGCAAACAGAAATCTGATGTTTTCCTGTAAATACTAGTCACAGCTGGCAGGGGGACCTTGAACAACGTCTATTAGTCTTTAAAAAGCAGTAGTTGATACTTCTTGGTCTGCTGTGAGACCTTACAACTACTAAAATGTGAGTTGACCCTCTTTTTTGACTTTCCCTTGGTTCTGGAATAGGACATAGTCCATTTGTTTCCTTGTTTTAAACTTTATTAATATAAAATTTCTGAAGTATTCATCCATAAGCACTAGTGCAGAGGACTATTTTGAAGACTATCAAAAGTAGTTCTTAAAAGGACCAGTAACAATTCTCCATTACTAATTTTCTTCATTTATTTCTAGTGGATTATGACTGTGTTTGGGGTCTATAACCATGAGCCGGGTACATTTTCTGTGCTAGGTGCTGTACAACCACAGAAAAGAGTCCATGTAGATTTTAAATGTATGCTAAGACATAACAGAGAGGTTCAGAAAATTGGGTAAGGGAATGGTGGGAACATTTCTTCGAGTTTCACAGTGAAGGCAGTGAAACCTCCTCTATGAGGCAGCAAAGAAAATCTTGATGAACCAGCAGAAAAAATCAAAGGCTTTCGGAAGGTTTTTTGGAGACCATGTCACATATGTCACATATGTTCTGCATAGCAAGACAGAAAGTACAGTGTCACCTGTTTCAATTTCAAAATTGATTCCAGGCATGGAAATTTTGATACATCCTGTTAATTAATTTAATGCCATTTTTCTCTGTCTTCACAGTGACAAGATTGCAACCGGAGAATTTTCAGTCTCACTTCCAGAATATATCCAAAAGCAATTCATGTCCCAGCTGCATCGAGTCTGCTGTTTTAGAAGCATAGAATGGTTTGGGCTGCGAGGGACCTTAAAGATTATCCAGTTCCAGCCCTCTGCCATGGGCAGGGACACCTTCCACTATCCCAGGTTGTTCAAAGCCCTGTCCAAAATGTCCTTGAACACTTCCAGGGATGGGGCAGCCACAGTTTCTCTGGGCAATCCAAGGAAAAAATTTCTTCCTAACACCTAATCTACATCTCTCCTGTATTAGTTTAGAGCCATTGCTCAGGTGAGTGTGTGACAGTGATACCATTTGCATTTCTATCGCCTGTTTTCACGTGCCAGAGCACATCCCCCAGACCAGACTTTTTCCCAAGTACCGCTGTGGTTATCCTACTGTCTCACCTTGCAGTGTACAGATAGGTTTTATCAGCTGGATAAGGGAATCCCTCTCTGCATTTGTACAATGGCAAATTTGTAAATAAACGTAAATTAATGTCCAGCAGCACCACTTTGTTCCAGGTACTCTTCTGATGGAAAAAACCCATCAAATATTCTACAGACAAACACTTTTGCTTTCTGAAAGAACTCTGTTTGAAACAACAATTTGAGCAAAATACCTTTTAATAGGCTACAGTTTTTGTAAATCAATCCAGTAAAAACTTTCAGAATTGAAGTGACTGTTTCCTCTGAGTTAGCTTGCTATTAGACTTCAAAAATTGTAACTGTGCTCACAGTTCTTATTATCTACTTTATTTTTGTCTGTCTCAGTAAGACAGGAACATAAGAATGATTGAGCAGCAATGGAACAAAGTTCCACCTAGGCCAGTTTTAGTTTCAACAGCATTTGGATCAATCACTCCAGGAAAGTCTATAAGGAACATCCAAGTATAGAAAAGCGCACATAAGGGGCTCTTTAAAATCCATTTTATAGTTCCTAAACTGAACTCAGGGTAAACATGTGAACTTCATAAAGACACGGCAATGAGTCACAAACCTGTCATGTGCTTATCAGTTCTGACAAGCTCTAGTCTGCAATCAGCCTTACCCTCATTCCCTCAAACCGTGACAATGCTCTCAAGGGTCTCAGAGCTCGGAGAGTCCTAAGAGATTTCATGGGGCCAAAGGGAGTGCCAAAGAGGTTTATCAAAGAGATCTGAGTGGGAAGACAAAAGAAAAGTATTAACAATGTCCTGACATCTGTTTTCTTTATTTCTGTTAAAAAAAAACCCCACCAACAAACAAAACTATACTTTAGGTGCCTGGAGTACAATATCCTGACACCATTGCTACAGGAGCTAAGGGCACTGTCTGAAATTTGCATCCAGAAAATAATCAGGGATTCTGCTACTAATCCTGTGTAGAAACAGCAAAGGCAGCACTCACATCTACGATAAGGAAGTCCAGCCAGCACCAGGCGTTGGTGAAATACTTCTTGAAGCCGTAAGCCACCCACTTCAGGACCATCTCCAGAACAAAGATGAAAGTGAACATTTTGTCGAGAAAACCCAATATTGCTTGAATTCTTTCTCTCTTATGCATATGGATATCTTCAAATGCCTGAAATCATAATAGGTATAGATAATAGGCAAAAAATCAGAAATTAATCTTGTACAATTGAAGTCAAGCAACACTGAGATCCCTTCATCATTCATTTTGTTTTAATACAGATCTGAACATCATCTGTTACTCAAATCTATGCCAGCTGATAAAATTATAATTCTCCCTGTCCCTTCCCTTTCTTTTTCTCTATATAATACAGCCCCTGTGGATGCATCCTTCCTGCACAATGAAATCCTAGGAGGACGGCATATATTTTTAGGAATTTATATCGTAAAGTTTATATATTGAAGAGAACTAAGTATTTTTTTCCAAGTTTTAAGAGTCACTTGTTTGTTTTAATGGTATAAAATTTCCTTAATATTTCACAATTGTGACATCCCGAGAAAAATCCAGTATACAGCCAGAACAGAAAAAGCTTCTGAGATTTATATATTCCTAGCTTTGCTCATGCTCTCTTATAATTTTTAATAAGATCAGTAATATATTTGCAATAATTAAAATTGTGAATAAATGACTGCTATTTGAAGACTCTTCTTTTTCCTCCTTGTGAGTTCAAAGATATTCACTGTGTTTGCTGCTAAAAACAACTTCTCTGGGTGCAAATTAGTGCCAAAAATTCTTTATGAATACACGAAACTGTGCTACACCAACCAGGGCTCCACTGCTCAGGAGAATCATGAATATGATAAAGGATTCAAACCAGGAGTGTTCAACAATCTGGTAGCAGGTTTTTCTCAGATTCCACCACGTTTCTCCTCCAAACTTCGCAGCTCTACCCAGGCAACAATGAAAGTACCGAACACAACCTGAAAGCGAGAGACAGCAATGAGTGCATGGAAGGAACGTGCATGAATGTGAAGGCATGACCAGGAAACTTCTGGGGTAGGAAAAAGTCAATGGTCACAGTTACTGCGTCGTTGTTGTTGGTTTTCCCTGTTTTTCCAAGCAAAAAAAAATATAGGATACATCTAGTTTAATTTGCCTTGTAGCTCCTCTTTATGTACACAGTAGGTGGAGCCCCTTTGGGCAACTTTCCATTGTTTCAAGATATCTGTGAGACACTGGACAGACTCTCACTGACCTGCTGTTGGGGCACACAAAACTTCAGGGCCATGGGAAGAGTCTTGATGTTACAAAAGCCCTTCTCAGTTTCTGAACTCTCTTTGGAAAGCAGAGATGAGGTGCCCCTGAAGAAAAAGGCTTGGGAGCAGAGGAGGCAAACAGTTGTCTTCAATATTGCAGCATTATACTGTGCCTTGTGAGGTTTATTCATTTATTTATTTGCTTCTGAATGTATGGAGTGGCTGATTATATGTCATAGAACCCAAAAAAAAAGTCGTGTTCTAGCTGATACACAGACTCCATAAAAGGATACATCTCCTTTCCAGCTCACCAGATTCCTTCTCACAGCAGACAGTGGCGCCAGGGCCACCTAATGTTTCCTGATCACACATTTACAACATCCTGGGTTTGCTAATTTATTAATATTTTCACTAATTAACGCTCTTTGGCTAACTTTTTCCTTTCTGTATTCTCTGCATTAATTCATTTCCACACTACTTCCTGAACAGCATCCGTCAGAAGGCTTCTGTCATTTCCAGGCATGGAAAAAATAACGTATATATATCCAAAATCTTACATTAATTATATAGCAACCTATATATAACTTGTGTACATGGTAGGCTATAATACGTGTTTTAAAAAAAAATAATATTCTTTTTATTTCAATATTCTTCAGTAATGTGGATCTGGAATTTGAGGCAAGGAATGGCACCTGCACAAGATAAGGATTTTGGCAGGGGGGGAGGGTGAAATCTGTGTTAGGTACAGGTTTGCTGCACCTTCAGTTGATTTCTCCCATGGTTTGGCCGCAGCAGGAACACTTCAGCCGGGGACTACAGAGGACAAAACAAGACATTTCACTTTTCTTCTCTTCAGCAGGGAAAGAAAACAAAAAAAAAGAACTTTATTTCTTTTATTCTAATGTCTGAACTGGCACAAAAATGCCATTGATGGAGTAGTTAAAAAAAACCAGCCAGAAACAAAGTGTTGCTCAGAAATCTGACTTGTGTGTTATTAATGTAATATTTGTGGGTTTTCTTTTCTGGAGAAATCAAACTGCAATGTAGATACAGTGGATCTCCCTCCGGATTTCTGATGTATAACATTACAGTAAAAATACGTCTATTATTACTACTCAGAGAATACTTTGCATTCAGGAATAACATCTCTCTAGCTTCAAATAATGTCTACATGCATAACTGTTATTGGTTCAATCCTAAAACTGTGGATTACAAGTTTAATTGGCCCAAAATAGAACAGGAAAGGAAAAAAAGCCAGCTCTGCAAAACATGGAAAGGAGGGGATGGGAGTTATTACAGCCAAATTTTATTTATCTGAGTTCTCATCACATAAAATATCCGGGATACGGTGGTTGAGTGGGAAGGCAGTGAGGGGAAAGGATCTGCCTTTGGGAGATCAGGGCACTGTGGGATTGGGAGTTGCTGGGCTCTGCAAGGCTGGGGAAGTTCCTCCTGCACAGCCTGGGTAAGTGGAAAAGAACAGAACTGAAGAAAATGGATGGGAGATGGAGAAAATGGGGGATGAAATGGGGGTGGAAATGGCACCCAGCCAGGCTGACTGGGTGAGCAAGATCGAGCTGGAGCACCAGGAAAAATTTCCAGTTATAATTTGTTTAATATAACATTCTTGTCCAGCACTGCTGTAACCCCAGCATAGAAAGCCACCAAATTTGTCAGGATTGATATTATGAAAGCCACATGTTGTTATACATTAGAGTAGGAAGAAATCATAGAAGTACTGAACATGTCCCAGAACAACTTGCAAAGCTAGATGTTGTGTGAAGATTTGAAAAGAGATTCGCGGGTTATTGGAAGATATTTAAGGTCCTTTCCAACCCAAGTCATTCTGTGATTCTCTGATCATCACCCTACAGAAATTCAATTAATCCTAGCAGCTTCTTTTGCTTGTTTCACTCCTTTGTTGGAGATTGGCCATGAAATGTTATTCAAGGAATACTGCTGCAAAGTATTAATAAATCAGATGTGCCAAGTGACCATTGCCAGGTGAGACCTGACCACATACACTTCTCTTACATTAAACCCCCAGAGTCACTTGGTTGCTGTCCAGCTGAGTGAAATCCATCTCGCTTCCCAATCCTGATTTTTGAAATGCCGTCTATGCCGTTGCCCACGTCCCAGTTGGAATAAATTGGCTTTTAGGGGAAGGGGTTTTATTTTTCAGGTCTCTCAGTCTCTGTGTTGACTAGAAAGTGATTTGGACTATTTAGCTTATTTTCAGACAACTAAAATTAACTGAAAATTATCTGACCCTGTTGGCTCAGCATCACTAGAGAAAAAAAGTTGAGTTTTTATTCTTCTCACTTCCCAGTAGTGAAACCATGAGAGCCTTACCTTCTGGGAAACATTGTTCTGGAGTCTTGAAGTCTTCAGAAAATTCTGGAATCTGCTTTAAAACATCTTCAGGATTTGTCAGATCCACTGTGCTGACTTCAGAAGAGCTGACACTGTCCAACTATCGAGCACAGTAATATCAGTTATTGATTCCTTCTAATTCAGGTCCAAATGAATAAATTAATCCATGGACTAATAAAACTCAACATTAAAGCTTGGTTGTGTGCTAATATTACAAGTAGTGTTGGTAATGGAATAAACTTTGTGATTTTAAAAGGTATAAGCCTTGAAGTACCGATGGGTGCATTCAAACAGAGGCCAAAGCTCTGTAATTACAATATCTATCTGCATGAACCAGATGTAACTGCCTAATCAGCTGGGAAATTGAAGAACTTTTAAATTGCATATTAGTGTATGTAGTTCTCAAAACAGGATAAATTACTTGGGTTAAAACCATGAAATCATGGAAATTGAATGAATTTCATGCATTCACACAGGAGATCCAGATAAGTATGTCTGTTACCACGCCAGGAACTGAGCACCCATGACAGTATTTATGAAGTAGAAATTGGAATCATACCCTGTATTCTTCAGTTACAAAGCTTTTTGCCATCCCATTAAACCAAAGTCAATGTGTTATGAGTCAGCAGTTTGTTAGCAATTACTTACTCTATGCTTTTGTTCTTTCATGTTTCTATAATGCTGTTTTTTTACTTCTTTAAATGTGTTCTACATTCAAAATTATTTTAAAAATGCTGTAAACTAGTAACTACCATCTTTAATGACATAGAGAGAAACTCATTTCAAGCATTATGTTTCTTGAATTCAAGATACTTAGGACACAGGCAGGCTTGATGGAATTTCCCACATGGAAGCTTATCTCTCTTTAATTCCTTTTTTTTTTTAATTCCTCTTCCTCCTTTTCTGTGGAGTCAAAATTTAATAAATGGAAAGTAGCAGAGAGTATTTTATAAATTATTCACAATTACTGCAAAAATTACATTGTAATTTTCCCATTTCTACACGTTCTCTTTCCTACACTTCTATTTTTCTTTAAAACAAATACCTAGAAACCCTTTGATTTTGCTCACAGAATTCCAGGTCCAGTATTGGCTCTGGTTCAACCAGACCAGCTACTGCAAGTTCAGAGCTGCTTCTGGCACTAAACTCCACTCTGGTAAATCCCTGAACAGGAAAATGCCTGTGTTTGACCAGTATTGGAAAGTCAACATCACTGAAAAAAAAAATTGTTACCTCTTTTTCTTCCAGTGATGACGATTCACCCTTCCTGTCCTTTCCTAGATAAAGCACACTGAATTCTTCAGAGGAAAATCCCGATCCTTTACTCCAGCTGCCTGAATTTTTTGCTCTGTCTCCTCTTTGCCTCAGGTAATTTTCATCCTGAAATTAATCTGTGGATTAGAGGGGTTTTCTTTTGCCTGTTTAGGGAGTGTACAAGTCAGAGGGGAAAAACGAATAAGCTATAAATTCCATTTAAAGTGGGAATCTCCAGACAAGAGTCGTACGAAAGGATCATTTTGAGTCACTGATTTTACCTAAGGATGGAACTTTTCCCCCAACAGGCATGCAGCAAATGAAGGCATTTTAGTGACCTTTGCAAAACTTCAGTGAGAATTTTTACATAGGAATTAAGACAGAAACTTAAGGTGGGAAATCTTGATGCCAGAATGACAGCTGTGATTAAAACAGAACTGAAACATTCATAGAGCACAAAGAAATAGGGTAAATACATGATGTCATATCAAGAATATGTCCTTAGTTGAGCCAGTCCATACTTAATCCTATCCACTTCTAATAGTTACTACATTCCACACACAGCAAGGTCAAATACAAAGTCAATATCAGAGCTATACATTCATATTCTGAATCCATGATGGTGTTGTGTATGCAGAACATGTATTTTTACTCCTTTGTGCAAATAATACCAAAACAGTTCACATTATTCACATAAATTTTTTACGTAAAACCTCCCAGTTCGCCAAGGACTGCCACAACTACCTGTGTGCACCACAGCAGGTCAGCTAGGAATTCCCGCCACAATTTTCCTTTAAAAGCATGAAAGAATCTTGATTATAAAAGGCTCCAAGTGACGATTTACCCTTGCTCTAAATATTTTCACTTTTGATTCTAGTTCAAAGTTTTGTAACTCTCTGGAAAATGGATCAACGTATCCCACCTTGTTCTCCTAGAGACCATCTTCTCCCACACATCCCTCCCTCCCTTCATCTCTCTCCGCTATTCTGGTGTTCCAAGACAAATAAAGAAATCCATTACCTGTTTGCTGCATTCTGTGTCTGTAAATGAGCTCAGTTTATCATCATCTTCGAAACCCTCACTTGTATTCTCTGCCTCAGCAATAGGGACACAAACAAATATATTGGGGTTGCTAACGAAATCTTCAAGACCTGGGCATTTGTCCCCGTTTTTCTCAATCCATTCATTACTGTAATTCTCTTTACAACTTTTTGTTCCTTCGCTCTTGAACCCCAGTGAGTTCTGTGCAGTCAATTTGATTTTCTTCCTGTGCACTTTCTTTATCTGCCTGAGCTTCCTACAACAGGTGTCCCACGTCACGCTCTTGACAAAGAGGAATCCCTTGCGGATCCGAGCGAAGGCAATCCGAAGATTGTTCATTTCTCCATCATCCTCTGTTGTCTGGAGATAGTCAGTACTAAAAGAACTCAGCAGCAATGCAATGAAAAGGTTGAGAACCTGAAAGCAGTCGAAATAACAAAAAAATTAAAAGTCCGGAGAGTAGCATTCAAAAACCTGAATTCTAACTTTGAAGAACAGAGATGCCCCCAAAGTTCAGTCTCTACTGAGCAAACCAAAATGAGGTGATAGAGAAATTGATTTCGTCAACCACAGTGTGATCAGTCGCTGTCATTTCCTTATCTGAAACATCAATGTTCCCCTTTCCCTCCTCCCAAAAAAAGTAATTTAAAATACCAGAGAAAACAGACCTGTGTGTGTGCCAAATGCATTTTTTGGCCAAAGCAACTTTTTGAAGGTTAAAGTAGTAACCTAGACTCACATCTCGTCAGTTTAATAATTGTCTCTTCATTCTTCAAATTAGAATTAAATCAGGCCTCTGTGTAGTTACTTCCAGAATTCTGTGAGATCAGATTCAGGCCCAGAAATTTCCTTAAATCTGCCACATTATCACAAAAATCAAAACCAAGAGAAGCTTGAATTTCCCATTTTTTAAGTACCTTCAAATAAAGGAATTTTTAAAACTCCATTTGGTTTTTATTTGTTTTCTTTTAAGGGAATGTGAGAATTTAATTTTTTCACTAGTATTTTGGTTTCTAATGGGATCCATGTATCTTAACTTTTATCATGGCAGAACTGGGCAGATAACATCCATGAGCGGTCCAAGGACCACAGGCAGTGGAGAATATCAGCCCTCCAGAGATCAGTTCATCCCATCTATTTTAGTTATTGACTTTAGGCTGGAATAAATCGGTCCCAGATTCCTCTTTCTGCTTCCTTGGACCATTAGAAAGCCTGGACAAAAAGTGCAGGCTAAACACTTCATTGCTTGACAGTTAACATTGTGTGATACAAATATCACTCACAACATTTCATCACTGACATCAATCCTTGCAGTGTGGAACAGGCAGGACATTAAATACATGTTTGGGACTCAGCCACAGAGCAGATATTTCCCATAAAGGTCTGCCTAGAGCTGATTTATGTTCAGAATTTTTTTTTACAATTAAGAGAAGTTTGGTATACGAATGAAGGACATGAGGAACAAAGTTACTAAAAGAAGTTATTTATGATTTGGGCATTAAGAAAGGATGGCACAGGACCGGGAAGGCAGGCTGTCCCTTGTGCCCCAGCACAGAGTGTGAGGCTGCGTAGGTTATGCCATTACAGGATCTTGGATATATACTTATATATATTACAGCTCTTGGATATAAATGCACTTAGAGATGCCCAAAGAACATCCTGATTTCAGTGGTAGCAATGTAGATTCTGCCATTTGCTGATAAAGAATTCAGTAGTTGCATGAGATCTTAAAAATAAATAAATAAAATTGATTTAGAGAGGGACTTAAGCACTTGGCTTAATTAATTCAAGCAGGTAAGCCATAAGCCTCACTGATTATTTACATCCAAATCCCAAGATGTGAAGAAACATAGCTGCCTGTATTGTATTTACTGCAAAGATATTCCTGGTCACATTGCCGTGAGAAAAGGTCAAGTGATGCTGTGTGCAAAGCACACAAAGTGGGAAAATACAGACAGTGGCTCAAAGGTGAAAGAAAAAAGAGGATTTTGCAGACTATAACATGCACAGGTAACTTTCCCACCTGTTTTTAGGGAAGCCACCTTTTGTTGAGAGAACAGCCATTAACTGGAGTCCACCAGAGACAGGATGAAGAGAAGAGCACATTGCAAAACTTACCACTAA
Source organism: Mohoua ochrocephala (assembly GCA_013398855.1). NCBI lineage: Eukaryota > Metazoa > Chordata > Aves > Passeriformes > Acanthizidae > Mohoua > Mohoua ochrocephala. The sequence goes on along the minus strand of VZTA01009286.1, from coordinate 16,589 downwards.
ATTTCCTATCACCATGACCAGCAGAAAGACAACAAGGCACAGTGATGGTTCAGCAACCACCATGCAGTCCCACATGGTCTCAATCCATTCTCCACACAGAATTCGGAAAATGACGAGGAATGAATGGAAAAAGTCCTTCATGTGCCAGCGTAGAACGCAGCCTGTCTTTATTTTAGTGCAGTTAAACTCATAATTTCTCCCAAAAAGTTGCATCCCTACTATAGCAAAAATGAAAATGATGATTGCCAGGACGAGGGTCAGATTACTCAGTGCTCCCAGGGAGTTACAAATTATTTTAATTAGAGTGTTTAAAGTTGGCCAGGACTTTGCCAGTTTGAAGACCCTCAGCTGTGTAGCAACATAAAACATAGTGTTAGACATCGGTAGAGATAACTCATCTTTGCACCATGCAAATCCCACAATAACCAAATTACCGATATTCCGAATTATTCCAGCAATGCAACACTTGTGGCACATTAATATTTTTTTAAAGTATTTATAGATAATTTTTCTTTTGACTGGGCAACATCGCAAACATAAACTAATCACCTCGTAAGGGACCAGACTAACTTGAGACCCTGACAAGTGCTTGGCCTGCACAGGCAGGTGTCCATGCAATGCTCTTGGTGTAGATTATGGTGCTTAATTTAAATGCAATGCAAAGGACCAAAAGTTCAGGGACTGCTGCTGTAGCATTATGAAAGAGTCTATCTTTTGATAAAGCAATTTAAATCAGTCCCTGGTATATGAAAGGGATACCTTAACATCATTTCACATCTCTCTTTAAATATTGTGTATTTCTGTTTGTACTCTGACGCTTTTTTCCTAATTTCCTGTGCTAGTTTTTAATTATTTACATCCATTTTATACCATGCCCACTCTGGAATACTTTTCCTTTGAATATTTCTCAGTGTATTCAAAAGAAATATACTTATTAAACTCTAACATCACAAGGAGTTTGAATGTGTTTCTTATTCTTAAAGCCAAGACGAGGGAAAAAAAAAAAAATAATTGGGGTAAAAAAAATCATTTCTTGCCTCCTAACTACAGAAGTATTCTCAATGAAATTCACAAGATAAAGTTTCATACAACTGAGCATGCGTGAAGCATTACCAGCCTGAAGGATCGTAAAACTGACAGGGTTCCTCCTTTTCGCCTTTCTTTCTTGCTTTTGTGTTTGGGGAAACTCAGTTCAATTAAACTCAGTGTGACAATGACACTGTCAAAAATGTTCCAGGGCTGCTGAAAATAGTAATAGGGATCTAGAGCGATGATTTTTAAGATCATTTCTGCGGTGAAGATTCCTGTAAAAACCTGTGACAAAGAAACAGTAGCATCAGCCTGAAAGTAGCCAGGAATTGGTCTGATCTTTAGGTCACGTTCCCTCAAATAACATTCAAGGACAGGTTAATAAGAGCCATGTTTATGAAGCCCTAATGCACTTTTAATTAAAATGAGAGGATTGTTTTTTGCCTTCTCAGGAGCATGCCAAAGAGTATAAAAAAAATCCAAGGAAGTTTATAAATGCAGAGTTTGCTAATTTTTGATTTTTACTGTCACTCTTTGTGTTTCAAGTGAAAACATGCATCAACCAATTAATTAATCCAATAAAAAGCCACGTAGCTGAGAATTTGCTTACCAAGTTGCCTATTTTCAGCATGAATTTAAAAGTAGGTGACATGTTATTGTGCTCCAGTGCCATGAACAAAGTGTTCATCACAATGCAAACCGTGATGGTGAGATCAAAAAAGGGATCCTTTATGAAAGCAGCCACTTTCTCCTTGATTCTCAACCAAGGTGGACAACAGTCCCAAATTAGATACTTTAAAGCAAAGTTCTTCAGGCGTGGTGGGCATTTCCTCTGAGCTTCTTCATGTTCTAAATGCAAAAGAAAATCCTTCTGTCATCAGTTATCACTGAGCAAGGTGGTGAAATGATGACTTCAAGCATTCAAAAGACCAGAGGAGAAAAAGGAAACCTCTCATCTCTCACAGAGCAGAACCTGAAGCTTCCCTGCACTTTTTACCATTTATGTGGTTCTTCCATCAGCTGATAAACGTGAAAATAAAAATTCAGAGAGAATTGGATTCCAAATTCTTTCATGAGCGCTTCCTTCAAAAGCCTTTGGAAGGGGTTTTATTTGTCTCAGGCTGGTACTGCAATCATCTGACGATGGAGAGATTTGTGATGCAGAGGCCTCACCACAGCCTCTCACGTTCTTGCAGGACAATAGAGCAGCTGTGGCACTTCGCACCCTGTCCTCACATGGGTGTCTGGGACAGCATCTGTGTCACACCCACCAACTTTCTGTCTCCCTTGACTCTCAAGGCAGTTTAAACAATCAGTGGCAGACACAGGAGTTCTGGCTCTGGCAAATCCAGATTGTCTGAAATTTGGCCTTTGGCCATTTTTATGGGAAAAGTCACACCTACCATTTCCCAGCTGATGCAAGTTCCACACAACTCCATTTTCCATAAGTAAAGCTTGGGACAGAAGCTGTTTTGTCTTTGTCATTTGTGCCTTTTAAACAAATCTAAATCTCATAGCTTTTCTTTCTTCACTATCAATATTAATGAGTCCTTCAAAATACTTTTGACCCAGCTTAAGTCCTGTGCAAATTCATTGACCAACTGGAGCTAGCTTTAAATGCAGGCACAGTAGGAATTACTCATCTGGTTTTCAGGGACCTGGAAGCTTTTCAGAGATAGATGAGCTGGATCTGACTCATTTCCTTTTCTTAATTGGACTTGTCCTTATTTCATCCCTCAGTTTAATTTTCATTTCTTCTCCCCCAGGCTCAAGTACCAGATTGCACCCTACACCACTTGTTCCAGAGTGATCCCTTTGACTCAATCCTCCCTTCAGGTCTAGCTCTTGTCTTCCACTAGAGCTACAAGTCCTGTTCCACCCCAGTTCGCAGTTGAAACTCTGCAACAAAACCCAGATCTTTGATGAATTACACTGCAAAGCAAAGCTCAACTGGATGTGTTGCAACTGTGATTCTCCCAAGAAAAAAAATCCTTTAAAAAATTAAGAAAAGGGATCTCTCTGCCACAATGGTACCCCCCTGTTAAATCTCATACTTGTGGTCCAAAAACTGGTGGTAGAACTCCTCAAAAGAGCCAAAAAAATACAAAAATTCATCATCCTGAATAACTTGGACTGACATTTTTCAGCAAGATCTGAAGCAAAAATATCAGTCATCAAAATAACTGTCACTGATTAATTCCCACCAAAAATTCACATGGGAAGGTAAGTTAAAGGAATAAAATTGTGAGGTTAAGTATTCAATATCCAAGAATTGCCACAACTAATTTTGCTTGCATAATCTTATTAATTGTTGAATTCTGCATGCCTGTGTCTCTGCCACTGATACCACAGAAATCACAGGATCAGGGGAGAAAACAGTGCCCCAGTCCTGCAGGTCAGATGATCAGAAATGCCTTCCACCCACTCTCACCTCAACCCCCTTCACTGTCTGTCCTACAAAATGAGCTTTTACAATAGGCAAAGGATGTGTTCCAGTACATAAAGACTGTATAACACCTTTTCTTTTTTCTAAAAAAAGTCCACATTAACAATGAAATTCCTCACTACATGCCTACAAATCTCTGCTAACCTTTAAGAAATATGTTTTGTTCTCTCATGGTAGCATTACTTTAGGGTTGAAATAAACTTAATGAGGAGCCACTTACCCTCTAAGACACTGGTAATTATGCTGACTACACTTGCTGCCCTTTGTCTCTGAAGAGCCTCATTAAAGTACTCGGCTGACAGATGAGGAGGTAAATGCATCATGCTGCTCTCATCATGCACAGCTGGCTGCTCAGAGAAGTAAACACGATTAGGGAGATACCAGGGGAATGAAATGAGCCAGGATGTGATGATGGGTAACTGTGAGAGTTAATAGGAAAAATGACATGTGGCCAAATAAATGTACCTTTTTACAAGATGTAATAGATGGTGAGATTGAAGGTCCTACTCTCTAATAGGGCTGCAGTGAATGGATCCTGCAAGCACGTAACGTGGGGCAAGCACGGCCTCGGAAATGAGTGTATGAGGGGAAATAGGCCTAGGAATTATTCAAGAGACTAATGGAATAGGAGAGAGGTGAGGGATAAGTGGGGGAAATTGGGGAACTTACAGGCAAAGCTGCTGCATGATGCTAAGGGGGCTATGAACGAAAACCAACAACAACAAAAAAATCACAGGTATGATTCAAAATTACACCCCTGGGCAGCATTTAGGATGAAAAAACTCTTTGGTGACTTGTATTTTCAGCACTAGGAACCTCTAAAACTATGTTAGTACAATTAATGAATAGCAGAAACAGGAAGGCAAAAATCTAGTTTTCAGGAAGTATCGGACTATTAAAAGCCAGTTTCTACAGACAACTTAAAAATTCCCACATCAGTATGCTTGAGTTCACATCACGGTTTTCCATTAAGCTGAAACTCTCAAAACAACCCAAAAAACCCCTGCCACTGATCGATAAACCACAATAGGAAGCATATATTTAAAAAAATATCTTTTTCCTTACCAGATCCCCCTTTCCTGAGTCTTCCATGACCGGTGGGAGCATGACTCCTTCGGAGGACACTGGGTCTTGGCTGTGCACCCTGCTGCTCCCTCCTCCCACCCCCAAACCCACCCCAAGGTGGTCATCCGCGTTGGCCCCCTTGCCGCTCCGCACGCAGTTGGGGGTCGTGGGGTGGGAGCTGTGGCCCCTTTGGCTCTGCAGGCTGGAGCGTCTTCCCATCTGCGTTCCTGACAGGGACTGGCACCGGGTTTTGTGTCCCCCGGAGCCGTGGGTCTCCTCGTCACCGAAATCCGCTCTGGAGTCCACCTCCACGGTGGGGATTTGGAAGTTGAACATGCTGCTGTGGCTCAGCCTGCGCTTGGCCTGGTTGGGGTTGGGGCCGTACACCAGGCCGAGGAGAGACTGAAAAGCCCAGGAAGAGCAAAACAGAGAGAACAGCATAATATCATAGAGAAAATCTGGGGAAACAGTAAATTATTAGAGCTTCACGACGTTTGCTGTCAACCACTGCAAGTCCAAAACTCTTATTTGATTTAGCTGTGCCAGCTATTTTTGAGATATAATGCAAGCTTTATACTTGCATTTTAAGTATGAAATTTTTCACAGAGAATGATGGTATGAAAGCTAAGTTCTGATAGTCATTCACTTTTTTTTACTTCTCAATGCTATAGAAAATTTATTTAAGTATTTTAACTTTCCTTTCATCCTTTAGTTATAATACTTCCTTTTCAAATTAATTTTTACATCTAATTCTTTATCCCAAAAAGTTGTTTATTTTAAAGACTTAAGAGTGACCTGTGTTTGTAATGGGATTTGGTTTATGTTTTCAGGCAATTAATTTTAAATTAAAATTAGAAAAGCTGCAAGGATCTCAGATTCAGATAATAGATTACCAACTTTCGTTGACTGTCTGGGAGCTGTGACTTGGGGAACACTTCTTCTTCTTCATTATCTTCTATCCCCAATGACTTATTTCTCATTTTCCTATTGCTCCTTTCTTTGACTTCTTTGGTAGACAGAGGAGAGGCTTCAAAGGAGCTAACTGACAGGATATCAATCCCTTTAAGACCCAAAGACTGAAATTAAAAGAGAAACATGGATGATATTTTTGCTGGGTGCTTTGAATAAAAGCAGAAAGAAACACTTCTGTGCTCTATGTTATTATTTCCTGTTCACAATCTGTGTTTCACAGAACTCGTTAAAAATCCTCAAAAATGTGATAATGCTGAAAGAAAGAGGAGAGACTTTCCCCAACATATGGAGCACTGAACAATTTGTTATTTGCAGTGTGTTATATGATCACATGTACTGGGCCTGCCAGAGGCAAAATAATCACATTATAGCTCCTACTCCTCCATATGGCAAATTTGCTTACAATAAAAATGCTCAGTTTGACAATAATGCAGTAGAATATATCCTTTCCCCAAAATAAATGCTCAAACAGTAATAAAATTCTTTCTTTTCATTGGGGATCCTGGAGACTGTATTCACAGTGTGGATGATTTTCCTTCCCATGCTGAATTTAGGGTGGTATTTTAAAAACACAGGGGTATCTTGTTCCAGAAGCTTCTAAGATATTTAAGTTACCAAGAGACTTTTCACTCAACCACAATAGGTTTTGGCTCAGATGTTAATGCAGCAGAATGGCTGTATTTTTCTTTGCTCAGCAGCCCGAATGACAAAATAGAATAAAAAGAATTAAAAAACAACTACCTTTTCTTTTGGAAGCTGCTGGTTAATTGAATTTTATGCTTTCCAGATTTTAAAATACTGCTTTTCTTAAAGTAACATCAACCTTTAAAGCCTTTTATCCAGAATAAAAGTCATTGTTTCACAGGAAACATACACCACTGAACAAGGACTTGTTCTGTAGCTCCTGGAATCACTAATTTCAATAAGTTATCACTTGCTCCTGTTTCCATGAGTGGCTTTTATATACAGCTGTACAGAGGGAATTATGCTTTTTCTTATGTCTGGGTGGGGCTCTGAGCAACCTGGTCTAGTGGAAGGTGTCCCTGGCCATGGCAGGGTCTTGGAATGGGATGGTCTTTAAGCTCCTTTTCAACCCAAACCATTCTATGTGACCAAAAATAGAACACCGAGACAAACACATAATAAAGCGAATAATTTACGCACCTCTTGCTCCTTCTGCAATAATTCCATGGCTTCCCGAAATTTCCTTTCCTTTGCCTCGGTTTCAGCAATGGTGGCCTTGTTCTGGTCCTCGTATGCCATTGTTACTACAGCCAGAATCAAGTTGACTAGATAAAATGAGCCCAGAAAGATGACCATCATGAAGAAGACTATATACACCTTCCCAGAAGCTCTGAGGGTCTGCAAGCAACACACCCCAGAGACAAACATTACCACAAAAAATACCAAGTAGGCTTTCAAATGTGTCTCTGAAATTCTTTAGAAGCACTGAGCTTCCTAGACACAGCGCTTTAGGAAGCTTAAAGGGAGTTTGATCTTCCTTGGCCCTTCTTCCCCGTCTTTCTCCCTCCTCCTACACCCTCACATGCCAATCATTGGTTCTACATCCCATAAGGACACCCGAGGAGGCATTTTTATGTTTTTGAAGGACAGTACAGAACCCTTTTAGTGCTTTTTTCCAAGAGCAGGGTGAAAGGGCTGGGAAGCACTTCAGCATCCCTTTTCTAGGAGTCACAGGCAGAAGGGAAGACGTGGGCTCAATGACTTGCAGCTATTGCTTTTGTTTGAGGTTTCTGGTCCTCTCTACATGTTTTCTGCTTCAACTGATGAAGACCAGTTCTGAACCATGCACAAAACTGGTACCTGTTGGTACAGACGCTCCCAATAGTCCTGGGTCATCAGACGGAATAAGGAAAGAAAAGCCCAGCCAAATGTATCAAAACTGGTGAAACCATAATCAGGATTTGGCCCAATTTTGCAGCATTTATAGCCAGGAGGACAGACCCTAGAATTAATAACAAAAAGCGGAGCTCTCATAACCGTGCAGATTTCAAGGAAAACTTCAGCTTAGGCAAGAGTTCTGATTATGTTTCAGCTCTGCAGTTCATTGCAAAACAATTTTCTACTCCAGGTAGTATTGGCTGGAAGGAGGGATGGAAAAATCAGCACCCACAATCCAGCCACAAAAGAAGACGACAGGCTGGAGTAGACCACTATCCCAGGACAGCTCCCTCATCACCAGTCCTCATTCCCTGCCCCTCACTGCAAAGGAGCCACATCTCCCTCCTTGCCCAAACCTACCCTCCAAAATCAGTGTTTTGTTTTTCCAGTTTAACACTCGTGAGCCTTCAGAGAGAGGAAGCTGTCTGTCCTGTGCTATTTCCCAAACCTTTCACCTTTTCAGTTCTCTCATACATCCATGGAGAAGATGAAGAGCACTTCTGGAAAGTCTAAAAGACTAATTAGACCCGAATAAGCCAACTGCAGGTTCATACTTCATTCCCTACAAGACTTAAATTATCTGACTGTTTGCTTTACTTTGTTTTCTGTGTTCTTGTTTCTGCATGCAAGTAAAGCTTGGAATTTCTGCTTTTGTCTCACATGACTGAGCAAATATAGGAGCACTGAGGCAGAGAAAACTTCCAAGGAAGAAATAATCTTGAGTGCACTTACCCAGCACCAGGACCACACAGCAAAATATCCACGGTACCATTTTTCTTCGCAAAGTCATCTATTTAAAAAAAAAAAGGGGGTGAAAAAAATTAGACCCAGAGCACCTTCTAGCCTGAATCCTCTATCATTTAATATGAGTAGTGATGAGTAACCAGTGACCTGTAAGAGCGAGCGCGCAGGTTTCCCATGCTCACATTAACTGCACCAGATTGCAGGATGTCCTGGCCTCATTTATAAACATGCATCTGTGGATGCACGAATTTCGGACTGAAGGCAATCCTTAATGCAGAATTTTTAAAGATATTATCACTTTGGCTACATCTATATAAAGGAAATGAAGAAAGGCATGGGCTCAAACACAGTCATAGAATCCCAGAGTCGTTTGGGTTGGAAGGGACTGTAAAACTCATCTCATTCCAACCCCCTGCCATGGGCAGGGACACCTTCCACTATCCCAGGCTGCTCCAAGCCCCGTCCAACCTGGCCTGCGACACTTCCAGGGATGAGGCAGCCACAGCTTCTCTGCGCAACTTGTGCCAGTGTCTCACCACTCTCTGAATAAAGAATTTCTCCCTAACATCTAATCTAAATGTTAAACCAATTCAATATTTGGTAAATGTTGCCACAAACTCTGGCCCATAGCAATTACTGCTCTCCAAGAAAGTGTTGAATATCACTAGGAATAGAATAGACCAGTTCGGTTTCCAATGGGCAATAAAAAACAAAGTCCTGTTTTGAGGAGGAAGAAAGAGTATTTGCCTGTGTGAGTCTCCACCACTGCTGAGCCAAACAGCAGCTTCTAACCCTGCTTAGCTGAGAGATGCAGATTTATCCATTAGGATGCTGGAGCTGTGCCCTTTTTGAACTCTTCTCCTATTTCTCTTAGCATTAGTTACTCTGTTATCAGCAGAAGCAAAGTAAAAGCTTTAGCTAATAGCTAATTATCTCCATTAAGATGTGGATTTATTATCCCAGATATGAGGGAGGTTTCATGTCCCTCTGGTGTTCTCAAACCTCTCCTGTGCTCATCAGATAAGTCAGTATGATTCAGAGCCACCAGGAACCTTTGATACCAGCTCTACCATCCCCTGTACATACTCCATAGGGGAATGAGTCCCTTGCTCAGTTCCACTCCTGCCAATTGAAAAAAAAAAGGGTGTTTGAGAATATTCAGTGATTGAACTTCGGATAATCATAATAACATATAGTTCTCCATGTGGGAGATAGGAACTTCCCACAAAATCAGGACTAAAGCAGTCCATAAAAAATATATAAAAATAGTTTTATAGAAAACTGGGCTTATGGTGGTGTACATCCTAAATCCTATAGGAAATTCATCTACCATGCATTAAACTTGTCTGGGCCCTCCTATTCCTTTTGGGGCAGGATTTGAACAACACAAAGGTTGTGAAGCAACCCAGATTTTTAATTTCTTGAGCTCTACTTTCTCCACGCCATTGCCTTTAAACAGCTTCAATGTTCTGCATATACCAAAATACAGATCCTTTTGCTTCCTGCTCTTCCGCACAGAAAATCAGCATTTTTAGCCCAACTTTGTCACATCCATTGTTTCTGTTATGGTGTTCTGGTCACCGATTGGTTCCTTTTCAAGTTTGCTTTCAACTATGGTTTTTACAGCATTCTGTACGTGTAAACTACTTGCTTCTTATGTGTGGTCTTTTGGTAGGAACAAGAAAAAAAAGGTTTTCCTCAAAAATCTTTTTTACGCTTTCTTCCCCTAGACTATGAAGTTACTGAAGAAATCCTGTCTGAAAAAATCTCCCACACAGAGCGTGGACAAACAGCAATTCTGGGTGGCTTTTCCTGTATTCCAACAGCTCTCCTGGGACAATTCTTCTCTCCCTGTGCAACTGCTGCTATGTCTGAACTCACTGGAGATTTTCTTCAGTGATGAAGCTTTCTTCATATTTCTGGCACAGACGTTGATTATTTTGAGTCTGGTTTTTTTCACATACATTGAGGCTTCTCCTTTAGCACAAGGCTTTGCTATTCTGAATTGCATCTTACAGTTGTTCCTCTGAGAGTGCTTTGATGCATTTTCAGATCTCTGCTCCATGGCTCCATCACCAGCCTCAGCCAAGGTGTAAACATGAAAGATGTATATTGTATATATCTTACATTAGACATAAAATAAGATATATTTGATGCCAAGTAGTAAGGAATTTGACTTTTCAACGAATTCCTCTGTTTCAAACTGGAGAGCAGTTCGCACTGGGCAGGAAAATGAAGATGCATGGGCTCTTCAGCCTGTGGTAAAAGGTGAACTTTGGGGAATTACAACAGAGAATGAGCTAATGCGTGTTTCAGTTATTGTCACACCATTCGGGGAAACAGATCTGGATGTTACTGGAAAATTTGGGAGTGCTTTTTCCTCTAATGAAGGGAAGGAATGCATTCCTGGATGCTCTGCGAGCTGCTCTGGCAATCGGAAGGCCATTATCAGGTAGGTACTGGCACAAAATATCAATCCAAACATCAACATAATTCACGGCAGTGAATGTGTGCATAGGTGTCTATATCATCATCTAAAGAAGAATTAAGGAGGAAAAATTACCTGAATCATTAATGAACTCTTCATAACTTCCCCATGTTTTATTACAAAACTCTGTCGTGTTCCTGATACACTTTTGCCTGAGATTGCCCTTAAAAAGCTGGAGGCCTATGAGGGCAAAGACACTCAGGCAGAAAACGGTCAGGATCATCACATCGGCGAGTTTCTTAACAGACTGGATGAGTGCCCCTACAATGATCTTGAGACCTAAAGAGACAATGTAAAAAGGAAAAACAGGATGAAAAACTGAGATTCAGATATCACATTTGATTAGAGTTAATGCATAAAAGCCAAAGTACAAGAATTACAGGGCAACACATGGCACATATATCTGCAATACAAATGTATTTGGGATGAGAGTGACTAATATGAGAAAAATATTTTTTTCCTCCTTTCGTTGTCCCTACAATTTTCAGATTTTCATTTAATCCCTGAAAGATATTCATGCAAAGGTGACGAACCAGAGATATAGTTTTCTTTATCCATAAAAAGTAATCTGCATAATTCAAATGATACTTCCAACACTGGTAATTTGTGAAGATAATCTCCAATCTAAGCCTCCCCTGGCAGAGAGAGATGATGTAAGATCATTAGTATTAACGTCCCTTCAATATCCAGAGTTATTTCTGTGGAACCATAACACACAGACCAGCTAAAACAACATGCTGTAAAATTGACATTATAAACTGTGAACAGTATCTTTAAAAGCATTATGAAAATAAACTGTATTCAATATTCTTTCTAACACTTGATTCACTCTGACTGGGACAAGTGAACTGAGACGCTTTTTGTGTCCACAAATTCAGCTGTGTCTGCAACCTGTGAAAGATACAGGGGGAAAAAAAGGCAAGAGCCAAAATTTTGAATGAAGTGAAGAAAGAGTTTTAAGTAGGAGAAAATACTCAGCAAATAAGATTTCTTACCTGGGACTACAGAGATGGTTTTTAAAGCTCTGAGAACCCTGAAAGTCCGAAGGACTGACACACTCCCCAACTCACTAAATGCTCCCACATACCTGTAAATCCAGATGTGAAATGTCAAGTGGTTGAACAGAGTAAAAAATTATTTCATAGTGGTCATTCTTGGATGTCAGTTCTTCTGAGCATATTTTAAGTATTATAAAAACTACATATCAAGGATTTGTCTGAAGACTTATAAAATAGAAACACATTTCTTGATTATAAGAGTTTCCCTCTGAGGTGGCTCCTGGATTGTGCTCAGCTGCTTTTGGGTAAGCATCTTTAAACATCATTCATTTAAAATACAAAGGTAACAGTCAAAATTATGAATTTCCAAACGCTGGCTGAACTGGTTTGATCTCCCTTCTGTGGCTGCATTTAACCAATATACAGAAGCTTGTTAATTACCAGAAAATGAAGTTTAAACTATGATTTTTGGAGATGGAGCCCTAATTTAATCCACTGTACTAGTGTCTATACCCATCACCATGATTGCAAAGTTATACTTTCATTCATGGGATCGGTAAGTCTGTGTTCATGCCCAGCTCTTACATTTCATCAGTCTAAACACACCCATTCACACATACCCACCACTGGGAATATCTCGCTCTGCACAGCTCTGTTCCCTTCTTGAAAGACTAAAACCTTATTGTAATACAGTGAGTGCTAAACAAGGGGAAAAGTCGATGTTCTAGACAGTTTCTGATGCAATTAGGACCCATGGGTTGGTTTTTAAACCACAGACAGCCTTTTGCACCACAGCAGGGAGAAGCTCCAGCACAGAGAGCCAAGGCAGGTAATCCATATTTCATAGGTTCCCACTTACGCCATGACGATAACAGTGAAATCCAACCAGTTCCAGGGATCCCGAAGGAAAGTGAATTCATTTAGACAGAATCCTCTTGCCAATATTTTTATCAATGATTCAAAAGTGTAAATGCCGGTGAAAGTAAATCTAAGGAGGGGAGAAAAGTGCCAAAAGGAAAGAGCAGTATTAGCACTCAACAGAAGAGGCACAGTCAGACTATTTGATGTCTGGGCCAGCGGACTGAGACGATGCTGGAGAGAACTGACAGGCTGCTGTTGGATTTCAGTGATTCCATCAGTATCTGGTTCACGTGGAGCTGGAGACAGTAGCTGACTGCAACCTGGACATGGCTATTAACATGCAATTAGTGACACGCTTCTATTAACGTGCAATTAGTGACACGCTTCTTGGCATTCAGCAATTTTTTCCAAACTCTTTCATGTGAGTCCCTATAATTTCAGAAACACCAAACTCCCAGTTATTAGCTGAAATGAAGATCAAAATTTGTATCTTCCTCCAGCTTCAAGTGGCCAAGTGAACGTGTGATGTGCTGTGTTATTTACTTTCGGCACACAGCAATCATTTCTGTGCAGAATATTTAAAACACTTAGCTGAATACAAGAGTAGAGGGTTTTCAATTTAAGATGGCAATTATTCTTATTAATGGAAAATTATCAGTAAAAGCTCTTCTGGACTTAACTGAGAGCACTTCACTTATAATTTCAAGAAGGCAGCAATATCCCTACAGAATTCAAAAGGCTTTCATTTGGTAGTCAGCAAGTGCACTAAGAAATTATATGGATGTAGTGCTTCCCTTTTCATTTGGAAAGAATTATTCTGAAATTACTCTTGAAATGCATTTGAATGATGCCAACAGCAGATACAACTCTGATCCAACCTTTAATTCTCTCATAGGTAGAGAAGCACCTCAGCATCTTCTGGAGAGGTGTATTTTAATACCATGCAGAGTCTTGTTCCTGCTTGGGTGGGGATTTGCCATTCCAAGCTGTTTCAGTGTCATTTAACATGAGATAGTAAAAAATAATTTTAAACTAATACTATAATTTAAACTAACTATAATAATAGATCTTTAATACTAAGTATTTGGGAACTTTCTCCTTTGTGTTAGGTGTTAGAATTACCAGTATTCATATTCTAGTGTTTTTGCCAAAGTGAAAAAGTGAGAGCTGAAATGGTCTCTAAAAAAAACAAAAAAACAACAAACAAAACAACAAACCCATGGCTTTATACATTTGACGACTGATTACAAAGACATGGATTTATTGTGATTTAACATTGCAGGTGTTGGCAGCACCAAAGATAAAGGCTTTACATTCTAACAGCACCCTGCAGGCCAAGAGCTTCTGACAGAACATTTTATTAGAGCACAACTCAGCATTTCAATATAATTAGCCAGAATTTTAAAAGACAGCAACTCCCGTGTGCTCAATCAGCATCAGTAACAACGGGAAATGCATCTTGATACAGAGCAAATAATTACTGAGCAGCTTCAGAAAGTGGGAAAACTGGAGCAGCAGAACAGACATGAAGCCAGTTCAACAGTGGAGCTTAATCTACACTTACTCTTTCCTATAACACCAAAACTGTTGTATATGTTGGGTTTAAAGACAAAACTACTTCCTCAAATAAAAACTAAATTTAAAAACTCCCTTAAGACAAGCAACTTTCCTTTTAAATCTCCCACAAACTATCTCGAGTGAAAGTGGCAAGTCTCAATATCTCAATACAACTACGTAATTGAAAAATGTACATACCCACAGATACTTACTCAACATATGTGTTCCATGAAGAGGACGAAGACTTTGAGGACTCACTCAGAGCCATGAATACACAATTAGTTATAATGGTGCACATGATAAACCAGGTGAATAATGTAAGCCATGGGAGTGAAGGCAAAGAATACGACACGGATTCAGAAATGTAACTAAATATTCCATCAGTCACTGACATAATAGCTGGCTTTTTGTTTAAAGCACGTGTGAGAACAGCATGCCCAGGTATTCACTGATTCTGAGCTGTGTTGGATGACAACAGTACTGTTGTTATTCATGGCTTCTGTATTGACTACAGATCTGCTGCTCTAAGCATTGCAAGCCGGGAAGAAGGACCCTCAACCACTCTAGCATTGGGTGGAAGGATGCAATTTTAGTTACATTTTATAGCACACAAGTTAAACACTTGCCCAAATCACACAAGTGGAGCCCAAACCTGCCTCTGACCTGGCAAAGCTGTTCTCTTCCCAAGGACAGCACGAAGTCTGACAGGATGATTGCAGGGGTCTCAAACAACTCTGGATCATAGAATCATAGGATATGCTGAGTTGGAAGGCACTCATCAGGATCATCAAGGCCAACTCCTGGCCCTTTTCAGGACATCCCAACAGTCACATCGTGTGCTCGAGAGCATTGTCTAAGCATTATCTTGAGCATTGTCAGGCTGGTGCTGTGACCACTGTCTTGGGGAGCCTGTTCAGTGCCCAGCCACCCTCTGGGTGAAGAACCTTTTCCTCATATCCAACCTAAACCTCCCCTGACTCGACTCCAGCTGTTTTCTCAAGTCCTGTCACTGGTCACCGGAGCAAAGAGATCAGGGTCTGCCCCTCCATTGCCCCTCACGAGGAAGTTGAAGACCACAATGAGTTTCCTCTCAGTCTCCTCTTCTCCAGGCTGAACACCAAGTGACCTCAGCCACTCCTCACATGGCTTCCCCTCCAGACCCTTCACCATCTTCACAGCCCTCCTTTGGAAGCTCTCTAATAGATTAATGGGGTTTTTATATTGTGATGCCCATTTTTAGCCAACTCTTGGGACTTCCCAGCTGCTGTCTGGGACCTGCTGGCCCAGAGACAGGAGCTTGGGCAGCTACCTCATGTGCAGACACCTGAGCTCAAACACTTGACTCTGGAGTTGGATCTCATGCCTTGTCATACCACACGTTGGCAATCCATAAAGTAGAAGAGCATGGGAAAGATATCTGGCTTTGCCATTATCCATCCTCTCCGTCCCTACAAAAAAAATTCCTGCCTTTAGCCCTAGGCGTGGTCTGGCTGTCACAAGGAGCTGGGCCACTCATGTTGAAATGCCAGTGTCAGCCAAATTCTGCCCAGAGAAAGCCTCAGACGAGAGGCATCGCTCTTCCAGGGATGTCTGCACACTGCTATGATGACAGCCTCAGAGCCATTGGAGCTACCTCACACCACAGAGCCAGGAGAGGGCTGGAAATCCAAAATCCACACAGGGACACCACAGACTCCACTCTGGGTCTGATTCAGCCCTGAGCAACAGCTCAGGTGTCCTTCCCCAGTGCCAAACTGGAGCAATACACTTGTGATTATGATCCTTTATGTTTGATATATAAGGTGGGATCTATATTACCTTTATATTCCCAAGGCATTCCCTGCAACAGCATTCCTGGAAATATTTACTTTCATATACCACATTATTTTCCCAAAGAAACTAAGTTTACATGGGTTTTTTCTATCTGTTTTCCTGTGTGTGCTTGCCTATCTCAACCTTTTCTCTCAAAACTGGCCAATGGCTGATCAGCTTTGCAGGTGAGCTGAATTTAATTCCCACATCTGGGTAAACAAGATGAGAAAGAGGATAGAAATCATATCAATCTTCTCACTGGGAAAGGCTTCAGAATGAGATGCTTGTTTATGAGACATCAGGAAATCAATATCAGAGCTCAAAACACAAATCTGTAGAAAATCAGGCTAAATAAGCCCAATACTCACAAAACATTTTCTTTTTAACTATCACAAGAGCACCAAAACACCAGTAATATCTAAGGTGATTCATAATTAGAATCTATCTATAGTGAGGAAAAGACCATATTAATTCAATGCTCTGAAATACAAAAGCATAGGATTATGTAGGGTTTTATAATCAAAAAGTGTGAATAAAGCCAACAAAAGGATATGAATGTACTAAAATTTTAATTGCTCTTCTTCGTATTGGATGGAAGGGACTGAAGATCCACAGGGCACGTGTAGCAGTAAATCTGTAGATTGTTTTCTGCTTGTTTAGCACTATGAAAACCTTGTAAAAATAAACAAAGAATTTTTCAGGAAGTTGAACACAG
>VZTA01009283.1:377418-564397 GCA_013398855.1 Mohoua ochrocephala | reverse complement strand
AAAAAAAGAAGGAAAAAAAAAAGGAGCAGGAGTAGAGTCATTCCAATTAAGATGCCTCTGCAATTAACATCCCACAAGGATCTGTTCTTCCATGAACATTATTCAGTGATTTTTTTTTTTCCTAGTGAATTGGAGAAAGTGGTTATGTATAAATCAAGGCATTGGTAATTTTCAGACAATTTAAATCAAATGGCAGTCATAAATTCTGGGCTCGTCTGACAAAAATACACTTCCCTACGAACAAACACAGACTGCTGTGGGACATTAGCAGTTGCTGGTAAATGAACCTGGAGCCCAGGCCAGAGTAGTACCTAAACCACTGATATATTAACAGGGGACATCCAGCAGAATCAGCTTTCTGCAAAAATGTTGAACTTGCAAAGAGCCAGCGAGGGCACAGATTAATTATTTCAGATGGGGAACACAGACCTGCAGGATAGAAAACAAAGCACATGGATCCAGATGTTTAGCTTATCCAGGAGGAGGAGATGAGTTCATTCCCATCATCAAGTCGATAACATCTGGTGCGAAAAAATCTACTCAGGCTGGGATGAGCAGTTGGACAAATTCCAGCTCCAGGCAAGGATTTATATTCTTATTCTAAGAATAGTTATCTACAGCAAGAAATTTACCTGGTCACTTGAGGAATTGTCCATGACCTGAAGCCTTTAATCAACAGTGGCTGTTTTTTTAAATAATTCCATGTTCTAGCTCAAACAGAATTTAGGGAGATAGTATTAACTTTTACCAGAAACCTGGGTCTAGCAGCCAATTCTAGCCTTAAAATCTAAGAAGGATCTATACATGGGTGGCCAAGAACACCAACCTTTATATGACATGTGTAACACAACACTGGGTAATTAGAAGAAAACATTGTCCTCTCACCAAAAACTCTTGTGCCTGCAAGAGTTGGAAACCAGCCCGTAGTGAAAGAAAGAAATTTTGTTCTGCTGCTTTTCCAAGAATCAGTCTCTTTTTTAGAGCTAATGCAGCAGCTTTCTATAACATCATTATTTATTTTAAATTAAGTAAAAAGTGATTAATTGCTCAATCAGCATCCTTTCCATTTTATATAGACTCTTGTAATTCACAGACAGTTTCTAAACATAACAGTCAATGCTTTTGCCCTCTGGAGACAGTGAAAAGATTAGGATTTTTTAGTTGAAATAAATATTTTAGTGAATGAAAAAACAACCTCTCAGCATCTCAGAACAGATGTTACTTTCCCAGTGTAATATTGATAAGAATGCTCAACTTCCATTTAGTTATGGCCCAACTCAAGGAGCTAAGGCAGTCTCGGTGTGGTGACTTCACAATTTTACATAGTAAATCCATTTATATTTTTTGTGATTAGCCTTCGTTTTGTGGAAAATAGCATTCACTGAAGGTAATACATGTTAAATGCACAGTACAACTCAGCTAAAACAGGAATATACCACACCATCCATAGACATTACAATTTTTGTGAAAATTTGTTAATTTTTCGCCATCTCATTACGATTAAGGGTGTAACCAATATCATCAAAATAATCCCAGGAGCTGGGGAGATGCAGAGCCCTTTCAGTGCCTCCAGTAATGGCTGATCCTGTGCTGTCCTTGCTCAACTCTTCAAGGGAAAACACAGAACCCTTGTAAGTTCATGCCAGTGGTGGCTGATGGGTGTTCATGCCATGGTGTTCCTGCTCAGTTATTGAAGGCCATTGTGATCCTCCACAGTTCTTGCTCTAAAGCCTTGGACAACCATGAGCTTCTCCACCTTTCCACTTGTCTGTCCAGTTACCAACTCAGTAAAGAAAGATCTTTACATGAAATGAGGGGCCAGAGTTGAGTCATTTCTTAGGGATCCTGAAGCCATATCCCTGTGCAGTAGGGCTGACATCCAATGTACTGGAAACACAGAGGGATAAAAACAGCAGGTGAAAGAAGAATAGATTGTGGAAGAATAATTGTACCCAGGAAATCTTTTTCATTTTAAACAAGTTTTGCTTTTCGGACTGGAATGAAAGTGTCCAAGAGAGGGCAGACACTTCTCATTGATTTGTGAATCTTAGATGGACCTTTATTAATTATCAGTACACCAACTGAGAGTTACTTCATTATCTGGCACTTAGAGTCAATGATACCAGGTTTAAGTTACTCAACTGTTGCATTTTCCTACACCAAGCTATTTGAAGTTGGCTGGCAGTGACCAGCTGGCTCACAAGTGTTGAACAAGTTATGTCCATTTTAAGAGTATCTTAAGGGGCCAGAAGGAAAGAGATCAGAACACCAGGGAGCGATCAAATGCAAACATTCTGTGCTCTGAATTGAAAGGATAAGATCCTTTCTAATGTAGACAAGACTGTCTGTAACTCCTCGGGCTGTTTAAGAGCTGCACAGTGGGCAAAGCATTAGAACATCAGGACACATTAAGTGCATTCCTAAGGGAGAAATTACATGGGTGGCAGTGCAGCAGATCCTGCAGCCTAATTTAATGGAACAAAATAGGCAACTCTTTAGTAATAATGCATCCCAAATGAGTCTGAACATTGAGTACTCCACAGGAAAGGGAAAGCTAGTGAAGCACCAGCCTGATCCCATTTTCAATTTTTGCATGGCTTCTGGGGCTTGTTCCTTATTGTTGTAGTCCAGGCTAATCACTAAGACTGTAAATACTTAAAAAAACCCAGAGTAAATAATTTTATTAATCTCTAAATCATAGAGACTTGAAATAAAAGTATTTTTCATGGCTGACACTGGCATACAGAAGGAGAAAGCATAGCAAATAAGAGCAATATATAAACATATTCATTTCATACCTCCACTAACTCAACATGGACCACAAATGCTCTCTTTGGTACTTTGGAAGATTTTAATGCACTTTAGCTGTCACTTCAATCAAAAGTAATATTCCAGTCACTCTACAAAAATTACAATATTAGGCAATTGATTACTCAGATTGGGATAGAAATGCACCATGAATGTTCCTTGTCAGTGAAACTGAACTTCCAACGAGTAAACGCAACTGGCCAACATTGCTCTTGGTTGAAATTGCTTGTTGAAAACAGGCAAGTTATTTGCTGAATTAAGTTAAATTTCCCTCATGACAAAATAATAGGATAATTCACACAAAGCCTTTAGTTCTGCACACTTACCACCTGCCACCCAGTGCTGTGTCCCAACAGCTACAGGAAAAATGGCAAAACAAGGTCATGCAGAAGGGTCTCTTTCTGCTGCCTTTCCTTGTCTCAGGCAATTCTTCGCTGCAATTATTCCTGCTCAAGCTGCAGTGACATTGTTTGAGGACACTGTTTACTGACACCAGCCAGAGGTTAACAGGAGGATGAATCAGTTTTAGGGAGAACATTTTCTTTCAACTTGTTCTTGTTCTTGGAATCAAGTCCAAGGCAATTTCTGATTTATCCACACCTTTCTACCAAAGGCTCCCTTACTTTGATTTAGCAAATATTCCTGTGGAAGCAACTCCAGCACCTTCTATCAATACCACCACTGACTTCTAAAGAATTATCATCTCCTTTCTTCCCACCTCCAAAGGCAAATAATTATGTCTCTGTCCTGGATCACAGAATTTGATTGTGCTCTGAATCAAAACAAAAGCAGTAATTCCAGCATCTATCACACTTTGCCTAACAAGTCAATAGATTAAATCCTTAAGTTATCCTCTAATTAGGTAATCAACCAAAAAAGGAAAGAGAGGAAAAGCAGATGCAGGCTGCAACGCATTCCAAATGTCATGCTCTTCTAAGCACTTCAAATCTATTGTGCTCTCCTAAAACACATCTACTCCATAATATCTGAGGACAAAAGGAATTCAATAGATTGAAACATTTTTATAAAGGGGAGAAAAAAAGAACTAAGCCACAGCCTTGACAGCAGAATGGTTCAATCTGCTTGGAACCCTGAGAGTCAAAAACCAGCACCTTAAATTGGACTCTCAGTCTAGACTAACCCACCGTTCCAGTTTCTCCCTTTTCAAACACATTTCCTCTTTAAAGCAATATTTATAAATGCAATCATGATCACAAAGCCATACACACAAACCAGGTTTTGTAATAAATCAACTGTAAGGAGCAAATAAATGTCCTAAACCAGAAAATCTATATGAGAAACTGCATTAACACAGTGTAACCTTGTGTGGCAATGCACAGAAAGGTCAAACTGTCAGACTTCAGATCCAATTCTTACACTTGATTCTATGTTTTATGCATGTGTTTAATGAAAAAACCTTGAGTTACTGAGTCAAAAATTAGTTTAACCCAAGCTAAACATAAGAGAAAATAAGTGTTTATTTCACCCATCCAGATTAACACCATTCTCAAATTCAGTGCCTCCTAATATCTTTGTTATTCACCCCAAGCACTTCCAGGACAGCAGCTCACGCTGAAGTTGCTGCAGTGCATCCAGATGGGGTTCAGTTCCTACATCCTCACCTGGTCTTGACAGAGCTTTTATATTGGTACCATGAATCCAGAGCCATCCTTCAAATGAGGGAATTTTATCTTGAGCTGTGGCTCCAAGCTCGTATCTCAGTTTCTAGAAGACCCTTCCTCTCCTCCTGACAAACCACCTTATAAATGATCACCTTTCCAATAGGTGTTTCTCAGCTTTCCAAGGAATGTTCTTCTACACCTCAGGAATACTCAAATGAGTTACTCCAAGTAATGACAAGGTTCAATTTGTTCTTTGTGCAAAGACAAGGGCATTGCATGGCACGTCACATCTCCCCATCTAAACTGGATTTACAATTCTATTAACATCTGAGATTTAGAAGGCCAGATTTGTCACATGGTACAAGTTTGGTGCAGTCAATTCTTCAGAGCTGATCAGCAAAACCAGTTTTCCCCTCCTACAAAAGTATTAAGCACATTTTCAGATACTTTTCTCACATTTTCTTTTACAACATGACAGCCTCAAAACTGAACAAAGATGTTGCTTCTGATAACAACAACAAAAAGTGGCATTTTTTTCTTCACTGTACTTCTACCCTTTCCTCCTTTCCAAGTATTCTCACAGGCAATTTTAAAAAAAAAATTAAAACAGTACCTTAATTCACAAATGCATTAAAGTCATCCCGAAAGCTGTTTAAAAGGTAAAAGTTCGAGCTCTCTCCCGGCACAGGTGACATTACAGATGAAAACGGGGTTTAGGGAGCTGTCTGCTCTGGGAACACTACAGAAGTCAAACCAAACCCAGTCTTGTTCTCTAAACTTGACACAAATATTTATAGGGGAAAAAGTTTGGTTCATAACAAAGGAGGCCTTGTGCATACAGAAATGTCTTTGCACCAAAATCCAAAGAACCTTCACCAGGCATATGGACAAAAAGTTTGTTAAGGAGAGATAAAAAAGGACTATTCTGGAAACACAAGGACCCATGGATTACAAGGATTACTCCTGATGATCACTCATGGGTAACTCATGACAGCTTCTCAGCATGTCTGTCAGCCTGGAAAGAAGTCAGGACTTGCATGTTTAATTCTTCATACGCTTTCTCTTTCAGTAAATAGAACTTCACCCTAATTTAACGATTTCCAGTGTATGGTCACGGGTAGGGTGACAGTCAGCCCTGTGCATCACGGAGCTGACAGTTGTGGTTGTCCTCCAGGCACACGAGGGGCAGATGGAATTCTCCAGAGACCCTGGTTAAAGACTTTTACCCAAACTCTTGATGAAAAACAGTGGCTCACCAGCTCTTCCCAAAGCTAATTCCCCACCATCTGCACCAAATGAGGGATTTCTCAAGTTGAACCTCACTACAAAGGCTGCATCCCCTTCGTTTGAACCAAAGCCTTCGTTCTGATGCTATGCCAGGAAGAAACATTACAGAGGGAAAAATTCCATGGCCTGAGACTGTGTGATTCACACCTGCTGCGAGCAGCTTCCTCGCTGGAAATGAAAGCAATAAAAAGAGAAGGCAAGAAGCAAATTATTATAATGGATACCTAAATTAACAATTACAGTTTCACCCCAGGTTACCACATTAACCAGTCACCAGCACTGAGGGAAGGAATCACTCCAGGTACTGCTGCCAACCAGTTGCTGGCAAATGCAGCCCCTCCTTCCCAAGGCAGGGAAAAGAGCTCTGTCCAGTGGCACAAACATCCTTCTGCAACCAACGTGTGCCCAGCAGCAGCTACTGCTGTAAACTCAGGATGCCAAGGAAATGCCCACAGCACTTCAGGAGCATAAAATATACATGGTGTCTGCATTCTCCATAACCCAAGATTTCATAATAAGTGAAATAATGAGCTGGAGCAGCTGACCAATGTAGATTTCTTTCTTCTAAACCCAAGAAGGGATGTTGGATGAGGCAAATAGCAGTGGAATAAACAGAGAATTAGCACACACACCGTGCTGATTTTTTATTACTAGTCCAAAAACGAGTCAGAGCCTATAATTTTTTAAAATGTCCTTCTTTAAAATGGAAGACATAATGGACTGTCAGGAAGTGTTCCTCCAATGCATGCATTGATTACCCATACCACTATGCCTATAAAATAAAGATTCTTCTAAGCACAGAAATGAAGTCATTCCAGCGTTTCCTAAGGGCACACAGTCCATCTTTTCCAGCAGTTTGCTCTCTACAAGGTGACAGACACTTACGGACATTGTTGAACAAGCTTTTATTGCTTTTAGAAAAAGTTTTACGTTAACAGAATTTCAAATGTCACATAATTAATTTCTAATAATGCCTCCAAATCAGACGGAGAGATTTAAATGGGAAGGGGAAAAAAAATTGCTGGAACTCTATGCAAAACGTAGTGCAACATCCCAAGCAAGAATCCAGTCGAGAGGGGAAAGGAGAGCTTCATTGAGCTTTGATGAATTTTGAATCAAACTCAGTTTAATTTAAGAATTACTATAAGAACAATTATTTTATTATAAAAACCATGTAATAGTTGATTTTGGGAGAGACAAGCAGTGAAATAATTGCTCATTAACAGATTTGCTTGTTTAATATTTTTAACAATCTCCTGATGAAAAACCAGAATGTAAAGTTGGAGCAGCTATACCAGGTCCTTGAAAGGACAAGAAAAAAAGGGCAGGTATTCACCAACACAGAACTTTGCTGCAGTAGCAGGATATTAATAAGGGGGTAAACCAGGCCTCACAGATGGGGCAGAGCCCAGTGATTCAGGTATGCACCATTCTTATATATTCTGCATTGATCCCTTAAAAGACAAAGTAAATTTATTCAATTAGGGCTTATTTTTCAGTAAGTTCCTAATTAAGTATTATAGTAAGATGTACTATCAAAAAGACTTTCACCCCAACTCTTAGTGGTGTTCACTTCTGGATATTTATCGTGAAGTAGAATGGATTTAAAACCTTTACTCTCAGGTAAAAAAAAAAAAAAAATTAAAAAAAACCAGACAAAAGCAAGGGTTATGATTTGACCAATTAACTTGCCTGTATTTTGCATTTCTTTTGGGGAAAAATAAGTCTCTGCCAGAAGTGGTATAAGAACAAGGGTGCTACTTTGCTGTCTGACAGTTAGAAAGAGCCTACCTTCATAAAGCACTGGAAACCCAAAACACAGCCCAAAGTGCAACTCTGTGCAGTTACGTGGCTTGATAAAAGAGATTTCTGCTTGGATAAACAAACCAACCCTCTACACACATTTTAAATACTTCTGTAGCTCAGGAAAGCTGTTGCATTTAGAGATGACCTTCCACCAAGAATGAACTGAATAATCTTTGAAATGATTTAAAAATAAAATTCCTACCAAAACATTGAGCATCTACTTAGCTCCTCATTTGAAGAAGCATGTCTAAATTCAGGCTATCAATCCCAGGAGAGAAAAAAAAAAACAACCACATTTCAGAAAACTTCTGGATAATATCAGTGCACTGAAATCTCCAGCAGCTCTCAAGTGAGCTCTAAAGCTACACTCTCACCCTAAGACAACTCAAACTGGAAACATCCTGCACCCAAGACATTGTTCCCACCACCCTCCCCCTGCACTTCTGACTGAGGGAAGCAGCCAGGATGTGTCCAGGAAAAGTACCTGGCCCGAACTGCACCATGAGAGGAAAAGCTTCAGCTGGCTGGGGATCCATATGTTCGCCCCCTCTCCCCCGAGTTTTCTGCTGTGCCTCAGGAACCTGCTGACAGGCACAGCAGCTGAGCTGAATAACCAGGCAGGAAAGTTAACCTCGTGTAAAGATCTGGTAACACTGATATTTATATAGGCAACTGCTCGGCAGCTCTTTTTTAGCAAAATCTCACCAGCTGAGATCTCTAAGCACCAATTCTCCTCCTCTCCTGGAGGCTCTACCCCCATCCCCAGCTGTACAATAGTGCTACTCAACATAAATGCGGTTGAAAGTCTGAATGGACAGACCAATAAGCAATCCAAACTGTCCAATTCAATGCACCAGTCCTTACCCAATTTCTAAATGGATATAGGGAGCTGAAAAGCAAGTTTAGCAGTTAATATTCCTTCCCCCCCCTCTCCCCATGAAAAAAGAAATCACTTCTCTGACATCTACATCTTGCAAGCAGCTGACAGTGAGAGCCAGTTAAAAATACACACTCCTGCACTAAAAAGCGTGTAGCCAAGATCAGAAATTAGAGAGGACCGTGCTTATGATCTCAGTGAGATGGGACACTCGATTGCATTTGTCCTGCTCTACTTGATGCCCAATTACCAACTTCAGGATGACAAATAATTTCAAAGGTAACCTCCCGGCCCTTCCCCCTTGCTCTGAGCCACTAAAGATCCTCACTTACACTTTTGCCTTCACCACCTCCTTCGGGCACGGGATCTTCTCTGCCTGAACAAGGCATTATTGCATCTTCTACTGCTGCTGCTGCTTCTCTGTCCTTTCCACTGTTTCCTCCTTCATTCCCCAGCTTCAACCTCTTTCCCTCAGGTTGGGAATCATCCACATCCTCCCTTCTTATCTTGCCATCTCTGCCTCGCTGCTTCCCCGCGTCTTCTGGGCTGCCGCAGGAATTTGACATTTTCAAAGTGTTACGGACTTTTTTTTTTTATTTTTTTAAAATTTTTGGCTTTTTTTTTTTTTTTTTTTTTTTTTTTTGGAAAAAATAGGCTGCCGAAGCTGCCGTTTTGAAAGGGATTTGGCTTCCGAGAGCTCCGATGTGCTCCTCTTAAAAATTTCGATGCTGTGCAGGATTCGGGAGCTGTTTCTCTGCCGCCCTCTCCTGCTGGTTGCGAGCGCTCCCAACCTTCCCCCGGCTCCAGCCCTGCTCCTAAGGAAAAGTAATAACCTTTCCCGTATCGATTATATGCACGATGCTGCTGCTGCTTTCAGCGCCAAAACCCTTGGATTTCTCTTCTCCCTGATCCACGGAAATATGCTTTCCTTAAAGTAGAGAATATTTCCTGCGCCGTCTTTAAATCCAAATTTACCTCTGTCCCCAAGGGATGCTGTGGGCTTTGGTTCTATACTGTTAGTGATGCCAAGAGTAATTACCCATTAAAATGCAAAGGTGTTCTTAACTCCGAAGAGCTTCTTTCAAAATTATTTCATTACAGGTTTAGGGGGTTTTTTTTTTGTAAGAGTATCCTCACTTTGTAAATTGACTTTGCATCTTCTAAGTCCACATTCCACACTGTGACACAAACTTCACATAATGTTCTGGTCCTAGAGCTGTAGGAATGAGATTAACATGAGATTAGGGCAACCCAACAGGACCGTTTGGAAGTTCTTTCCGCTCTCTCAGACAATTTATGAAAAGCACCACCACACATAATCAAAGGTTTGGTGCAATATTTGAACCTTTAAAAAAAAGTAACCAAGTGCTTTGACATACAGAGGGCAATACACTGCTCATTCTTCCAAAAGAGGAGGCAATATGAAGTAGAGGGGGGTTTTTATTTAAAAAAAAAAAGCAATATGAGTCCTGTTTTCTCACTCTTAAGTGCTTGTAGATTTAAATGAGGCTCCTTAGGTCTTGCAGAGGGAAGCAAATCCCTAAGAAGCCCTCTGCACATATCTAGGTTATGTTCCAGTCAGGATCTCCGGGACCAAGCTTCAGGAGTGGTGCCCAGCCAGGTGTGGATGAATTCATTGAGTCAGACTCCATTGCTTGCTGTGTTCAACAAGCCCTGTCAGGCCAGCGTCTTAGAGGGAGTTAATCTGTGTCCCAGCACTGATTACAATGACATTATGAAGTGGGTTTTACTTTGAGCAAGTTACACTGTGCCAATTATTCGGGAATGAACGAAGAGGGGAGGAATCTTAATTGGCATTGGTCATTTAAGATACTCCAGCCAGATCCACAGGAGTGTGAGGGAGCAGTTTTGAGAGACCTGAGATATCTGCACACCCAGAACTGGAAACATTAAATATCTGCTGAATAACACTGCTTGTAGCAAAGGGTGGGCATTGGCCTTCACCTAACTTGCAGCTGAAGATACTTTCAGAGCTGGATGGACACAAACCAAATGGGCTCAGCAGCAGAAAAGTAAGTCTGAGAGGTTTTTTGAATGGTGCTGGATCAAGCATCAATGCCTTGTAACCTGCAGTGGTCAAGTTCCACAGCTTGGCCTTCAATTTGGACTCATATCCTCTCGTGATGAACCTACAGAGGAAACTTGCTCAGCTGATGACTGCTCCTCTTCAATAAACAAGGGATTGTCAGCCAGAGCACAGCCAGACAACTGCTGCAGGAAGGGTTTCACCCCAGATGAGCACAGGTTAATACAGGTCATGCCCCACTTCTCAAACCCATGAGTTCCCACACCCATCTAGCTCAGGAGGAAAGAAAACCATTAACAAACACCACTCAGTATCCTCATCAACAGCAGCAGTAGTGACCAGCAACAGGGATTTTCTACAAAAGTTACACCCCCTACGCAGAACTCCTGACTTCAGAGAAGCCTTCACCCTCTTTCCCATACTATTAAAACATGACCCATCCTTTCCCATCTTTCCTTCTGCTTGAAGCTCCTGAAAGAGTTACACAACTGTTTAGATCATCTCCAAAACTGCAAAAGCTTTTCTTATTTCTAGTGCTCATTCTCCATTCATACCTGCTTTTTCCATCAGACAAGTAATTTAATCCTGTTTTCTATTTGATCTTTGTTTGTTCTTTCTTACACTTCCCATCCTCACCTAAAACACTGAAAGACAGAAATAACTCTGAAACTAAAATGTTGTTTTAGTTACGATGCACTTCAGGCTTATTTGCACAGTAAACTGCATCAATTTCTCTTGGAGCCTATCTCCATCTAAAAGTTTGGCTTCATGGAACTCAAGTGCTTGGCAAGAACTTGCCAGTTGTACCAGTATTTTATTTGTGTTTGAAGTGGAACCAGGCAGCTGCTCAGGCTGCCTCAATGACCAGTGCAGCCAAACACCCAGCCATGCCTGCCAGGCACTGCTGGCTCCTTGCACGTCTCTGTCTCCAGGCTGTCCAGATCACAGGCAGAGTCAGCTTCTTCCAAACCAGAAAACAAAGCACCCACTTCCTCGTGTTTGAAGCATAGCCTCTGGTTTTGAAGAAATGAAAATTTACAGAGACAGAGAATGCATTTTTGTTTCTAATGAAATTCAAACATTTTTGAAATGTCAGCCTCTTCATGCAGAGAAAAGGAGAACTGGCAAGACAAGAAATAAATTCTGCTGGTATTTGAGAGAGAAGGTTGCTCAGGTCTTTGCTTCCTGTTATTTAGCACATAAATACTGTATGGCAGGAATTGCTTTTGTGTTTCTACAGGACAAAAAGCTTCCACGATATCAGAAAGTTCTCCAATACGTAAGCCCACACTTAGCTGGGGCACCAGGCTTCATGCAGGGATCTCACTTCAGGAACAGGGTTCAAGTCTTTCAGGTCATCAGAAATTTCAGAAGAGGATAAAAGGATCAAGCTGAGAATCAATGCTCCAGACACGTCCAGCCTCCTTTTTTATCCTGTATGATGCATTCCTTGCTTGATATCGGCCTGATTTACTGTTTCACCGCCTGACTCTTTAGTGTAAGAACTTGCCTCTTGACCAGGGTCCAGCCCTTCCCTTCTTCTGACAGAGTTCACTTTATACCTAATGATCAGTTTTGGAGTCAAGTCCATGTTGATTCCCCACAGAACCCTTCACAAAACTGATGTTGAGCCAAATAAAGCCATTAGCACAAGTCACTAAATCTGAGAGGCCATTAACCAGGGAGGTACATCACAGTGAGTAACAAGTGCTCTGAGACCTCGGGAATCCTTGCACAAGCTGCTTTTGAGACATTTCTGCTTGAAATCACTGCTAAAAAATGCAGTTATGCCAACAGCAAACCAGAACAGCCGGACTTCCACAGGTATCATATGCAACACCACTCTCAGCAGCCAGTCCAGCTCCAGCCAGCATCTCCTCTTGGGCTGTGAGACACACTAAATGAAATAAAATAGGGGTGTTGAACTCAAACGGAGGGATATTTCCACCTCTTGTGCCCCAACAAAACACTGAAACAAGAAGCAGCTGGAGACACGAGAGGAACTGTGCTGCTTCCTGCAGGGAAGCCTGGCCTCCTCCAAGCGCCACCCAAAAGCCATTGGGATTTGGATACCAGGAACCATAGACAGAGGGGGTTTTAGGGGCTTTGGGCACAGGTGGAAATCAAGAAAACTCTTGGTGACTGAGTCTCATGAGACTTAGATGTAAATAAGCTTTATTTTATTGTATCCACTTGACAAATAAGCAGCTGAGTTATCAAGGACTGGTTTCAGTTCAGGGGTGAACATCCCCTGCAGGATGGTGCAGTTTGGATCCCACTTCACCTCTCAGAGTTTAGACTCGACAGCGTTGGGCTCTTGCAAGAAAACAACTCACGGTGAATTTCAAGTTTCAAAGACAGGTAAGCCAAGGGATTTTATATTGTTACCTAGCTGGGCTGCCATCAAAAGCAGGCAGTTTCAGTGTAAGCAGAGCTAGACCATTCCCAAATAATTTTGCAATTCAGCTCAACCAGTTCACAACCACCATAACAGAGAAGTTCATTGATTTTAGTGTCTTAATGAGTAAAATTATGGGAATTACCTCAGAATGGCATTTACATCTGAACACTGTGATGTTTAATTTAATGGAATACTTGTTGCATTCCCTTACCTCACCTTAGTTTGCAAGCCAATGTGAGACTAATCTGATTTAAAACCCTCTGATGTATGTGTTCTCTGCAGTGAAAATGCAGGTTCTGTAAGTCTATTCGTGTTGCAGGAGAACATAAAATGCCAGTTCTGCAAATGAAAGTCACTATAATCAGCAGTAAAAGCTCACATCTCTTTTCATGTGTTCTCTGATCAAANAAAAAAAAGGAACAACAGGCAACTTCCCCACTTGCACAATTACTTTAATGGGTGGAGAACAGAATTGTAAGTTTACATTAATCAGGTAATTTGGCACATCTTACTGCTACAAGGAGGCCAAGTTATTTTTAATAAGTCTGAAAATGAACCAGTGAGTCTGGAAAATTAATTTTTCATTTATTTTGCTATTGCTTCCAAATTAAACCCTCCACCTCATCATTGTAATTACTTCTGAAAGCTTATAAATATTTCATTATTTTTATTCTTGTTTTATGTTTACCAACAAACATTAGAGACACTGACTCTGTTGTTTATAGCTTCAGGTTTCCCTATAAACTTATTCTGCAGTAACACCTGCTGTGACGGCCATAAGAGAAAACAAAGCTGGGTATATTGCTGCCAACTGAATCCTTCAGAACCTCCCAGACACCAAAATATCCCCTTAAACTCTACCAGAAATGTGCCAGGGCTTCACTAACTGCTAAAGATACCCACAGACC
The DNA here is from genome assembly GCA_013398855.1 of Mohoua ochrocephala. Lineage (NCBI taxonomy): Eukaryota > Metazoa > Chordata > Aves > Passeriformes > Acanthizidae > Mohoua > Mohoua ochrocephala. The sequence continues at coordinate 550,641 of VZTA01009283.1, read as the reverse complement.
ATGGCAAGTATCACTGCTCCAGCCTGGCATCAAATGGTGTATTTGGTTTCTACCACCTCTCCTGAAGGATCAGAAACAACCTAATTTTTATGTCCTCAAGTTTCTCTCCAAAATAATAATAAACTGTATTTATTATTAAATATATTCATGAAGACAGCTCTTCCTTTTGCTGACCTAGTACTTTTCTTGCTACAAACCCATAGAATGGGTGGGATCTCTCTCTCTGTTTTCCTTACTCTGCCACGAACTCCACTTGGAGGCAGCAGACACAAAACACCTCCCAAGAAAGTCGATTATTCCACATAATTTTTGGTAACACTTTGAAATCCTTCTTAACTGGAAATCTTGCCTACCATCATTTCACACTATGGACTTCTGATTAAAGAGTGTTTGACATCCAAGTCCCATCACCGATAATCTTGAGCCTTAATGATGTTGAATCAGAGTGGAGAAAGTAAGGATTTAGCCGGATGAGCTGGTTTGTTTTAATGTCACCAATGCCTATCAGGAGTTAACTGAACAAGGGGATTCATTTTCAGTCAAAGCAGTGCCTGTTTTCTCTGTGCTCTACATTAAGCACATGAGATAAATTGTACAATCCACCTCCAATTCCACATTAGTCTCAGCACACCCAAACCTATTCACCCTTTAAATAAACTTCCCAAACCTCTGTTCAAGCAGGCAGTTATTGGTAGGAGCTGTGAATGTCACCTGCTGCCTTGCCCAAGGTTTTCAGGTCAAATTTCAGTCTTCTACTTAACGTACAATGACACCTAAGAGGTTTTGAGGAATTTGAAGATTCAGTTCTCAAGCTGCTGCAAAAAACAATCCCTCTTTGGAGAGCGGAGTAAGAGCATCATCCATTCAGTGGCTCATATTAAAACACGGACCAAAAAACAGTGTTGTAATTTTTACAAAGCTATCTCAAATGATGCAGTTGCATCAGAAGAGCTACTCTGGATTCACACCTGCCGAGAGCAAAGCAGGTGATTAAAAGAATTACTCTCCCCACCATCACTTTCCATCTGTGTAACTCTTACAAACTGGAACAGGTTTATAAAGAGAATCAATTAAAAGACAGCCTGTTACAGTAGGCTTTATAAATACAGCCTGTCACATTGCAAATTTTATAGAAAGCATCAAAATTCCAGGTCTTTCCTATAGTTTCTTTAAAGAGAATCTTAAATGTCCAGAGAGGACCAAACTGCTACTGGAAGGCTGCAAGAGCTGCAGGGGGTGGAAAATAAAAATCTTTTTGAAAAAATTCTTTTCTTCCGAATGAAATTGTTGCATAGGAAAAAGGTTTAAAACAAGCGATTATACTTATTGTTCCAAAAGTTCAGGATCACAGAAGTCGAGTGAGAAAACATTACACACCGATGACAAAATGCTGTAGGTTACAGGACACAAGACAAAATTCAGATGGCATCCCAGACCTACACAGATCAGAAGGTCAGAATGGATCTTGGCACAACTGCAAACCCACTGCATGGACTGACAGCCTCGTGACAGACGGACAGACAGGGCTGCCCAGCACCAGTGCTGCTGCAGCACCCAGGGACAGCATCATCTTCTGCCTCTGTGCAGAGGCCCAACTGTCCACAGGATGGGGACACAGGCAGAAAGCCTGGAACCATTGCTCCGACTGAGTTGGACACACACACACACAAACAGAAAATGCCTGAGTAGATAATAAACAGCTCATGTTTTCTCTCATGCTGTTTTGAGTCCGCTGGAGAAAAGCTTTCCTTAGTCATTTGCACCAGACTGAGTGCTTTGATGTCAGCTTGCTGAAAGGACACTGGCTGTGATGGAATATTGCTTACACGGCCACATTAAACACACCTGAGCAAAGTTAATTTTCAGTTTACATGCCCCTAAACTGTAATATCTCCCTCACAAAAGAAGTATTGCGAAGGATTTGCACTACTGATTTGAAAATGAAGAGAGAACAAATATTCAGCAGGGACCTGAGAAGAACATCAGCACTCAACATTTGTTGGCAGCAAACTGCACTTTTGTGCACTAGACAAAGGCACAGATTATGTCAATCATGGACTTATAACTTCATCATTTGAAAGGAGTTTGGACTTGGATGTGTCAGAACCTTAGCAGTCTAATACAAGTTTCAAAGTACCCTTCACACTGCAGCTATTACGTGTATGCTGAGGGTTGGTTTCATTTTAGTGCAGATCAGCCAAAAATATTCCAAACATTTTTCTCCGTGTTCGTCCTCTAAGGGAGCACAAGCCACATGCTGGGCATTCTGAAGGGTGCTCAGGTTGCCAGGCATGGCCTAGCCTGTAAGTCTTAACCAACCTGAAGAGTGTTAAATACTATTTTCACTATTGCACGAGGGTAACTGATGGCATTAAAATACACAATACATGCTTATTTCAAAACACGTATTGTATTTTATCTCAGGTATAAAAGCAGTAAAAAATTGAGGTAATTTGCCACTCTTGATGTGCTCAGAATGTATTTATTTATGTGTTGCAAGACATTAAGCCCTTTTAGAAGGGTTACATTTTAATTTAACCTCTTCATTTGACTATTTGGAGTAGAAGCTCCTGTTAGAGACAGTATTTTCCACACATCTCAAGCTAGTTCACAAAACTGAAGACCCAAGAAACTTTCAAACTAAACAGTCTTTGCAATATAAACCCATGTAACAACAGCCTGACCAAGATACCCAGCCCTGGCCAGATCACCCAGAATACCTTTGGGAGTACAGAAACCAGCAAATGGTACCTCAGCCAAAGAATGCTACGCAAGAGATGTCAGTCAGAAACCCTCTCACCTTCCAGTATCTGCTCCTGGAAAGGCTAAATTTTTACATTTATATAAATGGTAATATTTTGCTAAATGTTCTCAAAACATTAGAAGGCACTAGGAAGCTTTTATGATTAGAAAATTCCTGGAATCTCAATACCATGCTGACAAATTACTCGGACTGGCCCAGAACCCCCGTTCAGCGCCCAGCAGGAGGGAGGGGAACTGCTGAGTTGGCTCTGTGCTATCGAGGTCCATTAGTGCTCTCGGGGCCCCGACGACTCCGTGCCGCAGGCAAGACAGACTGAGATAAGGATGGCAGAAAGAAGGACAAGGATATACCTACATCTGTCTTACAGTCTTTTTTTAAATGCAATATAACCAGTACAGGAAGTTATTAGGTTCTTCCTTCAGCATCCTCGGTCATAAAATAAATAAATGTCTTCCACTCAAGCTCCCAGTAACCGCGTAGTCAATATTATCTGCTTGGCTCATCACACGGCTAAGCCTCAGGCAAGAGGACAATTGGGTTTTTCTTTCTTCCCCCTTTTCTTCTCCCTTGCCGTGTTTTAACACCAGTGCCTTTTCCAGTGAAGCAGCAGTTTTCACCACCACAACAGCTTGTCTCGCCTGTTCCAAATTGACCTGCAACTAATTTTTCCCCACCCCAACCAGGCAAGTACAAGCCAGGAATGAAGAAAGGCACTGAAAGGTAGTTTAACTTTCTCTTGCCTTGCCCTTGCTCATCCTCAGAGTTCTGAATAAGAGGTTTTGAACACAGAGAAATATGGACCAGCAGAGACCAGCTTCATGAAAGTCTCCTTTCTAGATGTTTCTAGACCTAGTTCAGACCGTCTTGTCTTGGAGGGAAAAAGGGTGGGAAAAAGGTGCATGGGAAAATTATTTAAAGCACCTATTACGTCTGTAAGGGTACAGAAATCTCCTGCTTTCTACAGGTTTGAAGGTCAGGTCTTCTATACAGTACCACCAAGAAAACTATTTTCCACAAACTCTTTCCGTACAGATTTCTGGATTCCGATGTTTTCTGTCACACCAGCTGTATTTGAGGCCTAACAACAGTGCTGGCAGGCCCAAAACCTTAATTTCATTCACCATTGGATTTCATGCTAGGAACAGGCCTCAGAGTTTTGGCATCAACAGCTGTCACACCTTGAAACAATCTTATTTGTATTACCCAGGCATGTTTGTGAAGGAGCCCAGGCTTGTGATGCTGACCTTTGCTCTCTTCTCCATCTTTGAACAAAAAATTCACTTTGCAGCTCTTAGGTATCTCCCCAATTCACTGACACGTCTGGCAGCAGTGATAAAGCACAGGGCTTCGAGGAAGTTCCTGACACATCAAAACAAGCAGCTTGAACAATGCAGCGATTGGCTCTCACTAAACACGGCGGGGGTTTTTGTTCCTTTTCCCACTACTGCTCCAGTTAACAATAAGATCTTGATCAGGAGACTCAAGAGAAATGTTATCAGTGATTTCAGGGAAGTAGCCAGCTAAAAAGCTGACATTATCATCGAAATACTGCAGATGCTACTGGCTGAAGGAGCAGAAGACAAAGGCACAAATGAGATGGCTGGAAGAGACAAAGGAGCTGCTGTAACATTCAGCCACCACTCCAATGGCGACTGTCACCTGAGTGTTCTCCAGCTCACCCAACATCTTCATCTCACACCCTCTGCTGTGTTCAATGCCTCCTCCTTACCTCCTTCTCTCAGCACGGCCTCATTCAAATCCTCCTTTAAAAAGCTTTGTTTCCTTCTCACACTTTGTAGGTCTTCGTGGGTCTCACACTTGCTTTGCTTGTGTATCATATCCCTTTCCTCTGGGTGTCTTGGTCTGGGTGTCGGGAGGATGCCAGGTTTCATGCTTTAGAAACTTCATGCAACAGAACATGGATCACATCTTCCAGCTCAGAATAGTCTGTGATTCCATGAGATAACTGGGGTCAATAGACACGACCAGAATCCACCATGAAACAAATGGCTCTATCAGCCAAAAGCGATAGTCTTTGTCTGTGCTGCAGGAGTACAGGGGGAGTCAGGTCAAACCCAAACATGTTAATGAACCCTTTAAACAAGTGTATAGTTGGTAAAGCCCAAAAGAAAAATCATCCGTTTCATTCAATCTGAAAGCAAAAGAAGTAGGAATAACTGAGCTACAGCATTTATTGGTAGAAGATACCAGTCTTCGCATCATCATCAAAGGAAGAAAATAAAGTGTAACTCTGGATGTCTGAGCCACAAAAAGAGGCCAAGGTCCAAAGCAGGAGATAAGTTGCTATCACAGGGACTCCACAGGAAATAAAACACGCAATCCCAACCAGTTTTCAGCAAGTTCACTTTCCTCCGAGCACCACTCCGGAAAGGAAGAGATCCCATTTCCTTCAGTCATGAAGCAGAATGAAGCTGTCTCTGCCTTTTGTGAGAGCATCTCATGACTGATGAGGGTTCAGCTTTATATGGGATTGTAAGATATGTCCCGATCCATCAAAACATTTTACGACACAATTATAGAAACCCATTCAGTGTCTAAAAAACGTAGGGAAGTCATTTGTCTCCTGTTATCAAGCAGCAAAGGCAAGGCTCTATCTAGTTTCGTTTAGACACGCATTATCTCAGAAGTCTAAGTGCTCTATAAGCAATTTATAATAGAGCAGGAATTTCAAGAAAGATACTACCACAGGAAGGAGCTAATCCAAGGAATAAAATACAGGTTTTGGTGCCACAACTAACACCTGACTATCTGCTATTATGTAAAGCAGGTTTTTGCTTTTAAACCTGCCTGAGGGCAACAGAGCAGAGCAATGCAGATCTGCTCATATCAGCCTCAAAATGAGCCCAGTATTTCAGGTAAAAGACTCTTAACCCCCCTAAGTGCCCATTGATCATTCTTAGTATCACTTATTTCATTGAGGTGACATGTTCAGAATGCAGCTGTGGTGAAATAAATATTTTTAAATATACACTGAAGTGAAAGGTGGGAAAGCCAGAGGAGAAAAACAAACCTGAAATGCAAAGACATTTCACATCTTGTGCTCCTTTCCTGTCTCTCATGTGAGTATTGGTGCTATGTAATCCCAAGCCTTCACTTAATTAATGTCCTAAACATCCAGAATGTATTTTTGAAAGCAACAGAAGTACAATCTCTTATGTTCATTTACGGAAACAGATCAGTCTGGCATCCTCTACAAAACAGGACCAAGGGGAGGAGTACCTTAATCATTCTTAGGAAGTGAAAGGGGGTAAAATAAACCTGCTACACCTCTGTAGAACTAACAGCTACAGTAAAGGAGGCATATTCAACTTATATTTCATTTCCAACTAGGACCCGAGTAAAGCAAGCCCTGTAATGTGCTCTGCATGTCAGTGCTAAGGAGCCAGACAGCTGCTGGACACTGCATGGGCCCTACAAGAATTCTGCTGGGGGAGAGAAGAGACCAAGGAATTACGAACACTAAAGGCAACAGTTATGCCAGTCTTTGCAGAGTTGAGATGAAATCACTGGGCGTACCTGGATTGTATCCTCTGAGAAAGGGGGCAGAGTGGTTTTCTCCTTTGCGCTGCCAGTCCACGGAGGCATCATGCACATCAAAGCCTGGCTTTATGGCTGGTGTCAGGGTTGGGGCTTTGGTTCTGAGGCAGGACCTTCTTCAGTGCATGCAGATAACTGGGGAGAGATGGGATCCCCCCATGGGAAAGGGGAAGGACAGCCACAGATGGGCTGAGCTAACAAATCATGGTTTAAACTTCTCGACTCGGGGTGGCATCCAAAGCCAGGACACCTGAGCGTTCACAAGCACCTGGGCTGTGTCAGTGCTACCCAATGCACTTCTGCATCTTTGTGTCCAAAGGGCTTTGTGGTGACGTTGGATTCAAATTAAAAAGCAGCTGGTTGGCTACACACTCAGAGAGATTGATGTTTAAATTACATTTCAGTAAATGATTGCTGAAGACACCATACTAAGAACACATGCAATGTTTTCATTCCATAGTTCCACTGAAAGTCACAGAATTCTTTGTAATTTACTGAATTGGTCAAACACGAACAACCAGATGTTGTTATAACACAGATAATTTTTGTTCTGTTCCAGATAAGGAGTGAAAATTCACATTTAAAACCTTTGTGAATGTTTTCAAAAATGAGCAGATAGCGATACTAAACCGCCCCCCCAAACCCTCCTGGCCCCAGGAAGCCAGGTGTGCTCTGAGCACCACCACAAAGTCACAGACAGGTGCTTTGCTGAGCTCTGCCAGCATGTTTTACATCATGGCCACTTTGATTTATTGCATTTTAACCAGGCCTGAATGATCTGTTTAAAATTGAGATACAGCCTCTGCATCTCCCAGCTTTAAAGGTCTCCCCTTTATTTATCAGGCGTGTTTAAGCAGCTGTACCTTTGTGGTACAAACCACACAAGGAAGTAATTAAATGCCATAGAGTTTGAAGTCCTGGAGCGAAGCCATTAAATTTAATAATAATGCTGGCTCCTTCAGCAGCTGGAATAACACATGCACAGCATTAGCTATTATGTTTTGATTGATCATTTCTGTACCACCTAGGCAAACCATTAACTTTAGGCATCAAGTTGAAAGCTATTACTTAAAATCTTTTAATGAAGACTGAATGCTCCACATTTCATCTTTTACAAATAAATAGAGGGGTTTCATTTTTTAAAAATAGATCTGTAGTGTTTACATGCTTAAAGAGACACATCTCACCACTTGTTCTCAGCACACAGTACGTCCTAGCATGATTTTCCTCAGAGATGATCTCTTCTGAGAGGTTGCAGAGGTCTGTAGGCACTGGAGCATCAGCTGCTGTTGAGGGTATGGCCCAATGGATCTACTAAGACCTGATGAAAAGATTCCAACATCTTATGATGGTGATTCAAGTAACAGGAATCCATCTCTTAATAGCACAGTTGCACAAGTACAGCCCAGCAACTGATACTACAACTCATCCACCTCTGTGTATTTTTGGTAATTTCTGCTTGAATTCTTTCTATTCTTTTCTCACATCCTTACATAGTGTCCTTTGTATCTGACTTTTACAGTGCACTTTTTTTGTATCAGTAGAAACACATGGACTCTTGAAAGCCGTCTGCAATTATTCCAGGCATTTGTACGCAGAGAAACTGAAGTGTAAGTTAAGAGATCGACCTGTTAATCACTCCAAGCAAACACCAAAGCAAAAAACCAGAATCCAAGTCTCAAAAAATGAGTTTTTTACAGAGGTACCAAAGTGCTGTATAAGCTTATCTTAAATAAATACTAAATTTTATCTTCTTATCAAATGCTTTGATATATCTGCTACTTCTTTCCCCATCTTTAAACATTATTTTATTATAGATGTGCAAAACTGTTACAGTCTTGAATGGTGTCAGCTTAAAGCATTTTGATTAAAAAAACCAGAGCAGGGTGTTGAAAAGGAGGCTTTGGGGTCGCCTAATCCCATCTCTCCCTTGGAAAAGAGCTATTTCAAGCAGTTTATCATATCACTGGGGCATGAAAAGAGATTTCTAAAGCCCAAATTCTGTAATACAACAGGGTGTTCCTTATCTGGTTGCAAGCCTGACTCTGTCCCCGAGGCCCCCTGCCCAAAAAGGGGTTTGAGTCATTTCAAACACCGCAGCACCAACTGCAGATCACGCGGGTAATTCCCCACAACTGCTCGTGCTGCTGCTCCCTTTCAGCCCCAGCAATGCGTTTCTGTTTCTATCTTAGCACAAATTCCATGAATGTAAGGAAAAAGCATTTCCAAATGGGAGCTGAGGTCCTCTAACAGTAGAAGAGTAGCAGGAGCAGTCAGTGGTGTCCCACACAGAGCACAGCACCAGCAGCTTAGATCTTGGCTGTGGAAAATCCAGCAAAAAATTGGAAAAGACCATCAGGTAGGTGTGGAACTGAGCCAACATGAGGGCTGAGGAAAAGTTCCCATTAAACACCTGAAAGCTACTCTGTTGATTTAAAGCTCGCTAGCAGGAACAGGGTCCATTTGTACTGAAGATGCACTTTGGTCAATAAGCACAAATACTTAAGCCACAAATTGGGCTAAAGGGATTTCTCCAGAAGAAACAATTAAAGACTTATTGTGTAATACCTTGACTAAATAATCACAGAGGGGAACAATAACCTTCTTGACATACATGGAGGATGAACACACCAAGGAGGGAGATGACTCTTCAGGGATTCGGCTAATAGGATTAAAATTCAGAATATCAGAAACTTTATTAGTGCACCCTCCTAGACCATGGAATAATTAGTATCACCAGAGCAAAGAGGCGTTTTATTAATACCACATAGACGAAGTGCTCACCGGGAGACTGAGGAGAAAAGCAGTGAGATTTACACTTTATTTGGGGTATCATTTCTAAATAGACTTCCCAAGCCCATTATTGGATTCTTTAAAATACTTTAGAATCATTAATTTGAAATAATTGGCTAGATTTTCAAATGATACTACGACAAGATGTTTCTCCCAATCATCCTATAGGAAACTGCATCTTTGGCAGGGTATTTTCCTCATTGTGAACAAAGAAACTCCCATGCTCAAGGGCAGCTGGACTTTTCCCCCACTCAGCAGCTAACCCTGAGACTTCAGCCAGCACTGGCAGGATCATCTTCCATTTCTCAGTGAAAAGTAAAAGTGCATAATTTCCAGAATGCATCCAGTTATGTACAGAGATTATCATACAAAGCTTATTTTTTTAAGATCAAATCTTTTTTTGCCACATAAAATGTTATAATTGAGAGGCTCCAATAAAATGAGGGGGAGTTGCAGTTTGAATTCCAAGCCCCAGGGAAGATATTGGCTGCTCCTAGCAGGAAGTTTTACTCCTCACATACAGATACCCTGCATCCGTTTTATATATCTTAAATTCAAACAAACTGACTGAAGTTATCTACTCTCATCCAACTTGATTAAACGCAGCACACAAATTCCCCAAATCAATAGCTAATTAAAAAGAAGTGGCAATTTCTACATGCTAAATTAGCTCATACCTAGCACTCTCCCTTCCCTGTTCCAGGTATATGTATAGCACTGGAGGAGAGAAGACTAGTTCAACTGGGAGTTATTTATTATGTTTTAGGAGGCTCCCTCTGTTAGGGGGAAAAAAATAAAAGCCCACCACAGCAAGAACAAGGACAAAACAAGACAAACAAAAAAACCCACACCTCAAAAACCCAGAAAACTTTACTAATGCTGATGTGTAAAATACAGATCATTGCTCGGTATGTCAAGATTGACAACGGGGCATTGCAAAGTTGTACAAGGCTGGACAAGCCTGTACAAAGTAGACATATAAAACCAAAACAGAAAAATTCCATCCTATTCCTAGATTTCCTCATGAGCTGCTCTTTGGAACTTAAAGACGTGAAAGTCCAAAAGTGCAATGGAAGGGTTTTCATTGCATTTGCCACCCAAGTACAATGAGGGCAGAGGTGTGAACTCACACAGAACGCCTCATCCTCTTAGGAGGTTTTTGCTGCTTTCTTGGTTTCTGTATGTTACATCTTTTAAAGCTAAAGAAAATCATTATTATGCACCCCAATCTGGAGGTGGCAGATGTGGGGATTTGTGTGCTGCTTGCATTTGTATTATGCCAACGTAAGCCAGTTCAAAATGCACAATTTAATTGCAAGTCCAGGAGGCACGTCAGGCTTGCATATGGCACACACCCCTTCAGGTCTGAGTCTCGAGACTGTTTGTAAATCAAAGCCCAAGGTCCTCCCCTCCCTTGCACTAAATAATCTAATATTTTTTTGCCAAAACTCCTCCAAGTTTTCCTCGGAGGCCAGAGGAGCTGATGGCACAGTGAGCACACAGCTCTGGTCTGAGCCTTGCCCACCCAGCCTGCTCAGGTAACGTGAGGGAGCTCTTAGATCTGCACAGGGCCCAGACTGTCCTGAAAACAAATGTTCAGATTGTAACAAGTGTAAAGGCCAATCTGAAATATGTCCTATTTATAGCCCATATGTGACCTGCTGAGATTCTTCATATTTTGTAGATCTCAGTAAGATATTCCCCTTCAAACTTCTGCTCTGCTTGGCACTGAAATAATTTTTGGCTGGGGATGGGGGGTGGTTTGGGTGTTTGGGGGCAAGGTCTCTTGTTTGTTTTTCCTTTTTAACTGTATGTGGGATAATGAATTATATGTAGCAAAAAAGCTCTTTCAATCTGCTCTTGACTGTTGACATCGTCTCGAGCCAAGTCTGCCTTCATTCCTCTATAAACCAGCAGTACTCTGAATAACTCCCAAGAGATGTTCTTCCCCCAGCCTTGTCACTCCTTCCAAGAAACATTTTCCCTTTTCAGAGGGCCTTTTCCCCTTCTCCTGTATGGACTTGCAGGGCACGTCCTCCTGTGTGAAATCTTCCCCCCAAAACAGACATTTTGCTGCCGTGCTGGAAGACACTTGGCCCTTCCCTGCCACGACCTCTTGCAATCTTGAGACAAAAGAGGGAGGCAAAACCAGGGGTTGGAAGAACACCACTTTTATTCCTTCTGCTAATGCCAGCAGTGCTCTCAGCATTCCAGAGGAAATCAGATGTTCCAAATATCACAGTGCATTTGCCCCACTGTCACTTTGCTGAGAGTTTATCACCTTTGAATTATACATTCCTCTAATGTATTTAGGAAACGTTTTTCAACAACATACTTCACATCAAAGAATGGGAAATAAACAAGAGAAATCCCTCTGGTTTTGCGTTTCTTTGAATTGCTCTTACATGGTAAGGGCAAGCAGACTGCTTTGTTTACCAAAATCCTTTAATACTTTGAGTTTCTGCACTTTCCCTGGAAGTATGAAACTTGTTTTTCATGGACTCCCTTCACCATGTATTGTATTTGAGGAATTTTTTTAGGAAGAAAAAGTCATAGCACCTTCCTATGTAGATACATAGGCAAAAGCAGTTTGGCTCTGAATTTAAAAGAAAACTATTTAATTGTTCTGGGGAAAAAGTATTTCTAGAAACTAAGGCTGAGTCACAGAAGATAAAACAATGTAGAAAGCCAGCAGCTATTATCCTGTGACATCCTTATGATAAATATTTTCTCATGTCACTGAACTGGCATGAAGAATTGATACTAAAAATAGTTCTTTCAATACTTATTTCTGATTTATTTTACCTTCACTTGAAGGAAGAGTTTAATTACTAAATGACCCAAATAAATTCACACACCATTTGGACAAGAGGGAAGAATTATTTCTACAGTATCACTGTAGTTGTTCCGGGGTTGTCAAATTATGCCTTTGCAGACAGAGAGGGACAGCTCTCACCAACCCAGTGAAAGAACTCAAAATATATTCAATTAATGGATTAATGGATCCAGAAACACAGTTTCACGTTGTACAAACAGTACAAGCCCTCACATCACTGAGGAATACATGGGGTTGAGGAAGAAGGGAATTGCAAAGGCTTGAACAAGAGAAATACACGAGAAAAATCCCATTAGGTGATGAGAGCTTTCTGTGTTTTCTTCGAAGCATGAGCTGTGAGAAGAGTACTTTGTTCCAGAGGGACTGTAGTAAACAGGGAATGGCAATCTTTGGTTCCAATCAGAGCAACACATTCAATGTGAGTCAACTCCATAGACCAATTATCTTTATTTATCTACTTTTTGCTCAGTCAAAGCATTAAAAAATAGAATATGTTGGCTCCACTAAAGAAATAATTTGGAATTATAGTGAGATCCAGAAAAACACGGATCCCGAAACAGAAACAAATTTGTACAGCGATGAACTGCAGCTAACAAGGGCACGATAGGGTTTTGTAACACAGCTGTGGTGTAATGCAGGGTTCACCCTGCAGGTACCCCTGGAGAGGGGGGTCATTGGCCTCAGAGGTTGCTGTTTGCAGGAGGTAGTTTGGTCTGTTTAAAAGAAGCCATAATTAAAAACACTGCAATTTGCACTTTAGAACTCAGCAATATTGACATTATCTTAACATTAACCATTCCTGCTGCTGTCAGATCCATCTGCCTCGTGTTTGGCAGGGAGAGCACCAAAGGCCACCAGTCACTAAAGGCTTATGAAGGCAAATAGGTTTGTTTAAATGAACTATTAGTCTACAGCTGTACTATGAATGATCTCTTCTCATGACCTCCTTAATCAGCACTAAGGTTTGAAACAGACTAAATGATGTTTTGAAAGGAATATTCTCTGGTGCCTGTTTTTCTCTTGCAAAGACATATCTTTACTTCAGTTGTTTTTTCTCCTCCCCCATCTTTCAGGATCTTCAGGCTGAGTAAGCCCATGAGATATTCCCCAGATAGGAAAAATCTTCTCATTGCTTCTGAAGCACAGCCACGGACCTTTTCTACAGCTGAAGGAGTTTGCCTGTCACTGGTACCCCTATGCCAGATCCCCCAGTTCTGTCCATCCTCCCTCCTTGCCTGGCTGTCTGCAGGAAACACCAGGCTTTGGAGAGGAAATGTCACCCCAAAGCATCTGACTCCACAGGACCTGGGTGCCAGAAAATCTTCCCAATCCCACTCTGTAAAACTACACGGTAACAATAAAAACCGAACAGCTTGCAGTACCTTTCACATTTGTGCAAAAGCCATCCCTCACACAGCTTGTAGAGATTGAGAGGAATTTGAAGAGATAGTCTACAATTTCTAAGTTTTCCCAGTCAAAAAAACAGAGCCAATGTTCCTACGTTCAGCAGCCTTCTCACTGATTTTTTTAAAGAGCCATTCCTTGTGGCTCGCAGATCAGACAGTGCCACAGGGCAGCCAATAAAAGTCATTTATGATCTGGCCTAAAGGGCTGTGAATGCCCAAATTCTCCTCCCAGGGTTTGCTAGGCAGGAGATACTCTGACATGGTGTGTCCAGGAGGAGTAAGAACAGAAGGTTTATTTGTATAAAATTAAACAGTGTGAGTGAAGGAGACATTCATAATGCTTCTGTGCTCAGCCTCATGCACTCTTTGGTCTAAAGTGTGTTGGTTCATATGCTGAAATGGTGTTTAAGAGAAAGATTGGTGTGATTTAGTGGGCTATCCCTGCTAGTAAAAATCCTATAGGAGTGCTGAGTATAGATATTACAAACAATGAAAGAAACAAAAGATATATTAGGACAAAAGGATGCGTGAACTAAAGCATTGGCAGCTACAGAACAGCAGCAAAACACAAATAAACGTTGCAAACCTTATGTGTTGGTTTTAGAGATTTGTATCTGTGTTCATACTCAAGAGAAAATCTTGTCTAAGGGACTTTACCATCTGCTACAAGTGGACTTGAACCTCCTTAAAATGAGCCTTTTCCATGGGGCATTGATAATTCTCACTGACTGTCACCTTCCACTGCCATTTGCTTTAGTTTAAACTGGGAATCAGGCTTGCAGATCAAAATGGCAACTGCAATTCCTCTGCTCTGACATGAATCATTAGATAAGAAAGGGTGTTTGCCTCTTCCCGTGTTTTGGGATGGTCTGGGAATCGGGGAAGTGGAGCTGTGGTGTCTGGAGAGGTGTCATACATGACTGTGTGTGCATATCAAAGCAACTCCTCTTTTGCAGAAGGCCTCTTACACCAGACTGATTGAAATGTTTCTGGATGAATAAAAGGTGAATTGAACTATTTCTAGGTGAATCACAGCCCGCGATTTATGGGGCAGAAGCAGGTTTGTTTAACCACTACAGGGTTTTTTGAGTCGTTACACTCCTTGTGATCCACTGAGCAGGCCTATTTGCATAACTAGGTTTTAAATGTAAATCAGATAAAGAATTTTACTAAGTGGATGATTTGTACAATACAGCCTCTAGGTCTCTTGCAGAATTACTTTGATGAGGGAATGGTTCTTTAATTACGCTGAAGGCCGATTACCCCATTACAGCCATATTGTTTTGTGGATTGCATATAATTTTGCTGTTTCCAAAGATTCCCTGCCATAATTCTGAAGAAAATGCAAACAGCAAGCAGACACTTGAGACACATTAGGCAAGAGATGCTTTAGTGAATTCAATTTAAGCTGCAACATTAAAGTGATTTTGTTGAATAAAACATAATGCAATAATGAGCCTGTGTATGTCAACTCTGCAAAGATAATAGCTGGAAACTTAGCTCTGCTTTCGTCTTTTCTAGCTTTTCTCTTCTTAGGCTCATTAGTCAGAGACAATGCTGCACCGAGAAACCTCTTCTGCAATAGGCTTTATTTCAGTTTAAGTATATTCCCTACAATTGTATTTTACAGTTGAATGTAGAGTTAAAGGAATTAATTTGTGTCTGCTTCACATCAGCACTAATGAGATTACACATTATATGGGAGTTTTTTATCCTTTTATGCCCAATGTTGGGGACAACATAATGTAC
Source organism: Mohoua ochrocephala (assembly GCA_013398855.1). NCBI lineage: Eukaryota > Metazoa > Chordata > Aves > Passeriformes > Acanthizidae > Mohoua > Mohoua ochrocephala. The sequence goes on along the minus strand of VZTA01009283.1, from coordinate 535,535 downwards.
AGATTACTCTAGATCACTTGGTGATGTTTGCTGCCTTTTTGGAGAAGAAATATTTATGAATTTATGCAATTAAAGGAAATAATCTCAGTTGTACTCTGTATAGTTTCCTTTTACTCTACTGTCTGACACCCTTCTTGTCTTTACAGGGAACTGCACTGAATGTAACAAGGCAATGAGCTCTTTATGTCCAGAGCAGGGGTTACTCGTGACATTAGGGAGGCTCTCTTGGAGCTGCTCAAATCTGAATTACATGCAAGTAGGCTATTTGTGACTGCAAGGATATTCACCTCTACCAGAAACAAAATGATTTAAAGCCAATATTAAAGAAAATTATAAGGTGTATTTATTTATTGTATCTTCCACCAGACCTCTTCTGATTTCCAGAGTTAGCCTGTAGCTTCAGATAGGTGCAGCACAGCTATCAGGTTTTCCTTTTAATACCTACCAAAATGTCTGTAATCTGCTGTTTGCAAGGGGAAAGGTGGCTCCCAACACTTGTACCTGCACTGGTTTTCGTTTATCGCTGTCTTGGGCTTTCACAGCTTTTATAGCTTTTTACAGTTTTAGTGAGAACTACCATATGGTTTGGTGACACAAAACCCTTTGCTACAGAAAACTCCTGGGATTCTATGACTGTAGCATACTGGCAGCATTTCAGCTTTCATTTATTCGTGGAGTCATCATTTTATATGGAAAAGAAAGGTAATAAATCAAAATCTCAGCCATTCATCATTTAGAGGGGTGCCTCACCTTGTAGATTCGAATTGCTTTAATGGTTTGGCACCATTTGATTTTGTTTTCATTGAATGAAGAATAGCTAAAGGAGAACAGCCAAGCTTATACATCACCACATATATGAATCAAAGGGAAAAACCAAGAGTGAAATGTTTTATAAAGGCAAAGCAGTGGACAGAACAAAAAGAAAACATCATTTATAGGGGGGAAAAAAGGCAGACAGTCTTTGTTCCTGGAATTTGGACATTATGAGGTGCTATGCCTTTAGGTGATAAACAAAAGGCTCAGGGGTCTGCAGGGTGCTAACAGCTCAGTTTGGAAGTTGGGGATAACCCAGAGGTTTGTGGCACAGCTGTCCCTGGCAGAGCTGAACATCTCCTACCTTTGGGGGAAGATGGGTGAATTTGCTTGATGTGGAGAGTGGTTTTGCCACTGCTGCAATTTGGTCACCAAACACTTCCTAAGCTATTCCCACACTAAAGGTGTGCAGGATCTCCAGGGGAGCAGCAATGCCAAAAGAGCTTTAGAGCTGATCAGAGCTACCTTGCAGCCTTGTTTGCTCTTATCTCCAGTTCTGTTCTCCACACGAGCCCCATTTCTTTGCTATTTGGGCCTGAGGAACTATCTTCACTTAAAAAATAATCAACCATTTATATTCTGGGTTACTGAGAACAACGTTGTACCTTAGGTGGAGCAATAGGAAAGAGATTATTAATTCCAGGGGGAAATCTTATGTTCTGCTAATTCAAAGAATGAAGACATAGCACAAGAAATGACTTGCACGGCTACGTGAAGGTTGTAGGGACTACAAGTGACAGCAGATATGTTACTTCAGGGGAGAAATCAATGAGTGGGGCTCCATTCTCGTTTCTCTGTACCTTAATCCCTGGTGAGGACTGTCGAGTTGGGTGAAAAGCATTCCCTCTTGAGCCAGAAAAGTGCTCCATTTTCCCAAGGTAAAGAAGGAAGGAAGACTTTTCAATCGGGCGTGTTTATCACAGGGAGGTTAAACCTACGCTGCTGTCTGTGTATCAGATCCCCTGCGCTCCTCACCTCAGATGGCAGCAGGAAAGAAACCTCAGCAATGGAGAAATACAGGGGTGAGATCTGGGCATTAACCCCTTCTAAACAAACCACTGGAAAGGCTGTTCTGTCTCCTGCCTTGTACCAGGTTTCATTTCCTGATTCTTCCTGTCTCATTGAGCTGTTCTGGAAACCCTCGTGCTGTTGGCAGCCAGAGCAGTGCATTTGTGCGTGTAACTCCCACAAGCGGCTTCAGCTGGGAGCAGAAATGGAACAGGGACGTGGCCATGGCTCAGCAGCTGCCAGACAGGGCATTCCTGTGACCCCTAATCGCTTGTGTGTGACCCTTGGTGGTTGTGTCATCCCTGAATTGTTTTATTGAGGAAGCCCCAGGCCAAAGATTATTCCCTCTGCTTTGGTGGCTGATGGTTTAGACCTCCTGAGGAGGTATAAATTAAGCAACTTTTTCCTTCTTCTACCATGTAACTGACTCACCTAACAGTGCTCTTTTTTTGTACTCACAGTTTCTTCATTTTATAATTTTTAGGCCATTTTTTCAATATTTTAGACAGTTCTAAGCTGCTTTCGGAGATCTTTGCAGCTTTACTGAACACTTCTGATATCTAGGTTAAAATATGCGGTCCAAAAATGAACAAATGGTACAGAACCAAGGCTGTCTGAGTGTCCACCCTTCTGGTGAAGGAAACACAGAACGGAATCTGTACTAATGAAGCAATATCAGCATCCTGGAGTACTTTTTCACAACATCCACAAATCTTTATTTTCCTTTCTCTCAATTCGTTCACCCTACTGAAAATAGCGTGGCAGTGGCATCAGCATGTGTGAATGTCTTCAGGCTTTTGTGTGCTTTGCTGCTTCATCTGTGAATCAAAATCTTTATTATTTATCACTAGCAAAACAAACTCTCCACAAGATTTAAAAATCTGATACTAAAATAGAAAAAAAAAGCCAACAAAACCCTCTAAATTAAAAAAGAAACCCTGTGTTCCAAAGGAATCAATCACATCTATGAAAGCAGAAAATGGGCTGAAGTTTGTCAAACAATTTTGTTTGGTAGAAGGGGACCCTCAGACTAGAGAGATCCAGTGGCTGCTAGTGCTCTACAGCAATATGCAGGACTTGGTAGACTATACAGGCTCTTAGAGACTGATTATGCATTCTCTCTTTATTGGTGCCATGTTTGTAATATTTGTTTGTCCCTAGATGATGCCACAGTAGGTGATATAAAAAAAGATGCATGAATAATTTATAAAAGTACTCGGTAGTCACCAAAGAGCATTGCTCTGATGATGTAGTGTGCACAAAGGCCTTGGATAATAAAAGAGATTTTATATAATGATACATTAGCGTGGAAAACATCGTAAGGATATATTTTGTTCAATGTTTTGTGCTGCATTTCTAGAACTCTGGTCAATAGAAACACCTTAAGCTTCAAAAGACATTTTCCAAGTAAAAGCATTTTGGAGGTCTGATAAACTTGAATGAACTTTATGTTAAAGATCACTGAATTCCTGTATTGTCTTAGCAGGTCCATGTAGACATCACCTGAAACCTTCCATCAGAAAGGTGTAATTCTGTTTGTAAGTCAGTAGAGACAGATGTGGATAGATGGTTATTCATAACCAGCAGGACCACAACTTGTTTTAAAAAATCCTTGTTATTACCCATACTTTAAGATGGAAATAAAACACAATGGTGATTTCAGTCCTGCATCTCCTCATTGGAGTTGCTGTCACTCAGAACAGTAAGAGGAGAAGGGATTTCACTTTTGGACCATTGATTGCAGTGGAATTATTACTTGAGATGAAAATCTGGCTGGATATAGAAAATGTTCTGTTGGGACAAAAACTGCATCTTCCTAGAGGGAGGTTCATAAGAGTCTCCTTTCTGGTTCTTTCCACTTTGAGCCATCGGAAGGAGGTGTGGCACCATCAACAACACCAGTTCAGAACTCCTGAGAGAGGTTAAGCATAAGATGGCCAGAGAAATCACAAAACTTTAGAGTCTGTGTCTAGTCTAAATTTATTAAGAAAATGTCACGACATTTCTCTGTGCATCATTGTTCCTTGGACCTTTGGAGAAGAAAACCTGATCCTTTCATGAATGATTCAAGGTGGCTGTGGCTATTTTGAACCAGATCAATGAAAACTGACACTTTGGCCTTTGGCAATTCAGACTTTGCTCAAAGGGAAGTTAAGGTTGCCTTAACTTTTCTTCTTCTGCGCAAATGTGAAGGAAATTATCAGGCTCCTTGAACAGAAGCCTGAGACAGAACTATGTTTTAAATTTTATTAAAGTCAGTTCCACCAAGTTGAATATCATAACTCAGTGTGTTCTTGCTCCCATGGAGGGATGACAAATCATGAAGCTCATGCTGAAGTCTATTTTGGCTGTTTAAAGTGTGGGGTTGTGCTATAGGGTTCTAACAGAGTGATGGTTTGGGCACCTTTTCTCTCTTCCCTCCCACTTCTCCCCCCTTTAATTTCACGTGCAGTGTCTCACCTCCAGTCACCAGAGCAGACAGATGTCAGCAGGATCTGATGAATTCATTTAACTGGATCAGAAACTCGCCCACTGTGCATAGGCAAGAATAAAAGGAATCAAAAACTGATGAACTTCAGCTCTCGCCCCATTGGCAGAAAATTTTGTCCCAGGGAGTTCTGATCCTCCCAAATTTCAGTGGTATGCAGCAAAATGGCATTCCAGGAGCTGGGGAGCCCTGGAAGATGAAACCAGTGAAGAACAGCAACAGCAGAGAATCCAAGCCAAAGTTCTTTGAGCAGCAGGTATTAGAGAGTAGAGGCAGTCATTGAAGACAAGGAGATTGCTGCCTCAGCAGCACCAGGTTATGGAAAGGAAACTCTACCAAGGGAAACACTTCATGATCTGGACAGTTTGTGCTGGTCAGATGTGTATGAACGGATGTAACAGGTTGAAATAGGAAATATTGTAATTCTTAAGTGATTTGGTAGAATTAATGGTCTTGCTTTTAAGTACATCTTTTAAACTGTTCAGAATACAATTTTGAATGCCGGAGGGATTATTCTTGCTGATCACAGCTATTTTATCTGACATATTTCCTTTCTACTCTTCAGTTTAATTCCTGAAACCATCTTCAGCACAATCAGGATTTGCTTCTTTAAAGATTCTTGTCTTCTCATCCTTAGTCCCAATGCCAGCTAAGCAGAAGTGTTTCTTGAGTTTATTTCGATATTTACCTGCCAATATCTGACCTTCAGGTCAGACACAGAATTTTGATAATAAAGGATGTCTCTCATATAACACACAAACATAAGAATATTCAGATATCCCTAGGCACCCTCCTTCATCTGCTCTGACTATTCGGTATGGGTGGTCTTACGTGGCTTTGGAGCCTTTATTTGTCAATTACTCTATAAAATAGCAATCTGTCCTCACCCATGGAGTCCCAGGGGATATTATGCATTGTTTATAGTCTTGAAAGGTATACTGGGTTTAGTTTCTGAAATTCAGAGAAGTAACCCTGTCTTTATGGGCACGTTTTGCATTTACAGAGGCTTTCAAGTGCTCTGGAACTGCCGACAGTAAGACACCTGTGCATCAAAAATCAGCATCAGTGATCTCACTATGATCTCTTCAGCCCCAGGCTGTAACCTCATGTGGGAGAAGTTTTTCCTAGACTGACTACTGCAATTCCACTGAATCTGGCTGTGTTTGGAACGAGCCAGAGGATGGAATTCATGCTTTAGAAAATGACACTAATTAGAAGAGATGAACTTCAGAAAAACCAATAAATATGCATTTCCCATGTTAGCATCCTTGGAAATAAGCAGGTTAAAAAAAGAGATGATTAAGAAAAGAAACATCAGTTACAGAAAAAATTGTCCCTCAGTAGAATGCTTACACCTATTTTCTGAACTCCAGGAGGCTTTTAAAACTGCAATTTGGCTCCTACACCAGCATAAATATTTCAAAGCATGCTTACTTCTTTCCTGTTAACTCAATTTTTCTTCAAATCCTTCTAGATCCCATTTCTTTTAACTTCCACTTTCTCCTTATTTCCATACTTCTGGAAAATCTAACGTAGAATTCATGAAAGCAACTGCTATATACACAGCAAAACATTCATAAATATCTCACCCCATAGAAAGAAAAAATATTCTTTGATAATTGTAGGTCTGCTGTGTCTTTTCACTGTGCTTGGGTTTGAGATATTTAAACATTCATCCATACTTTTTTCAAACATGAAATTATTAATCCTCACTAGAACACACATTAGGTTTTTTCCCAAAATTAAGGCTCCCAGAGTATCTTTTTGTACTGAATTGCTGGATGTGCCTCCTAGAGATTCCCATAACACAATCCAACAGTTAAAGGTGCTTTGTTTCTCTTACTTATATGGATTCTGGAGGAAAAAAAACCAAAACAAGAACAAAACCCCAAAACCAAACAATCCGGCCCTTTGTTCAGTTACACTAGGCTTGCTGTATTTACGACTCAAGAAAACATACCAGAAATCAAGTGGTTTTAAGAAAAAAAAGTGCTTCTTTTTTGTTTAATCTCATGGACAGGTTTAAGGGAGTGCCTGTTTCTCTAAAATGAATATTTTTTCCGGGTGAGCTGGGGACAGGTCTCACGCAGATGTAGCAGAAATGCATTCACCACTGTATATTTCAGCTTCCAAAGGTTTTGTCTTCGAAGTCAAAGCATCCTTGACAAAATAAGGTACCTACAGTCATTTTTGTGGAGCAACAGTGACATTTAGTGGTGACTGAGGCAATTCCTTAATTTTGTTGATCCTTTACTGTTTTGATGACCCCGGGAACATTTAGCATACACTGTCACCCTCACTGAAATTCACACTTAATTTTCTCTTCCTTCTCTCCCCATTCTTTTGCATATTGTAATGCAGTGTTTGTAAAGGGATAAAAAGCTCTATTTCTATAATAAATCAACACAGATATTTTAAAAACAAAACTTCTTTGAGTATCTTCCTTGTAAATCAACTCTTTTGCGTATCATGATAAAACATTCAATCATCAGAGCAATTTTTCCTTGTTTGAGAATAAGACTGAAGCAGTGCATCGTACAGATGAAATTGCAAGAACTAGATTTCCCTTATTTCCATTACTTCCCTTAATTTTTCACTTGTTATGTCACCATTCTGGCATTAAGCTTGGATCATTCAGTTGTGGTTTTGCTTCGAGCCCTAAGCCAAGAAGGACTTCTCCTTCAAAGTCCGTATTTCCTACTTCACAGCAAGTCCCTTTCGTCACGCAGATTTAAGTCACATCTGCAGAGCTCTGCACACTAAACTGGAGGATGAGCAGGGCTGGAGTTCTGCAGGCTGCCCTGCTCTGACACCACGGGCAGGTCCCTTCCTGACCTCAGGAACACCAAGCATCATTTACCCTGCAGCACAACCCAAAGCCATGGTCAGCCCCTCAGCACGGAGTGAACAGCCAGCTCTGATAGCAACCACAACAGTGCAAATTGAGTTATTCTGTTTTGAAACAGAGTTTCCTGCTGATGTAGGCTTTAGAAAAACTTCAGCAGAGTGCCGAGAGTAGAAATGGTCAACACTGAGCGTGTGTAGCCCAAGGTTCCAATACCAGAAGTACATTTTGGGACTTACACACCACGTCTCCCATTTCCATGGGCAGTTACAGCCTCTCTGAGCTCAGCATCCCCCTGACCTTTCCCTCCCTCATAAATACTTGTGTGTGCATTCCCGTGTACTGTGAGATGTCAACAGACCTCATTATTCATACAGAAGCAGCTTCTGTGAAGGTTAATACACCATTGCATGTGAAATTAGGCCTTTGAGCTCCTTTGGGATTTTAAGAATGAGATAAATGAGTGCTTCTTCTGTTTTCTTTCACTATGATTTCAGCCCTCCAGAAAGGAGATCAGATTTGGCAATGATCCCATGAACCTAAGAGGGCTTTTGGCCCTGGTTTCAAACAGAATTATTTAGTTTAGCCCATTGACAGGGTCTGCATATCTGCTGATGTGTAAACTCCAGAGAGTCCACCCGGTGTCCCGTGCTGGATCTCTAATTCTCGGGGAGAAAAGGCTTGTTGGAAGAGCAAAGGAGAAAATCAGGCGTTCGGGTAATGTCATTTTCAGCACAGCAGCAACAGCTCACGTACTCATCCTGTCCATATCACAGGCTGCCATTCAGTGGAAGCAGAAAATTAATATCTATGGGATGGGAAGCATTGAAAGAGTAGAGATTAGACTTGAGGAAGAGTTGGGTGGGTAAAACAGGTCATTTTGCTTTTTGTCTAACCATGGGAAAAGGGACTTGACTGCCTCTTCCTGAGCCCACTTACTTATTTGAGCACATAATTCCTTGGTACCCACTCAGGCAAATATTTGCAATTAGTGCCTCAGTTTGGAGAAAGCTTCAGGATACCTTTGTGCCCAAGCCCAAACACAGCACTGCAGCTTTCCCAGCCATGTACTTAAGTCAACACTCAAACCTCCTGACTGTAAAGGGCTGGTTTAGGGGTCCATTGTCCGTCCTGACCAAACTTCTTGCCTTTAAAGAGTTTTTTAAATGTTTTCTAGATATACAGCAACCAGTTACTTTCAGGTAGCGCTATAATTTCTCTTAGAAGAACTCAGCACTGTGCTTTATTATGGTACTTCTCCCTCTGGTTATTTATTTTCTGCAGACAGCCTTGATCCCAGCTCGTGGTGCCACTGAAGTTCGGGATAGGGACCCCTGGTGTGGCCAGATCATTTCCCAGCAGCAGGAACCTCACAGCTTCTCTGTGCTGATCCATAAATGCACTGAACTTTGCACTGCCCAAATAACCAGTTGCAGGATCTGAATGGCTCCATTCACAACCAGCTCAGCCAAATTAACCCTTCAGCTGATGCCCAGCAGCATTGCAGTCACGTGTCTCCAAAAGGAGACTGGTTTGGGACTGTGAGGAGGCTGAAATGAGAGCAGTTCCTAGACGTGTTTCCAATCCTGGGAATGGCAGCCACGTGCTGCTCCCCAAAATATGATTTTCCACTCCCTCCACTCCTACACAGGGGTTTTGCAATGTTGGTAAATCCTTAAGCAAGGGTTCTGCACTAGCAACGAGGTCATGGAGAAGCCTCCAGAAGGCAGACCTTCTGCACACATTGGGCAGTTTTGCAAGGCTTCAAGTCTTCTCCTAATCAGAGGGAATTTCTCCCTCCGTGGCTTGGTCCAGATAAAATATTTTTCTAAATGTTTCACATTTATTTAGGTTCTTCCACAGATTGGAATCTTAAGCATATCACAATACATATCTAAATAAATCAGTTATTAAAATGTTTTAACATCCACCAGGATATCTAACAGAGGATGTCACAGGGAGTTATATAAAACCCTGCCCAGGTGCTACCAAAATAACTGAGACCTTTCCTTTCAAATTGTCACCTGTGTCTTCTCTTTTCTGTTCCTTCAATCCATTTTCCTTAGAAATAACCTCACGTGATCAACCCAAACTGGATTAGGTATGGATTCCACAGCAATTCCACAGCATCTCGGCTTACTGGTGCAATTACTGGCCTGAATAACTTGAAATGCAAGGCAAGAATTACGAAACAAAGTTAATCAGACAGATGCTAATCTTTAGAAATAGATGTTTAATATATTTTATCTTTAGAAACCCATGCTTAATAACATTAAAATATTTCACAGAGACATAATTGGAACCATAATTGATAAGGAAAAGTTATGAAAATGTTTGTTTCATCAATTTCAAAAAGACCTCTAAAACTGGTACAGTTCTGAAAGCAAAACAGGAAAGCTGAAAGAGTTCTTTTTATCTCTATAAAACCAAATATTTTCATACAGCATTTCAGAACAGGGGAAAATGTAAGAAGGTGTTTTGCCACTTTTATTGCTACTGTAATCTAAATAATCACTTCTATTCTGATCCTGCTGTTTCGCACCCCTCAGCCCTGTGTGTGCACTTCCTTCAGCTTCCCCCCCAAGTTTCCTTCACACGCACCACACTCGGTGGCTGTAATTAAGGCAGGAAATACAATATGGTGTTATCATAGTTTCCATTTTGGAATCTTGCTGATAGCTCAGGGCAGTTGCAATCCTCATTATTATGGCGGGCCCACTCTCCCTTTCATTGCTAATCATTGATTCACTGTGAAATGGGCCTGCATTCATCTTTCCCAACCTTGAAAAGGAAAAGTTGTCTGACTCGCTCACGGATAGGGAGAAATCTTTGGAAAGCAGAACTTCCAGCTGTGCGTTTGATTCCAGTAAATTTCCTGCAAACTGTATGCAGACTCTTTTCTGTGCATCTGTTTGAGTCATGAAGTGAGTGGTGTGAGGCACAATTCTTACAGATCCTACGGGTTTTGAGATTTATCTCAGTTTATGTCTGAATATTTAATCAAAATACATCCACACGTTTGTGGCACCACAAGAACCACCCAGTGAAGAACCAGATATGCCACACAGCTCTGACTGAACACTAGTTCAAACTTCGGACTTGCCTTATTTATAATTTCTTGGTACAACAAGAGAACAAATTGGTGGTTTTTCCCACTGATAAGTAAATTTTGCCTTTCTTCTGCAAATGTTTCTTTTGCTTCGTGGAAGAAAGCACATTATCCTACTGCTTAATACTGTTAAACACATCCATGTTTTCCTCTTGGACCTCATAATTTTCACAGCAATAAAGTCACTCACCACAATAGACACTTTTTGGTTATCAGTACAGATATTTGATAAAAGTAGTAGGAGATTGGGGTAATAAAGAGCAAGAAGATAAAAGATCACTTGAAAGGTATTTCAGAGAACATCCTTCTACCAGGGGAGGAAAACATTCCCAGGTTTGGGAAATGTACAGAGGCTTCTCTGTATGTCCCAAAGATGGAGAGGAGAAAGAAAAGGGAGGTTGGAAGGGATGCAGGAAGAAACAGAGATAGGAATGGAGGAAGAAGGGAATTGAAAGAAATGATAGAAAGGAAGAAAGGAAAAAGAGAGGGTAGACAGCAAAGGAAGGAAGAAATGAAAGAAAGATGGGAGATGATGGGAAGAAGGGATTTTTGATTGTGCTGCTCTTGCGTGTCTGAGAATCTGGAGACCTTTGCTTAACTTAACTGAATATTATTTTTATTCTTTCATAAACATTAAAAAAAAAGCCCTTTCTTTCCTTGGAAAATATGTTCTAAACAAGTCTTGAGAGACCCCTTCGGTTCACCACTGAAAACAGGAGTCATGTATTTGCTATTAAAAGGTATTAGAGAGGAGAAAAACTTTTTCAGCAATAAAAGCCCCTTCTCAGGTGGCAAACTGTGAGGAGGAGGAAGTAGTTTAGAAGAGAGATTTCTAATATTTGCTTTCATCAGAGCTAAAAGCGTTTGGTGGGATTTGGCCTTTGCTCACATTATCTATGAATTTCATTTCATTTAAATGACCTTTTGCAGAACATGAGGAACTTCCACCTAAACTCTGCCTTTCCCTTGGCCTCTGAAGGAACCAGCCTGAAGCACAAAGGGAGCTGCTGCTGCTGCAGCCCTGGGGCCTGCGGGTGGTTTGGGTTCTCAGGTCTCAGAACTGCATCCAGATGAAAATCCTGCCTTGCCTCCAAGTGAGGCGGAAAGCAATATACTCTCGAAGATGCAAGAACCACAGGATCCCTGTGCCCACACCAAATCAGACCTGGAAACCCAATTTCCTGCTCAGCACACAGCCAACACAGCCACCAGAAGAATAATTGGAGATAAAATGGAGCACACAGATCCTTTCCATCAGCCCAGAGGTCCCAGTCCTTTGTGCAGGGACATAAGACGTGACACAGGAATGTGAGGAAACTTTCCTAGTGCTTGGAAGCATCAGGATTTATCTAGTTAGGGGCTGAGCAGAGGAGCGAGCATTTACAGCTACATGGAAAAATCCACCATATCCTCTTTCCTCCTTACAAGGCCTCTTTTTAACCCATGTAACCACTCGGGGAGCGAGGCAGAGTTACCCCATCCAGCAGAGAGCTGCACAGACCTGTAAAGAGCTGCTGGCAGCAGATTACCTGGGCACTCCCTGCAGCTGCACCCTCACAAACAATGTTTGTGCACCTTTGGCACTCTGCAGACAGGCAGAGAGGAGTTTCCACGCTCCCCTGCAGTCTCCGCTCACTGCCCACCATGGCTGGCTCGGATAAGGCACCCCGGCTGGGAGGGGGCACTCCTGAGATGTGTAACAGGATGTGAACGTGGGAAAAGCCTGAGCAAAATGCCACCAAAGCTCGTCTGCTTCTTCCTCTGTGCCCTGAGTGCACCAAATCTCTCAGGTAAAAGACTAAAGGATCTTCTTTCACTTGAGTCAGAAGACAGAGAGGTTGTGAGTAACAAAGTCTTTTGTCCTTTTGTTAAAGATGCCTCTGCAGCACTTAAGCCAAATGAGTACGAGGTCAGGTGATCTTAAATTTTAATTCTTTTTCTAAAATGAATATCAAAATAAGCAAATGAAAAAGCAAATGAATCTGTAAATTCTGTGTTCTGCAGGTCATTTCTGAACTCCAAAGGGAAATTTCAGTTTAAAAATTTAAGTAATATTGTATTTATCTCTGCTCTTTTGCTGTTCTGTGGGAAGCTGAACTCTCAAGTCTTCTTTCAATGCTGATCCCTCTGAGCACAGGGATGCTCTGCCTGTGGAGCGGATGCAGGGTCAGAGAGGAAGGATATAAAGTGCTCATTAATAGCTCAAATCGCTTCACTGAGGGTCTCCTTTACCCTGGAAGGAGATTGCACAATTGGCAATCTGCTTCTACAAGTGAATGCTGCTCACCAGACACATCTCAGAGCAGCTTGGTCTCAGATCTCCTGGCTACATTCCAGTGTTTGCAATGTCAGTCCTCTGAGAAGCAAACATGGCTTGCCAGTGTGCTTGGGTTTTCCCTAGTCCAGGTTTTCTAAACGTGCCATTTTAGGTTGTGACAACAACATTCCGGTTGTCTCGTGCTCCATTTTTTTTCCTCTGCCTCAGAAAAAAATAATTTTACAGCTGCCTCATTATTTACCATTCCTAGATGCTAAGGACAGAACCCAGTGATGGCATCAAGTGGTTTCTGCTCGGAAAGTTTATTCTGTGCAATAGGGAAGATTATGGCAAACGTGTTTTAAAAGATGACAGAGCTGGGCAATTATTCTCTGAAGAAATTTGGGGGTGTTGTCAGTGTATTTTTGTTTAAGGCCTGGCTGCCCAAGTGCTGTTTGCAGGCAGGAGCACTGCTGCCTGTGTGGGCAGTGCCTGCCAGCCTCTCACACTGTGACAGAGAGTAGGAGGGAAAGGGGGCATAACTTACACTGTGTCTGCCGCTCTTGGCCTTGACCTGAAATACAAAAATTCATGTCCCAATCTCCTTTCTGAGCAAAGAACATTTATTTGGTTGAATGTTTACGCCCTAAGCTGCCCCTGTGGCTGTGCAGAGCAGACACCAGGTTAGCAGACACTGTGTTCCTGTCTAGCCCCGGAGTCTGGGCTTTGATTCCTGGGTGCTGGGGACAAAAAAAGCCAAGGGGGATGTACCGAGGTTTTGCCTTTTGCTGTGGGTTTGTGTAATCAGCAGATGAAGCAGGGGATGCCCCCAGAGCCTGCAGGTTGGAGTTCTAGCCAAAGAGATTTTAGCATAATTTATTATCCTCATCTAAATTGCTATTTCCAGGACTTAGAGATGTATGGCTTTCATTTTCAACATTTAGCTTACAAAGAAATTCCTTTATCTTCTTTAATGTCTCATAGACATTATTTTCTTGTTACCAGTGTTTAGAATTCAGAATTCCCTTGTCAGATTCCCCTTCACTGAAACTTCCTTGAACGGAGAGTCAGACCATGCTCCAAGATATAAAAAGCTGGCGGCATTGTGTTGATTAAACAACACAATGATTGGAAGTTAAAAAGCCAATGCTTATTACCACAACAGGAAAGATTTTTCAGCCTTTTATATAAAATGTTAAGGGCTATGCCAAGAAAAGCACAGATGAGGCAAAGCACTCCTGTACACTGTGCAGCACCAGTTCTGAAGCTGCTGTTTGTTGAGGTTATGTTTGTTGAGACCCTGAAAGGAGATGATACTATGAATAAAGAGGTAATTGTATTAATATTTTTACAGTGTTCATATACACTTAGCAGTAAGCAATGGTGATAGTAGTGATGAAGTAACAGCAAGTATTGAGGAAATATTGTATTGTTCTATATTCACAGAGCAAGAAGGAGATCAGAATCTATCTCAGAGGAATGGAACTTTATCAGGTTTATTTAAGATATTTTAAACTGAAAAGTAAGACAGACAAATGTACTGGACTTGACAATAATTTTTTTTTTAATTGTAATTCTCTAACACAAAGAGAATAAAAATACTAAATTAAAAGGGTCATCACCATTCCAAATGGAAATGCATTCTTTGTGTAACAAATGAAGTAGAATGTACTGCTGATAGAGTAGGAGACAAAAATGCTATTTACAGAGAAAATGTCATTTCTCTGGCATGACTGGAGACATTAGGGTGAGAGTCAATACCCTGGCTTGAATGAGTGTAGTTTGGCTTTTCCTGTGAGGCTGCTGGTGAATCCAAAATCAGATGGAAATGTGCAGCCCTGGGCTATCAGCCCTCCGGGTCCTGCCTGTGCTCTCTGTCCAGTTGTCTCCTGCACTCTGTATGATCGTTGTTTCCTTTTCCTTCAGAATGAACAAACCAGAGTTAACGGGTTATTTCAGCATTCAAACTGCACACTGCACTGTTTATTCTTGGTACTGTTTATATAACCTAGAACTGTCTTTCCTCCCGCTGTTAAACTTGTGTTTGTTACAATTGTTTTGTGGGCTGTCGCAACAGATGGGTGGAAGAAACCATGAATATAATTTGCTTGGCTATGACACAGGATTATGTCTAGATCAAAAGTGCTCTGGAAAAGCATGAGCCTCTCCTCTGAACTATAATTTTCAGCATATAATGCCAAGCAGAAACTTAAATCAGTGAACCGCTTCCATAGGGGCACATACATTGCCATTGGGTACAGAGTTTTTCCTAGTGAAAGCAGGAAAGAACCCTAATTTCTGCATGAACTTTTGGGGTTCAGCTGAAGTGAGGTGACAGTCACTGTGCCAGTAGAAGACTCACTGCTTTTGACAAGAAAACAGTGCACTAAGCGAAGCATAGCCAGGACAGGAAGATTGGTCTAACCAGATAGGAAATAACCCTTGGGCCATTAAAAGACTGATAGTCCAATTCAGAACTCTCTGCTTTTAAAATAGGTTTCTAGACAGTTTAATAATATAGGGTTTAGTCTTACTGAATGCCAAAAAATTTCTATCAAAAATGTCCCTAAAGTCAAGACTTAAAAAAAATAGGAAAACCCTCAGTGCAGTTCACCCCTGTTCAGACCTGAAACTTCGTTATGTCCATGAGTCATGTGGAAAACCAGTGTTTGTTCATGTAAATGAAATCCGGTATGGAATTCACACACTCAGGTGTGCCAAGTCCCAAAATTAACATGGCAACCAAGCACTAGGAGTGTTGAGAAGCATGGAGAGCACAAGAGACCAAATGGGTGGTTATGCTGCAGGGTGAAGGTCACTAAAGAATTTCCTTTTTTCATTTCTTAAAGACTAAAAGTGCCTTGACTACAGTGCTTTGAGTGTATGGAGCCTCAGCCTGCCAGAAGTGGTAGAACACTGATGTGGCAGAGAATGACTCTTCTGTTGTCTGAAGGACAAGGAAGAAAATTTCTCATCCCAGAGAAACCCGAATTTTGTTTCAAAGAACAGCTGAGCATTGTGTCAACAGAGCTGCGTGACTTATGCCAAAGAATCAGAGTTGGCATAACAGTTCCCCACATCACTAGTGATTTCATAAAAATATGATACGGGAAATTACACAGATGTTGTTCCAATGCTTTAAAAAAACTCATGGACTTGTCAACCTGGTTTTGATCCTGGGTAGAACGACTGAATTACTGGTTAACTTCACAAACATGGCTCAGAAGAAAACACCCTTTTTAGTGGCAAAGACAATTGGATGATAAACCTGGTTAAGTGAAATAAATTTAATGAAAATGTAATCTCTAGGTAACACATTGTGATAGCACAGCTCCCTTGTTCTGGGGAGAGTGTTGGCCAGCGGGTTGTTGGAAACCACTCCATCCATTCTTCCCTCCCAGTGGTTCCTTGGGAACCATTCCCTGCTGAGCAGAGAGAATGGGATTTTCTTGGCACTGGAAAGCAGCAGAAGGTGAGTCTGTTCCCACAGCGTAGTGCAGGGTGTGTCCATGGGGAATCCTGCCTCCTGTGCTCCAAACATTGCCAAGGATTTTACATTGAGATACCCCAGGGTAAAATCCACCACCATCCCACAGCCATGCTTTGGAGATCTCAGAGGAAAGTAATAATTACAGTTAAAGAGCATGGAATAAGCTCATTCTATTAATAAACTTTGATCACAGCATACGAGCCCTTACATGGTCAGAATCCTGCCACGTGAAAGGAGCTGTACCAGGGCTGGGATCTCCCACAACCCTGAACCCAGCCTGGAAAGAAACAGCACATTTGGAACCACGGCCTTCTTGGAACAGTTTCTAGAGCACAACAGAATGTCTGTTCCTTGGCTTCATTAAATCCAACTGGAGGGCTTGACCTTATTCCTCACTGTTTTAGTGATACAGTGACAAACTCTGAAATAAGGCAAAGGAACACTTTTAGCCAAGCTGCTCCGTCCTTTCTTCTTCTCTGTGAAATACCTTCAAATACTGAAGTGACTGTAGTGAAATCAAGAGTGTGTATTTCTGATGCAAAACACTGTTTTGCACTATTCTTCTAAGGCTGTTTGGGGTTTTTTTTTCCTAGTACATTCATTTTTTTCCTTTCTTTTGCTGGGAGTTTTAGGAGGAGATTCTTTGTTGCCAGCACCTCAGAGTATCTCCATTCTTTCAACCAACATGAAACACTTCTTAACTTGGAGTCCTGTGATCGTCCAGGGAGCAACTGTGAGATACTCAGTCGAGTTTCAGGGGTAACTTCTGGGGTTTTTTATTCTTTTTGCTCTTTGAACATTGTTTATCTCAACTTTAAGTTCTAAATTTTCAGATGGCTTGAGCATATTCAGTTCACAAGCCTAAGAGAAGTTTGATGCTTTAGTACTGCTAATCACAAGTGGGGGAAAAATTCCTTTTGCTCCGATTCTGGGACAGTTTGCAGGTTAATAGATACCTGAGTAATCCAAGGTGTGCATTAATTCCATATAAGAAATCTGCCTCTATCCAAGAACTCAAAAGTTAAGAAGATTTGCAACATTTTATTTAGAAGAGGAAGGAGAAAACATTGAGATTTATTTTGTGTAAACCTTTTAAACATTTGACACACACCACAGGACGTTTCTGATACATCTTGAGCTCTGAGTTGTATTGCAATATGGCTTTGGAATTCTGGTGTACTGGGGACGATGAAGTCAAGGGAGTGGGCAGGACTTGATGCAATCAACACTGCGTTGGCTGTCCCCACCTCCCACGATATTGTGCTGCATTTGGCTCATGAACTCATCTCGGGGTGATTTTCTCAGATAAGATCTAAAACACACCCATACTGGTTTCAAACACCTGTGGTGTTCCCGCCCCAGTGTATCCCAGTATGGGTTTTACCTGGAAAGAACTCACAAGCAGCCTTAGCCCATGCCACAGGTACATCTCCTGTCAGATTGCTGCCTGTCTTCTTCCTCTTCTCCTCAGGGAATATGAACGGGAATACGCCAACGGGAGCTGGATCCCCATCTCGGAGTGTTCCCTCACCACAGCCACGGTGTGCAACATCACAGAGGACATCTCAGCCACCGTGGCCTACAAGCTGCGTGTCAGGGCAGAGCTCGGTGCCACGAGGTCACGGTGGGGCACCATGAAAGGCTTCTTCAACCGCGTCATGAGTGTGTCCTGCTCTTAAATTACATCTTTTGTGTTCAATTCTCAGAGTTTGGTGTTGATGTGCTCCTCAGGTGCCTGTTTGTGTCCAGTGCATGGCACACAGAACCCAGATATGCACAGAGCACACCCTGCTTCTCGGCTCCTTGAATACTGGCTTGGGGGGTTTCCCTTCTTAGACAATGTTCTCGGACATGAGTTCATCCCAAGGCAGAGCCAAATTCATCTGGGCTTCAATTTCAAGGGTTTCCAAGATAGGCAAGATGACTGCAGGAATTTCTTTTCACAGGTCGGTCATTCTTACCCTTAAATTAAAAGATTTCTGATCAACTAGGCTTGCTGTCATTTTTAATCCAAGTCATGTAGTCACTTTTAAGGAGTCCAGAACCTGATCCTAAGGGAGCTTTTACACTAGAAAACAGCCCTGTCAACACTCCATCTGCCTTATGCTGTCCTGGAAATCCCACCCCCTTCCAGGCATGATTCCCTCCTCCCATGGTGTCAGGTGTATGAAGTAACCCCAGAAGAGGAGAGAAAAATGGAAACCACAGCATTAACTTCATCCTAGCAATGCAGGATGTTTTCTCCATGTCCCTCCAAGTCCTGCAAAGCTTGAGGCCCATCTCAACCCAAGGATCATGTTGCAGCCTAAAATGAGCATGCTCTTTCCAGGATTTCTCTGGAATCATTTCCACTGTTCTCTGCCATGTAGTCAGCTGCTTCAGCAACAAAAACTGTTAGACTGCAACTCTCAGTCTGGGATGGGCAGCATTCATTAGCTTTAGGTAGGCAAGAAATTGTCTGTCCTAAACCAGAACTGACACAATATTAAAAATTCATCCGTCTTTGGAAGTTATTCACTACTTCATGGGGGAGCAGTCCTCACTCACACAGAGGTCTTAGTCAAAGCAGCACCATCAGAAGTGCCACCTAAGTTGGTGAACGTGTCTCTTTGTGTGGAAGTATAGTCTAGATAGTGCTTTGGATGAAAACTCCTTCCCTTTTCCGGCAGCTATGCACGCACAGACCTGTGCTGGATGGAGGCACAGGCCGCCCTGTCAGGCAGAGACAGGGGAAGGACATTCCTGAGACCGACATGAACAAAAGCAGCAGCTTTCTCATGGTGCAATGAAGTATTTGGCCTGTGTTTGGGGGACCCCAAAACAGTCTTCTGACTAAGCTGTGACGTTTTAGAGGATACAGCTTGCATTGGGATGCAATGTGAATATGACAGATGTTTAAAAGGGAAAGAAAAGTCACTGTAAGTTCTTGTCCTTATGCATTTTTGCCTTGTCCTCGCTCTCACACCTCTCGGGAAACCTGGCACCGAGTCTGAGAGGAGCTGAGGGGCTCAAACACAGCCCACAGGTTCTGTGAGGGGCTCACAGGCAGCCAGGGCAGCAGCACAGCCCACAGCACTTGCAGACTGCGCAGCGCCAGTGTCACAGCCACAGGTGGAGAAGCACATCAAGTACGGTAACACATGGAAAACACTTTGAAAAGATCTTCCTGAAGCCAACAACTTAGCCAGTCTTCCTTCCTCATTTATCAACATTCAAATAGCTGGTATCCAGTGTGCCAGCACAGAGCTAAACAGAAATGCTCCTGTTTGTTTAGCAGTGGCATTTTGCAATGTCCTTTTGTTAATACATTAGCACAATATTTGCTTTTAACCTCCAAATGACATCATTTTTTAAAAAATTTTGAGACATGGTGCTAAGGAGATTTTTACCCTTTTTTTCCCAGCTTTTCATTTAAAAGTACAAAGTAGATTTCCAGGCCTCCCATTTGTGGCACACTCATCATGTAGATACTTGGATTTTATGTTTCCATATTGCTCAGTGTTAGTGGCAATTCACTGGATGTAAGAGCAAATTCTATTAAGAACATCTCTTCTATATGGCACTATGCATCACTCTCCTTCCTTTCTCGAAAGCAAAGAGGTTGAAACTGGTTTCAGCTACAGCAGAGTGGTAAAAAATGGCATAGATGAGTGTGAATAATGGCACAGATAAATAGCGCAAATATGATCTCTGTACTGCCTTGAACTTCCCAGTTCATAAATGTGCAGTGCATAATTTCATCTCTGCTCGATTGATTCTCATTATTTCACTAATACTCCTCCCAGCAGAATCCCAGACAAAACCAAGCTTTGAATATCAAAGTAAGCAGGAAGCAAATCACCTAAAGATTTACTTGCATACATTTGCAAAACCTGAAGTCACAGCAGATCATCAGCCCAAGTCTATCTAAAGCCATGTAGATACTAAAAGAAAATCAGGATTCATGTGAATTATCCTGAGGCTCACAATGTTTTTTCCTTCACCTTTGAATAACTGCCAAAATTCTCATGAAAAGCAGTGGTTTCTCAGCTCCTGTTCTGTGTGTCAGTGCTGAGCTCGTGCCCAGGAGCACAAGAGCTGACCTGATCTGGTGTCCCAGCTTCTTTGGCCCAGCTGCTTCTGCTGCAGCTGTTCACGTGGGACCCTCAGGCCAGACAGCTCCTCCACTGGAGAAAATTCAAAGCCTTTCAAGTTCTGTGCAGCTCAGCTATTGCCAAGCTCCTGTTTGCAATGCCAGTCATGGTCGTTCTCCTGCTGAAAGTCTGCTACTGTATTTAGACATACAGGGAAGAAGAGCAGACAGAAGTTTCTGCCCCACTGAAGCAGCCAGCTGTTCTTGCAGGTTGTTATTCCGCTGGTGATGGCAGCTTCTCTTCCTCTCATATTTGGGAAAAGGGGGGACTTAAGGGCTGTCTCTGGTGTGACAATGGTGGTCTCTGTGTTGGCAGCTTCCCTGACCCCACCTCTGCTGAGGGTCCTGGCGGACGGGCACCATTTACTGGTGGAGCTGGCAGACATGGGACCTGCCTTCCAGTTCCGGGTGCTCTACTGGAAGAAGGGCCAGGAGAGCTGGGTGAGTTTGACCCTCAGGTTTTAGGCAGTAACAGAGGGTGCCCAGAGGGAATGCACACGGACATTGCCCAGAGACTGTTTGCCAGTCCCAGCTCCTGCTGTGGGGCTGAAGGTCCTGCCTGGGGTGGGTTCGTGCCACCTCACCCTGCACATACCAGTGGGTTGCTGTGGGTTCCTCATGGAGAAGCTTCTCTGTTCTTTCCACATTTCCTTCTCTGGGAAAAGGAATCTTCTCACGTACCTCAGCTATAGATAGAAACCAGAAGTCAGGAACCAAAGGTGTTTGTGCCACTTCTCTCTCTGAGCATCATCTGGTTTCCTCAGACAGTGATTAAGGTGTCACACTGAGGTGCTGACAAACTTTTCTCAGTTTTCTGAGCCAGAAATTGCAATGTTAGTAGTCCTTCATGGATTTTTGTTCCACTTATTTATCTGTTCTGGCTTCCAGTCTATGTAAACTTCTAGCTTGTATGACTTCCTGCAATGAGGAATTCTGCAGCCTAACTGTTGTGCTGTTGTCCCCAAAACTTGATTTGTGGATGAGAGAGAGAACAATTATTCCCCATTCACTTCCCCTACCACTCTATTAGTTTTATATTCTGTATCTTTTTCCAGGCCAAGGACTCCTAGACTACTTAGCTGTTCCCTGTGGAGGCCCTCACAGCTATTTTTGTTTTTACTGGGGTGGGCAGGGAGAAACCTGCACAGTCCAAGGTGCAGGAACACTTCGTGTTAGCACCATAAAACAAAACAGGTCTTCCCACTCCCTTGTCTCTCCAGCAATTGTTAATGTGACTGCCTCAGAGCTGATTGTACCATGAAATCTGAACCCCAAGTTCCTGTTTCTGATGGAGGATGCTGTGATAATGTAGGAGAAAAATTCTCACGAGCATAATCCCACATTTATCTGCGTTAAATTGCATTTGTTGCTTTATTACAAGATCCTTCTGCTGTTCTTCACAGTTGTCTGTCATCTTTACTATTGCAAAGTGGGTTTTTAGTATCACTAGCACGTATCGGTTTTCATTTTTCTTCCTGATCACCTCTACTAAAATGTGAGTCCCCACCATGACTTCCTGCACTCTCAATTAGCAATTTATTCATACAAAAGTCTTTAGTCTATAAGGATGCATCAGGAGCAGGACTGCTGCTCACTGTGAAATCCAAGTAAATGAGATCAGCCTTGTCCATGGGCTTTCTGACACCTCTAAAACAATCAATAGGTTTGTAGCTGATTGTGTTTTATGAATAAAATACTAACTCTTCTTCAGTATGTGTTCTTAATCACCTAAACGTTAATTCCAAACTTCAGAATGCTTTCCACCAACTGGACTGTTGCCAACATTATTATTGCTGGTCAATACGAGTCCTGTGCTGGGACTCTTATTATTTTTTTAAATTATTGTTACATTTGACATGTCTCATTTGATGCTTTTGCAAGAGGTCACCCCAGGTAGTCATAGACCTGATTTTGTCCTTGAAATATTTTCAGACTAATGGCCCTCCACATCATGTTTCTGTGGAGAAGGCTGTTTTGATGGCGGGAAGGACTTGCCCTGCCAGGAGCGCCCTCCTGGTCTGTTGGAGTTTTTTATGTGTGTGGAGCTGGAGGCTGCTCAGGCCTTCTGTGAGAGCAGGCTTTGCATCTGCAGCACAGAAAGAGAAGCAGTTGAGTAGCTGTCACCCGTCCTCTCAAGGCTGGGGAGACTGGAAATAGCAAATTCATTTTGCTAGCAGTGAATGCAGACCTACTTATGGCAATAAAATAGTGTCCTGCTGATCATGTGCTGTTTAAGCTTTGCTGGAGTGTGTTACAGTTGCACTTGCACACACCAAATTCACTCACCCCTCACTAGCCCGGTCCACCCCCTCTCTGAGCTCTCTGGCACAGCTCTCACACCCCATCACAGCATGGTTCTGGCACAGGCACGATTTTGGCATCCATCACAGCCAGAAAAAAAGTCAGATCAGTCGAGACCTCAGCCATTCCCCTCCTACTGGGGTAGCAGGTTCTGGTCTAGCATTGTTGCCCAGCATCATCATCATGACTCTTTGACTTACAGCTTCTTCCTTCCATCCCCTCCTGCCCTTTCAGGTTTGTGCAGGCTCATTCTGCACTCCCCTGTGCTTTCTTGTTTGCTGACTTTGTCCCTCTTTTGTTCTCCTCACACGGGCCCCACTGACACCTCCTGCTGCTCCCTCCTCCTCTCGCTGGGCAAGCATCATGGTGATGCTGGATGATTTTTTGCACTTTTTCTTTCCCATGCCCTCTATATTCTTGACTCATCTGTCTGGAGCTCTGTAGCCCATTATTGCATTCGTAGCTAGTTTTCCCAGTACTTATCCGTGCCCTGATACGCAGAAAGACAAACCATATTCCAAAGCCCCTATCCTATCTTGGTTCTCCCTGGGAACCAAGGCCGAAAAACAGCTCTTTGAGACACATTGTCATCAACAAAGTTCAGTTCCAGCTGAGGGGGAGGATTTAGAAGGGGCTTGAACTGGGGGGAAATTGCATCACCACTCATGCTCCTCGTTGGTGCTTTTTGTCAATTATGTTGATTTACTAAACTTATAAATCTGTGTTCACCCTGTGGGGGGTGGGCTTTTGTGGACATTTTCCATGTCTGCCCCTGAAGCTCTTCAATAAAATCAACTTTTATATGACCTCCTATACTAATATTATCTTGAAAGTGTGTGTTGTTTCATTTGTAGGTTCTTTAAGGCATCAATGGTAGGGCTGCTCTTTGATGTTAGATCCTTGCCCCGTGTCCTGATGCTTTCTCTTCTGGGCCCGTGGCAGGTGCAGGAGAAGGTGATGAGAGAGGTGAGCTCCGTGGTTCACCTGGACACCATGGAGGCAGGAGCTGAGTATTGTGTGAAAGCTCAGGCACACGTCGAGGCCATCAACAGGAGCAGCAGCTTCAGCCCCACACAGTGTGTGAGGGCACAGGGTAAGAGCCAGCCTTCTTTCCTGCTGCCCTGCTGGGGTCATGCCTAAAGCTCTTCCTTTTGTTCCCACCCCGAATCTCCTCCCCGAATTGTTTGCAAATGTGCTGCCCATTCGTTCCTTGGGAGAGATAAACCTGGAAGGCTCAGGAGCGCAGCCCCCCACCCTGGCACTGGAGTTTGCCAGGGAGGGATCTCACCAGGGTGGGTGGAAGAGCAGCCACACAGGGTTCAGGCTGGCTGCAGTGAGTGCTTGGTCCCTACAGCCTCTCTGAGACGTTTTGCTGCTTCTGTCGTTTCCAGGTGGCACATCCGTGTGGCTGGTTCCTGCCCTCGTCTCCTCTGCTGGCCTTGCTGTGGCAGCTTTAACCCTGCCTTTCCTTACCTGGAAAATAAGTAAAATATTTCAATATTCCTGCTGCCCCGTTGCTGTCCTGCCAGACACACTGGTAACTTTTTTTACTGTGCTTTATTGGTTTTTAGCGTGCTGGGTATTCACAGGAGCATGGGGCAGGCAGAAAAAGCAGATTCCCAGGAAGCCTTGCCCATTCCCGTGTGAGGAGCTGAGCTGCAGGGATCAAGCAGCCCTGAACTGGCTGCACAGCTGTCACTGCCTTTGGCCCAGAGCCCTGAACAGGGACGATGCTCCTGGTGCTTCTGGGGAAATGGCTTGGGAGGCAGGGACTGACCCTGTCTGAGCAGCTGCTCCCTGAACCAGACAGCTGTGCCACTGTCAACACTGCTCCACGTCCCCTGCTGCCACCTCTGAGCCTCTCAGCAACTTGCTAAAGAGAAATCAATCAAAAGCTCCTCAGGAACATGTTAGCACATGTTAGCTCCCAGTTCAAGTGAGAATGCAGGTTAGCAGCTTTTGTGGCTGTGGGTTCTCTGGGCAGCTGTGGCAGGAAGGATGAGAGGAACTCTTTGGGGGGAAAAGAACAAGCAGACTCTCATCAGGCTGAGGGTGTTTGAGCGAGTGCATCTGTTTTCCAGAAAGAATCAAAGCCCCCCACCCAGCTGATCCTGGGTGGCAGTGAAGAAGCAGAGCAATGTGACCTGACGGTGGTTGTGATGCCCTCAGAAGAAGTTCTCCAGCTGTGGATTCAAAAAACACTTTAGAGCACCCCAGAAAACAAACAGCCCCTTTGTAGCATCTTCATCCATCTACATCGAAAGCAAGTGAAGGTGACAGCTGCCACTTCCTGTCCTTCCCCTTCATGTCCTTACCCAGGAGCAGACATGAGGTGACCCAGGCTCCCTTTCTCAGCCACATCGGTGCTCCCAAGGCAGAGCTCATCCTCCAGCCACCAGGACGTCACCAGAGCAATGCATGGAGAGCCCAGTCCCTTAGTTCCAAATCATTTCAGCCTCAGTGTTTTTACCTCAGTAAGAGCTTCTTATGTGGCTGGAATGACCAGGGGAAAAAATGCAGACCCTGAAGTGAGGTTGCATTCTTTGAAAAGGGTGTTGGCAGTGAGTGGCTGTAGCAGCCTAACCTGTGCGTGTGACAAGTCACAGTGTTGGTGCCACCAACACTTGCAGACAGCACCATGAGGGACGCCTGGCTTTCACCAGTGCTTTGGAAGGAGTGATGTAGGAAACAGCCAGACTTCCAAAGTGGTTGGAGGAAGCACTGGGAACCTCCCAGGGAGCAGAGCTTTGCAAGACCAGCAGCACCACTGACAATGAATAGCTCCAATATCGCCTAGTCAGGGTGTCAGAAATGCAAAGGCTGTTTATATATGAAGGAAAAACCAGGACCATCAGGGAGAAGAAAATTTGGGGTGAATTATTTAAATGGGAGAGGATCGGAGTGGAGAAAGATTGGGAAAAGACAGAGAAAGGTGGGGTCTAGAAATAGTAAAAGAATTGGGAAAAGAGAAAAAGGATGTGTGAATAGTGGTCAGGATGGTCCAGGGTGCCTGCTGGGCATCTCTGTGGTTCAATACCACGCCTGAAGCAGGACAATGATTATTTCACACGAGGCAGATGTGTTTCTGTGGTCAGGAGGGCCAGGGTGAGGGGCAAATGCAGTGCTTGTCTTTGCAAACAGGAATATCAGGCTGTGTGGATCAAGCATCACAGCATTACCATTTAGTGACCATTCCAGGCCTGAAAACACCATTATCCTCCAGGTGTCTTGTCCTCTTAAGGAAGGAAACTGCAAAAGAGAAGAGAAATTCCTTCTAAATACAAAGAAAATACAAATGTTGTGTATATTACAATTATGGCTGTCACACTGGGAAAAAGTAATTTATCACCTGTTAAGTAGAGACTTGTGTCAGCAGGGTGGGGAAAGACATTGATCTGAGAAGCTTTTTTCAAAAGCTCTCAGTGGTTTTAATGACGTGTAAGACATCTCAAAGAATGTACCTTTTCCAGTTTCATTCTTGCAACCTTGTGTGAGGCCATCGGGTGGCAACAAAGCACCGTGGAAAAGCAGAAGCGGCTCAGGAGTGTCCGTACCTGTGTCCTGTGGAGGCAATGCGCTCCCTGGGTTCTGGCCAGCACCTTATTTTGCAGCCCACTTGCCTGGTTTATTCCTGTCTCATTCGCTTCTGTCTGGACAATATCGGAGTGCAGTGCTTTGGTGTTGAATTGTAAGATTGATACTGTTGAATACTGAGCAAATTACAAGGGTGAGAGAGTCTGTGCAGGTCTGAGCACTGAAGAATCAGCGTTCATTATTAGTTTGTTGGTAGTTAACTGGGAAATGCCGGGTTACAAGCACCCATGAGATGATGGGCCCAGAGATGGTTTGGAAGCAAAGAGGAAAAGGGCCTTTTCATGGGCTGATATGACAAGTGCCCAGCAGGTCTCACCCTCCTTAAACCAAGCTGGAGCAGCAATGGGAGGCAAGTGGTGAGCGATTCTGGCAGCAGGCAGTGACCTGCAGTATGTTTGGGGAGGACAGCACAGAACTTCAGCTCCTTGCAGGATCGGGGGCTCATTGTCAAACATCCCTTTCCATAGCTTTGCCCAGTGCTTGAATTTTCAAGAGCAGCTCCGCATCACAGAGGCCTTGGTAGTGAGGCTGGTTGAGGGAGCTCCTGTGCCTCACACTTATCCATATTTTATACCCCTCTGATTCGGATGAGTTCAGTGTCTTGATTTCCAGACACTCCACAGGGGTGTCCCCATGCAGGAAATTGTCCTCCTGCTTCTCCATTCCAAGAAGCCTCAGCAACTCTTCCTATCTCTTTCCCCTGACACTGCTGCATTATCAGAATCACAGAATCAGAATATTCTCAGCTGGAAGGGACCCACGAGGACCAACAAGTCCAACTCTTAAGTGAATGGCCCGTATGGGGATCAAACCCACAATCCAGGCATTATTAGCACCATTCTCTCACCAGCTATGGCAGTACCAGCAATTGTTCAGGGATATATAGAAAAGAAGGGAAATAAAAGGCCATTGAATATGAAGGGCTTTAAAAATTATTTTAATGCATATTTTCCAGCTGCACATTAAGCATAGAGCATATGTTTCTTTCTCACTTGCAATAACAGATTTTATGTCCTTCCTCATTGCCAATAAAGCAGTTAAACTGTTGTAGAAAACTGCACAGACAACATTAAACAAAAGAAACACCCAAGAAAAAATTCTTAAAATGGGGACATGGGAGGGAATTGTGTAACTACCTCTGCCACCTTAGCAGACTATTCTCAGTTTACATTAGGATATTCCAGTTTATGGCAACTTGAAGCCAAATTTGAGATGGTGATTGAAAGTCCGTGTAAACCTTCTCATTTTGAAGTGTGTGCTGCATTTTGCTAAGCCTGAAAATCATGGCAGAGAACAAGAGCAATTCCCCTGCCCGCCACGTACGCAGTAGCAGGGTGCCATTGGCGTAGGCAGCTGCCATCAGTGATTCCTTAACCATTTCTCAGCTATCCAAGAGTTAATTTCGGCATGGCAGCCACTGCCTTTGATAACTGATTTTGCTCCCACCACCACGATACCACCTTGCAAAGAAGGCCCAGAGCAGTCTCCACAGTGAAGGATGTGTACGGATGAGCTTTGCTCTGTTCCTTTCCCTTCATGAGGTACTGAGTGGCTCCATTTCTTTCAAAATAAACTTTTCTACTTTTCTTAAAAAATGTTGCATGGAAATAAAGCACAAACCTGCATTGCCTTTTGAGTGAGTTTTGCTTTTGGGCTACTTCACCTGTGGGATGTGACTCCAAACCCCAACTTTTCCATGAAGACTTTGTAAGAACAGAAGAAAGAGTAATTAGACCAGTTTTCAAAGAACAAATTATGAAGATCAGCATAAAAACTGTTGACCAGCATAAAAACCTTACCTGAGCATTTGAGCAGAGTCACATATTGCTGCATTGACAAGAAAGCAAGGAATTCAATTATCTGTTCCATGGCACTAACGGGCTAGAATATAGGTTAATTTTTCCTCTGAAGTATATTTCATTAGAAGTATATTCCTTTTTTCAATTTTTATACAGTCCAGCATTTCCCTCTCCAATCAAACTGAGATCTTTAGCTTGATAAATTACCCTCTTAAGTGTTTCGTGCATTATTACTTTATGTTTTGTCTCTTTTCTCACAAAACCTAGAAGTAACCAAAAGCACTACTTTGACTGCAAATCTGTTCAGTTTCTTGTGAAGGTGGTACTCTGTCCTACAAATGAGCTGCTGCAAAAATAATAAACATCCAAACCAGAGACAGAAAATTATTGTTTAAAGAATTTGCCCAGAGATGATTCTGTTGCTATTACAGCACAAAACTGCAGAAACAGAAAATTACTCAGTTCATGTCTCTTGTGGTATTTCTCAATAAATGGAACTATTAAAAAAAAAATCAGAAAATACTAAATCAAGATATAAAAGCAATTAAAAAATGGCAAGGTTAAGTGAAATTGCCCAAGTAAATACTGCACATGGAGCCCTAATTTGGTTTCCTGCAGCGCATGGGCTATAATTTAGCTGTTACTACAGAAATGGCCCCATCTGAGGATTTTAATGTCCATGATTTGCTTGGGATCAACTCAGACCTTCGCGGAGAGCCAAGGACATGCTGTCCCAGTGCAGACAGTGGTCCCACCACAGACACCCTGTTCACCCCACACCCTGTTCACCCCCTGTTCAACCCCACAGCCCCAGTCCCCAGCGAGGGGTGGCAGCAGCTTCTACTTGATTTACATGTCTTCTGTGCTGGAATAAAGCAGAGACACGAGGACACTGCCAGCCTGAGCTCTGCTGATGTGCCTGCATTTCATGGTGTTAAGGGCTGCCTTGAGAAGGGTCTGGGGCAATAGCTGATTTCAAAAAAAAATTTTATATTATTCTTTTTTTGATCAGACATCTGAATCAAGAGCGTGAGGCCTATTTAAAGACCGAGCAGAGGTTTAAGGCAATACATTCCACCTGCCAAACACTTCACATTTGCCAGAACTGTTCTAACTGAGTGCTCTATATCTGTATCAAACCCTGCAGTCTCTACTAAGGGTGTTGTACTAACACACACAAATAGCAGGGGTCCACGAAACCTGAATGATTTTGGCACTACCAGCAGAGCACGTGGTGGAGGAAAGGAAGGTCTCTTCAAAGATGCACACAACCTTAGAAGTCAAGTGGAGAGGTAGAGTGCTCCCTACCTGAGATCTTGCAGGATACCGAGAATAGAAAGGGCTTTTCCCCATCCAAAACCCAGTCAAGGAAGGGGTTGGAAAGAAGAAATATTGATGACCATCTGTGAAGCCGAAAATAAAACCCCAGCTCCCAAGCTGAGCAGTCAGTATGATACTGCTGAACTTTTTCCTCCTGTAGCTTCATTCCCATTTAAGTTCCCAGAAGATTCATAACATCTTTCCTTTGAAGAACTGCTCTCTCATTTTGCCCCTCTGCTGAGGCCAGAGAGTTCACGTAGACCTGTGAGAGCGGTCTTTGATACCAGCCAGCTGCAGCTCTGTACTTTTTGTCAGACTGTGGTCTCCAAACCAGCCTTCCACTGCACCATCCCTCTCTGCTCTCTGCTGCGCTTTCATTCTGCTGAGTGTCCTGCTCGTCCTCCAGGTTGCTCATATATCTCCTCCCTCCTGCTGCTCTCCAGACAGGCTGATGGCTAACATTTTCCCTCTTTCTGCCAAGTCCTGGCCTTGACTCCCTCTTCTGCCATCTGCTACAACTTCATTGTGAAATTTGACATTGTTCCCAACACTCTGCTGGGTTTGGTGCTGCCTCAAAAGTCCTGCAGTTTGGAGGATGTCTCTCCCCATGACACCGTGTGTCATTTTGGGATAGTCTTACCCAGGCTTTCTCAGGCAGTTTGGCATTTTCCTAGTCACTTTTGCATACTCATTCACTTTTCCTCCAATGCACTGTGAAATGCTGTTCCCAGCCAGGCAGAAGCTTTCCGTGCACCAGCCTGTCATCCACCTGTTGACCTTTTCTCGTCCCCTTGGAACGGTTATGCAATTACCTGGCTTTGCTCTGGAGAGACATTTTTGCCACATCTTTGCCACTATATTTTGCTTTTAGTATTGATCTCTTGATGTTTAGTTTGGTTGCTTTGTCTTCTGCTCTACTCCTGGGGGAGAGATTTCTGCTCAAATTGAGGTTTGGTACTGAAATGTTTAAAACCTGCTGGCTGCATGTATAACTTTGCTGTGTTCTATAACTTCTCTCTCTGTGTAGACCAAATGCAGTGTTCTGTTACACTCAGCTTCCAGAGCCAACCTGACCATCCTGTCTTCCTGCTGTAACCAAGCCTTGCCCTCACCTTCAGCATCACTACCCCAATGAAATCATGGGCACATCCCAAGGGCTCTTGATCCGCTGGCTTGGAATGCACCCCCAGTGACACAATGTGCACTCATTTTCTGCAAACCTGCATGGCCCCATCAAAAAGCCATCCCTGCACATAAGCAGCCTCTCCTACTCTGCTCTGGTAAAGTCTATTTTCACGAGTGCATTTTGCACAGGGTCCAGTTTCTGCAGGGAATATACAGAAACATGAACCTCCAGGTACAGAGCTTGCTCAAATAAATCTCTCTGACCACTCCTTTCTGAAATAAAATCTCACTGCAAATCATAATCTACCACTTCAAATGCCTGGACATATGGATGAATCCTAATTATGGGGAAAAAATGCATGGACATACAAATAAACAACATTATTCTTCATATAAATGACACCAAATGCACACTGTTTACTCCTTTGCCAGGCAAAAACTGAAAACTACAGACATTTAAACGTTCTATCTTCTGTCCCTAAAAATATATTGATGAGAGAAGGGAACAAATGTCTTAAAAAACACAAAAAGGAATATAAATTTATTCATCTGTAGTTAGTGGATTAGGCACTTCCAAAAGCATAGTGGGATATGACAATATATAACTTTATATGAATATGGAAATCAGATGCTTGGGTTATAAAACAGCATGTTTGGGTAATGAACCCTTTGACATTTCTCAGCACTGCTCTGTTTGTTGTGGCCATTTTTGCTCTGGGGCTGCTTTTATGCCAGGCCAGGGTGCCCAGGAATATGGAAAGGCTCACAAGCTGCCATTAAGGCTTTGATGTGCAAGGATGCTTCTTTAATTGCAGCAATAAGGAATGAAGTGTGTTCTGCTTTTAGAGCTCTTCTTAAGTGGGCCTGTAGCTTCTTGTAATAACTTAGACATATCAAAGTTAGCCTTAACAAAGAGTACTAAATATTAATTAAACTTTCATCTTAATCCAATCCAGCTGTCAATTGTGAGGATATATAGCTTGTAACTCTAAGACAGAAAAATTTCTAATTCAGGATCAAAAGTAGGATAGCATTACACTTAATTCACTCCCACCATAGGTGGGCACATGTAAACAGCTTGTTGGGAATTGCCTCGGGAATATGTTGCTTGCTCAGCCCTGACCTTTTGGACTGCCTCTTCAGGCAACTTAGCCAGTCAGCTCTCCCAGACACGAATCAAGACATGACTCAGACCTGTCACTTCTTTTCATCTCCCTTCCTCTCCACCAGCTGCTGGAAGAATTAAATGCAGATAGCAGATAAGTACAAATCTGCTGGCATCCCAGTTGCACCCACAAAGAGCAGTGCTGGATGATTGATCTGATGCTGTTTGGGACAGTCAGGGGCTGCAGGGACCCTGCTTGTTGCAGGAGGGTGCCTGTAGTCTCTGAGTGGCACGGCCCCGCTGTCTCAGCCAGGACGAGCAATGCTGGCCACTGATCCCAACATCCAGAGCAGCTCCTCTGGAGAGGGCACTCAGGGATGTCTTGTCTACTGCCCAGTGACACTGGACCAAGGAAATTTTTATGAGAGAAGCAAGAGTTTATTTTACCACTTTCCTCCCTGTCAAGACTACTAAAGGTCTTTGCAGTACTGTCAGAAACCATTTTTTGCCTGGTTGGTTTAGGAGCAGGGAGAATTTCCTGAGCAATCTTCTTGTCCTTGCCTAAATGCCCACAAGCGAAGTACATGAAAGACACACTCCAAGTCACAAGTTAAACTGAAGACCAAGATTTTCTGTGGTATCAATATTCAGGCCACCTTCACATGGACCCCAGGGGGCTGCCCGTTTGCTGAGGGCTTAATTTCTGTAAGAAATTGGGATTGTCCCTCGGCAGCGTCTCTCAGATGAACAGGACTGTAAAGCCCAGCCTGTGCGCTCAGAGTGCCGAGCATCACTGCTGGCACAGACCGCTTTGGGTCAGAGCTCCGAAAAAAGGTATCAACTGGGGTGGAAACAGCGAAAGGGAGCCTGAGTCTGGAGTGGAGAGAACACAAACTATTCACAGTTGGGTAACACAATCTGGGGGAAATATGGAGAGTATTTCCGTCCCAACCCTCATCTCCAAATATAAAAATAAAAGCTGTTAAGTGACTGAGGTAAGGAGAAACTTCCCATCTTGCTGGACAGAGCGGAGACAGGGGAGATATGTTGGGGGCTCACCAATAATTCATGTTTACTGTGGTAAGAGAACAAGAGAGCTGTGCAGAGCTCTATGTCAAGGGAAGAAAATTCCAACTAGAAAAGGAGATTTTGAGCCATTTGCAAGACAAATGAATTGAGCAAGTGAATTCTGTGGCCCTGTGGTGCTGAGGAAAAGCAAAGAGGAGCTGCCAGGAGGGGTCCACTCCAAAGTGGCAGGAGGAGCTGGAAAGTCCAGTCCAGTGACAGCTAAAAAGGACAAAATAAACACATGAGGAAGCCCAGGAGGGCAGAGCTGTAAGAAATGAGAATTTAAATAAAAACTATAGGGGGTTTAAAATGTTGATTTAAATCTAGCATATAAGCCCATGCACTTGACGCTGCTGGTTCCAAACGAACACCCAGTCTGAGCTCACCATGTCCCCATCAGCACCAGAGGACCCAAAAGTAGGACTTCCTCTCATTTTAGTGAATGGTGCCTCTGTTTTCCACTAATGAAAAACAGAGCCTGATTGAAAGATTCCTTTTGCAAAAGCTATCATTATTTTAAATCCTCTGGGACAAATTCTTTTTGTACACGAGTAAATACCAGGTAATAACAATTTACACGGATCCTATAAGAAATACTGAAGGAAAAGGGGTTATCTATAACCTGTGAAGGTGGTTTTTCCCACAACATCAGAGAAAAGTTGTTGCTGCAAAAAAGTTTTTAAAGATTCTTGTAGCCACAACCTGAAAACGACTTCACTATAGCATTCAAACCCTTCTATGTCATCATTAAAGATAATACCACATAAATACTACTAAATCCAGACATCTGCACTGCCTTCTGCAACATATGTATGATCTTTCCGTTTTTATACACAGCAAATCTGATAAACAGAGATTATATAAAGAGAAGTTGTTGGAGTGTTACAGCACGAGTATAGCACAGAATAGTTTCCTTCTTTTCACGTAATCCCAATTTATGCAGCCAGAGGAGTCTAACAATGAAAAAAAAAACCTGATTTCCTTTAGGAAAAAGAAAATTATTCATATTTAAAAATTCTCTGACTGAGTGTACTTTACTTTGTGCTCAGTATTTTTAAATGCTTAAGATTCTAAAAGCTCTGTAGCACAAAAGAAACCAAACTTCTGCTTTATTTTGCCTTTTTTCTTTTTAATTTACTGCCACCGTGTCTGTTCTCAACAGCTCTGCCAGCCTGAAAGACAAGAATGAAGAAGATAAGGAAGAACAGAAGTAGAAATATCTGTTAGGATTAGGAGTAAAACAAAATGTAAGAAGTATTTAGGACAAAATCATCCCAGATAACAATAGTCTCGGATGCCCACCCCTCAGGGAGATAGGCACACGGAGAACCAGAGTGTGCAGGCATTGGTGCTGCGGGCCAGGAAACACAATCCACAGGGCAATAGGTAGAGAAAATTTGTGAGAAAAGAGCTGCAAAGACCTGTATTCACACTTGGAGAAGTGTGATGATTCAGATGCTGGCAGCCACTTGAAAGACAGTCCTGAAGAGCAGTACCAGCTTTCTTGTGAAGGCTTTCTGTCAAAGTTTCAAGTGCTTTGTTTATTCCTTTTAGCAAGTGGATAACCCTGAGAAACACAAGAACACCACAAACGCATTACTGAGTAAATGTCCTGCAACATAAAAATAATTGAAGTAATAATCCTGTGGTCCTCTGAATAGCTCTCACCTCTCATTCTCGCACGCAATTAAAACCGAGGAGAGAATGCTGATTATTTGGCTGCAAGATGTAATGCCGAAAGGGCTGGAGCAGGGAGAAGTGTTGCACAATTCCAAGAGGTCAAGGAGAGGCACTCTGCTAGTGCAGACCACAGGGAAAAACCCGGCACTGAGGAGGTGGCACTCACCAGGCACAGGCAGAGGTAGCAAGGAGAAGGCTCTTGGGTAGGGAAGGGTCTGCAGTACAAAGTTATTCCACCAAACTTGCAGAGCTGCCATCATAATCGTTCTCACAGAGCCCTGTGAGTTTTCTCACAAAAGTTTTCTATTAACTTTCCAGTTTATTTATAACAAAAAGTGACCAAAGCCAAGTGAGTGTAGAAATAGTGGAAAATGTCATCAACCAAATGTCATCATCTGAGTTGGGCTCAGACATTCCGGACAGGCACCAAAAAGAGCCATAATGAGTCCTGTGGCTATCTGTGAGGGGGCATCAGCATGGCAGGAGCAGGAACAGGTCCTGGAAACCTTGAAGAGAAGCATCACCTCATCCTTCCTGGCTTTCCTCAAGGAGCTGGAGAAGCTGTCCCCACATGTCATGTCTGCAGGCAGCAAAGCACAGCTCGAGCTTTGCCTGTGGGCTCCATGAGCACTGTCCTGTCTGTCAGTATGAGCCTCTGGGTTCCATGGATGTTTCCAGGGCTTGCTGGAAACCCGCTGCTGGGCTGCTCTGAGAGGCCACCAGCACCCCCACGGCCCTTGCAGGGAGTCCAAACCAGGCTGGAAGGAAACACCGCTCAGGAGGCACAAAGAGCTTCCTCACCACGGAAAATTGCATTCATCTACCAAGGAACAGAACAATTGCGTGACCAGTGTGGGCAACCTCAGTGCTGGACACAGGGGCTCACGGGTTGTACCTCCACCACCATCAGGTGCCCCGCTCCTCGTGGCACTCAGTGCTCACCAGAGAGCTGTGAGCAATGCGCAAAGGGGTCGGAAATTCTACGAGCCAGCTGAACATCACGAGAGGACAGTACACTTCTCTTTGGAAATGGGATATTAAGTGCTCTCTGCTGTCAGCATTGCCATCTGGTGAGTAAAGCTCAGGGTTTGCTCTAATTAGTTCTGTCCGTCTGCACAAACCAGACCTACAAAATTTCCTCCAGACCCACTTCAACCAAAACATCTGCAAGAGCTGTGTCTGGGAATAAAAGCCTGGGAAAGGGGCTCCACTTGGTGTTGTGAAAGATGTGGGTTTCACTCATCACACACTTTCAAATCTGAATTCCCCTGGGGCTGCCAGAGCAAGCCTCTGAAGGAAGAGATTTACACCATTATGCCAAAAGCAGAATCAAGCCCTGGATTTACTACTCTCTACCTCAGAGCAGAAATGCTAAAGTACCACTCCATCCCTCCTCCTCCTCCTGGACGAATCTCTGCCCTGTGGTATGTGAAAAATGCCTTTCACAGCTCCACATAATAATAATAATAATAATAGTAATAACTCTTTTCGGGACTGAGCCGTGACGCCTCCCCCCAGCCCGGCGTGCTGCAGTGGGCTCCGAGCGGTGCCGGGGACGGTGGCAGCGGGTGGCAGCTGTCCCTGCCTCCTCCTGCCGCACGCTGAGCCGCTCCTGCCCATCCTACGGGAGCAGGGGACAGCGAGCCTGGCAGCCTGCAGGTGTCTCCCAGCGGAGGAGGCTGCGGAGCCCCTCGGGAGGATGATGTGTGGTAGCCGAGCAGATGTTCACTCGCCTCTGGTGCTCCTCGGGAGGCAGAGCCGCTCCGGTCCCCTCAGCGCGCTGAAGCTCCGCGGCTGCGAGAGATCGGCCCCGCTGCCGCGCCGGCAGCTGCTCCTTTAACGTACAAAGGCAGGGTTTCAAGCGAAGGGGAAGAATGGGAGTCTGGCTGCAGAGCTTCCTTCACCGCTTCAACAGCAGATTGGAAGAAGCTGAGAGTTTTGATGCCTGGACAACTGGATTCTGAATCGTGAGAGGCTTTGAAACCCCCCCCCCTCCCAAATAAAACAAACCCCTTTGACTTCTTCTCTCAGCAGGAGGGGGAGGGAGGGCGGATTTACCATGAAGACAAATCGAAGATGCAGAGCCCTGCTAGCAGTGAGTCTGAATCTGATGGCTCTCCTCTTCTCTACAACAGCTTTTATCACGACCCACTGGTGTGAGGGCACACAGAGGGTCCCCAAGCCGAGCTGTGGGAAAGAGAAGAAGACAAACTGCCTCAACTACGGCGGGAATGAGACTGCAAACGAGACGAACCAGAATGTGGTTCATTACAGCTGGGAGACGGGAGATGACCGCTTCCTTTTCAGGTATTTCCACACTGGGATCTGGTACTCCTGTGAGGAAAATATCAATGCTGCTGGTAAGTATAAAACAACTTCCTTCCAACCTGTGTTGCTTTGTGTTTGTCTCGGTGTGATAAGCAACGGGCAAGCCGCTCTGTGCCGTATCTTAGAGCAGATTCAGCCCTGCGGAGAGAGGCAGGATTTTAACAGTTCTTTGTTGAAAAGCAACCTGTTTCCTGCGAGAGCAGGGATTTGCTTGTTTACCTGCTGGCTGCTGCAGGGTCTGAGCTCTCCAGCCAGCTGAGCCCCTGAGCAGCAGCGTGTGCCACCCTCCCGGGCACTGCAGCCACAGACTGGGCAGCGCTTCCCCGGCAGCTGCTCCTTGGAGCGCACGGAAGGCAGCGGCCGTAGTTGTTAAGGAGGTTCTGACAGCTGACGGCAATGGTCCCTAGGACAGGGGTCTGAATGGCGGGGGGAGCGCAAAGGGCACGGCTTGTACCAGCTGTAGCCCAGCCTGCCTCTTTTCTGCCATCCCTGAAGTAAATGACCACCCGCGAGCCCTTCCTGGAGTGTGTGTTTATTGAACAGAGAAATGCAGTTAAAGGGCACAACCGGGCACAACAAAGCTCTTTTCTGTTCCCTGCTCGGCCATTTACTTGCTGGGAACCACTCAAAAAGACATCTCTCCAGCTTATCAGTGCATTCATTTCCTCTGCTGTAGCCTGGCACTTCCCAAGAAATAAAACACTGGAGGGTGGATGGCAGGCAGCTGCCCTGGGACCGATTTAAGTCTCAGCAGATGCAAACTGACAGCCCCTACTCCCTGAGCTGTCTGCTAGAGCTAACATCCTCACTCTGCTTTTGAAAGAGCCCTTTTCTAGATTATGGGACTGGAAAATAAAGTTTACAAATGTGACACGGTACGAGATGATGGATTGTGGATACTTGTTCCTCACTGGGCTGTTCCCATCCCACCCTGCCATTGCCCGAGGAGTAGACTGGGGAGCTGGTCCTTCACTGCTGGGAGAGAGGAACAGTTAGCCATGGATGTGTTGTGTCTCTGAGAGCGCAGCCCCTCTGGTTTATGGGATCCTGGTAGAATTCTCTGTGCTATTAATTGGGGCAAACCTGGGGAAGTGCTCTCAGCCTGTTTCATTCCAGGGGGTTGTGTATTCTCCCTGGTGTTTTTGAGGAGAGTACTTGCAGAATTAGTTGTTCATTAAAACTCAACTTAATGTTAAAAAAAGGAAAGTTCATGAACTCCAGCCTTGGAACTGCAACAGCTCCAGGCTGAAATGAGACCACCGAAGCAACACTCTTGATGTTAGAAAGAAAAACACAGAAAAAAATATTATTTGTCTTACTGACTTGGGAATCAACTTAGGCCACAGCAGCCTGAGTGAGCAGCCTAAGACTCTCTGGCTTTTTGAGCATCTTAGCTGGGGTTGGCACAATCAAGGATGCCCATATTTCTGGCAGATATTGAAATCTTTCCAAGTCAAGATTTATGTGTGAGATAAGTTGTAACTGTGTGACTCCAGCCCACTCAGAAAAGTGAGTTATCTGTGGGAGAAGAGAAACACAGTGATCTATTCTGTACCGGGTAAACAAAGCTGTGCTGTAGTGGGTGATTTCAGGAGAGAGTTGGAAGTCAGCTTTAAAAAGTTATGGTAAAAGCAAGAGAGAAAGGGTTGCTTCTCCCTCCCCACACCCCCACAGCAGCTCTATGAGTGTTTCCTCTCATTTGAAACACTAACCTGGGGGAAAGTACTCCTCAGTTAGCAGACTAGGAGCGACCAACCTTCGGAAATAACCCTGGCAGGTGCAGGGATCTACTGGCTCAGACAGACAGCTGCCTCTCTCAGATTTACCATATCTTCTTCTGGTAAGGACAGGAACAATGTAATGGACACGGGTCTAAATTTGTCCCTAATAGTGCCAACATAAAATACCTGACAGCTCTTCACTCAGACTGATGGGTTTGTAATACCAGACTGTCAGTGTGTTGTCATGGCCTTTTGCAGCCTGACTGATGATCATTTCATCTGAGCTGCAGGGCAGCGAGGCACCAGCCAGCCCCAGCCCAGCAGCACGGGGACTGTGCTCACACATACAGCCCCCACTCGATGTATCTGTGAGGAATCCATCCCAGAGGCTCATCCCACCGCCCTCAGCACACCTACTGACCCCAGTCCTGCGGGTCTCACAAGTCACACGGTCGTGTGTGTTTGTTAAATAGCATTGGATTAGTACTGTTAACTAGTAGTGTATTAAATTAGTCAAAATCCCCAGCTCAAATGCACTGTACACTGCCAACAGCATTTTTCTTAAAGCTTTCCCAGTAGCACACTGAAGTGACTGCAGCAGCAGCCTTGCTCCAGGCAAAGTCCCTTCCACAGTCACTCACAGCCTCACACTTTGTCAGCAGAACTTATGGCCAGAGCCCATGGTCAGCACCATTCCCACGGCTCCTATCCCATCCCTGATTCCTCCCTCACTCATTGATGTCTGAATTTAAGCAACATGAGAGGAGACCTCATCACAGTCTACAACTTCCATGAGAGGGGAGAGGGGGGGTCAGGCACTGATCTCTTCTGTCATGACCAGTGACAGGACCCAAGGGAACGGCCTGAAGCTGTGTCAGGGGACGCTTAAGTCGGATATTGGGAAAAGATTCTTCCCCCGGAGGGTATTTGGGCACTGAAACAGGCTGCCTAGGGAACTGGTCCCGGTCCCAAGGGTGCCAGAGCTCCAGGAGCGTCTGCACTGCACCCTCAGGCACAGGGTGGGATTGTTGGGGAGCCTGCGCAGGGCCAGGAGCTGGACTTTGATGATCCTTGAGGCTCCCTTCCCACACAGGGTCCTCTGTGATCCCGTGCTGGACCCCACCAGGCACATGTGAATGCCAGTAACTCTCTCTGTGATCGTGGTAGTGTGTCAAAACTCTCCAGAACCTCCAAACTTTCACAGCTGTGAGCCACATTCTTCCTCCAGCCTCTAGGCTTTCGATTTCTCTCTCCCCCAGCCACACTGTCAAAACTTTCTGCTCCCTGCACTGGTGCAGCTGCAACACAGCAGATCTTGTAGTGCCAACAGGACTAGCTCCCAGCAGGTTGATGCTGCAGGGAACAGGATTCCAGGGCTCCCAGTTGGCTGGAGGGGCTGGGACTCAGTCGCACCTTAAAATGATATTTCAGCAGTAAGCGAACAAAATTTTGAGTGTCTTCTCCTTCCTCCCGTTTATCTGCAATGTGCATTTAGATTCCAGAGGCTGAGGTGCAAGCAGCATGCCATCCACTTCGTGCAGAGCCCAGCGGAGCGTGCCTGCCTCTTGGTGCCAGCTTCTGGTTTCCACTGACAGCTCTAACAGAGATTGAATGCTGTGATTATTTCTGAAATAATTTGTGAATCTAGAGTTTATTTTTATCCAGCATGTCTAGGACAGCTCAAGAATTCAAAAAGCATTTAGTACCTGAGAAATATAATTGTGAATCCCCTCTGGGAATAGAGGGACTGGAGCATTTATGTTTCATTGGTGGGGGAGTCCTGTAATTATTTAGCACAATTTCTGACTCAAAAGTGTGCTGAATCCCAGTCTACCAGAAGGAGGACATGGTTCTCCCTTTCAGAGTGGCTTCAGTGCTTTGGATCCCTCATAGAGGGAGGTGCCTTCTGTAGGAGTGACACACCCAGCCTTGGAAGGGGATGAAGATAAAGCTCTGCAGACTGTGCTGGCCATGAGTCCTGTTCTGCCCTCACAGGCTGCACCTGGGGCCTCCTCCTGGGCTGTGAACTCCTGGGTCACGGCCAGATGGCTCAGAGCCAAGCTCACCAGCATTTAATTTCTTTTAAAATGTGACTTTGAGGGTGTATCTTCTTGCACACCCACAGTCTAGGTGTGTGCTTGGGCACCACAGGGCACCTCACAAGGAACCTCACGAGGGCTGCGCTGACAGCAGCAGTGCTGAACCAGCTGGTGGATTCCATGACTCAAGAACACACATGCCACGAAAATTAACACATGAAGTAGTCAAGGTGGCATAATAGGGGAGTTTGAGAGCTGGGCAGCAATAACAAGTCAGCCAGTTTTGCTCAATAGTGTGTTTGCTTTGATGTTAATAGAAAAAAAAAAAACGTGAACTCAGACCTTGCTTTAGTTGCCAGTGAACAGACAAGCTCAGTATTAACATCCACAGTCAGAGGGGAAGAGCAGCTGCCCAGTTGCCTTTTAAGAGTACTGTCTCATTAAATAAACAAGGATGTTCACCATGCTCCCTAGAAATCAGGAGGCCAGGAATGGGTATGCATGGCTTGTTTTGTGGGTTTGGATTGACTTCTTTGGAGGGCAAGGGGTCTGTAGCTCTTTGTGTGCTCTGTGCCACCTATTCCTCAGCACTCCTGAAGGAGCAAATGGTAGAGTGGAATTTAGATGGGATGTAGGGATGTGTCAAAATGGGCCAGAAGAGTGGGCATTGAATGCACCTTGAGGAGGAGCCAGAGAAGGAGAGGGGTTTATCCTGCAGAAATGAGTAAATCTGTGACATATAAAGACCAGAACTTGCCATCGCCTTTCACAGCTCCAGAGTGGTTGTGCAACACCTTTGTTCCCCGCCCCCCTGTGATAATCACACATCACAGTGATTCACCACAGGTGGCTGGCCAGAGAGGGACTGGGGAGAAGTACCTTGTGAGTATATAATTAAAAGCAAGAGGACTTGGGAATTCTTGCTGGATTATGAGAAATACAATATAATTGGCATGACTGAAACCTGGCAGGTTTATTCGCATGACTGGAATGTAAAAATTGCTGGTTATAAATTGTTAGGAAGGAAAGAGTGGTGAAAGGAATGGAGGAGGTAGAGTTCTATATTAAAGATAAAATTTCCAGTGCTAGAGGAACTGAACCCAGGGGGCCAGGATAATCTCCATCTGAGGATGTTGAAATAATTGGTACATGAAAATTCAGGTTTCGAAGCAAGAACCTGTATTTCACTGTATTTAAAGAAAAGAGGAAAAAAATTGTACAGGCCACTTGACCCAGGAATCTTAGGACAGTTTTCAGAGAAAGCACTCACTGCATGGCAACAAGTGGGTTTTATCAAAGGTATGGGTTGATTAAAGGCAAATCTTTTACCAAGATGAATCGCTTCTCAGACAAGGGTAATGGCTTAGATCCTGTCTCTGAGGATTTGCAAAAAAGCATTTGATGGAATGTCCCACTGAAAATTCTTTCCAGAAGAGCTGCGGAGAGTGGGGAGGATGGTAAGAACGTGGAGAGAGAGGCAGGCAGGCTCCCACACTGGGGAGCACTGAACAGCCTGAGCCTGAGCTCCCGGCTGGAAGGAAGGCCCAGTGCACGGAGAGGTGATGTTGGTGGGGATCAAGTGACAATGACAGAGCTCAGACAGGGCACATCATTGACCGCTTCCACGATTCGAGAACAAAAAGGCACAACAGACGAAAATAAGTACTCCTTCCTGCAGAGCTCCCTGCCAGGGAACATTGAGAAGACCAAAACTGGGAATCGCATGGATCCAGAGAGGAAACCTCCATTCCTGTTGCTGACGGGAGGATTTTAGAGCAATCCCAGACCGGGAAGTCCCCAGACTTCTGCTGCAGTACTGGTGTGACAAGGGGAGTACAGGAGCAGAATCACCCTGTGCCCACCCCTTCGTTCTTCCCTAAATATCTGTCACTGGAGATAACACAAAGGCAGTGGAGCAGGAAGACCCTTTGCATCAACCTGTGTTGCAGATTTACTTTATTTTGTGGATTATCATGGGGATAAATAGATTGTAAACTGACTAAAGAACAGTCTTACAAGGAGACTGTGGCAAGTAATGCAGAAGGGAGAATTATCCCAATGGGGACCAGATGTTTCTAGCTGTCCTCAAATTTGGTTTTGGGACAGATTCTGTTATTGCTGGGATTAGCAATCCAGGAAAGAAAAGAACTAGGGATACAATTTGTGTCACCTAAAGAAAATAAAGGCAAGATGAATCCTACAGCCAGCCCGTGGCCATCAGCAAACGTAGGTGTCTGTGCCCAAACTGATCAGCATCATCATTACAGTGGAGAGTAGGGAGCACTCCTCGGGACACCACGCTGCTCCTCCTGTGGCATGAACTGAGCCCTGGGATTACGTGTTTGCTTCATTGGCCAAAAGGGAATCTCTCTAAGACGTTGCAATTCCCAACACAGAAGTCTTAATTTGAAGAGAATAATCCTGCTTTGAATGCGCTTCTTACGTACGCTGCCACACAAAATCTGGGAATATTGGCATTACGGAGGAGAGATTTTTCTGCATAACTGAAAATGTGAGCTGGCCTGATAGAGTTGTAAGAACAGCATTACATTTTAAAGAAGGTTAAAAGCACCAGATGTCAAGGCCTAAAGCTCTGTGAGGTCACAGGTAGGCACCAATTGCAGGGGGGAAGATCGGGACCAAGCTGGGGGCCAGTTTTTATCTGTGGGGTGGCTGGGAGCTGCCAAGTGCAGTGACATAAAGAAAAGGTTATTCTAGGGAAAAATCAGCACCACAGGCGACACCAGTGTGTTTTGTAAATGCCATCGTGCATAGGTGTGGTAAGAAAAAGGGGAAGGTGAAATAGGTGCCGAGTGGGATTTCTGAGGTAGTTGAGGAAAAGAGAATCTCCTCCAAGAAAAGAAAGCTGGTGTTCTGTACTGTAACAGATTGAACAGCTAGAGGGGATGTAGTGATAGCTTACACATGTAGGGATAAAGAAAATAATATGACTTAAGTAACTGATAATTGAGGGGAAAAAAAAGTGACAATCCAAGGGCAGGTTCCCGAACAGTGTGTCTGGACCTCACCTCCACAGAGGGCAGTGTGAGCAAAGGAAACCCATGGGCTGAAATGGAGGCGTCCAAAGTCACAGGAAGAACTGCAGGAGAGGAGAGGAACGTTTCTGGCCTGAGGAACTTGGAGTGAGCCCTGCATAGCCGATCTGTTGGTGTTTTAAGGAGGTCTGGAAGGAGCCCTCTTGCCTCCCTGGCTCACACGGTGCCTGCTCCATGACATCCCTGCTCCGGGGAGGTTGCTGGGCACCAGTGGGAGCCAAGAAAAAAATAGCTGCTGACTGAGTGCCCATCACGTTTTCTGGAGGTTTAATGCCTTCTGTAAAGCAGCAGAAATTGGCTCCAGGTGGAGGCAGTGTGTGAGGAGGCTGCTCTGCCGCTGCTGACATTATTACAGCTTCTCAGGATCTAATTGGTATGGCTGCTCATGCACTGAACATTAAACTGATGATCTAATTTGGGATCAGAAGGGAAATCTCCCTCAGGCTAGATAACAAGGAGAGTAACAAATTTTTGCCTTCCTTTACAGCATGGGAAAGGATCCATTGCAGAAAAGCACTTGTGAACTCCTCCTAACAAATCCCTGGTATTTTCCTTTCAGGATGAGATAGGCCTGGCCATAGGAATTTACAGATTTATTCATGCTCCTGACGAGGACTCCTGCTCCCTTCCTGTGGTACATGATAGCTGTGATTTCTGTGGTGGTGATTGCTTTATTGCAGACATTCAGGTTTTTATAGGATGTTGGGGATATTTTGTGTCTGCGGTGCTCCGGGAGTTTCGGATTTTAGGTCCTCCTGATCCTGCTGGGCAGACTAGCTGTGTGAATATCTATCATCCATAAAACGTGGACATAAAGTCTCTGCAGGCTAAGCTTCATAACGGAGCAAAGTAAGGGGCCAGGCAGCTAACTACTCCTTATTAGATATGTTACTCTTCCTCACGAGTGTTTGGATGTGCCTGTTCTCAGCCATTTAACCCAGTAGCCTTAAAGGAAACATCTGAGGAGTTCTGGTGGTTCCTTGTAAATGGGATAAACTTCAAAGTGCTGGAAGATTAACACACAGGTCCCAGATTTCAAAGAGAACTGAGATGCCTTACCCCAGTGTCAGCGCAAAATATGAACAGCTGCGTTCAGGGCTAAGGAAATACATAAGGGATGGAAGATCAATCATTGTGGTATCCCCGTGGTTTTTCAATTACACCAGACTCAATCCTGATGTTAAAACTTTCCTTATGTGGAATTAGGAGAACTGGCTGACTGACGGATCTCGAAATTGGGATGTACAGGTTGTTGTGGTTTAACCCCAGCTGATAATTAAGTACTGCTCAGCCCCTCGCTCACTCCTGCCCCAGTGGGGTGGGCAGGAGAGTCAGAAAAAGGTAACACCAGTGGGTTGAGATAGGAACAGCTTAATAATTGCAATAAAGTAAAATACAACAACAACAAAAAATAAAAATTGAGAAAAGGGGAGAGAGAGCACTAAAACCCCCCCAAAAAGTGTTGCACCATGCAGCTGCTCACTGCTGCCCAGCCCAACCCAAAGCAGCAATTGGCAGCTCCCAGCAAACTCTCCCTAATTTACACACTGAGCATTACGTTCTGTGGTCTGGAATATCCCACTGGCCAACTCGGGTCTGCTGTCCTGGCCACGCTCCCTCCTGGTGTTCTGTGCATGTCCTCAGTGGCAGAGCCTGAGGCGCTACAAAGT
This sequence comes from Mohoua ochrocephala, assembly GCA_013398855.1. Lineage (NCBI taxonomy): Eukaryota > Metazoa > Chordata > Aves > Passeriformes > Acanthizidae > Mohoua > Mohoua ochrocephala. The sequence continues at coordinate 490,587 of VZTA01009283.1, read as the reverse complement.
CCTTGATTCGGGTAAGCCCTGCTCAGCAACAACCCAATTACCACTGTGTTATCAACATTATTCTCATCCGAAACCCAAAACACAGCCCTGTACCTGCTAATAGGAAGAAAACTGACTCTATCCCAGCTGAAACCAGGATAGCAGGGAGTAGGGCTGCTTCTAACAGGACCCTCTGTTAGTCACAAATCGGTGTAATATCGGTGTTCTTGTTGCTATACCGAAAGGCAATATAAATCTTTGCTGATCTAGCTTAGAAAGGAATACAGAAGCCAGTGAGTAATAAGAAGCAGATGTAATTATTATGGAATGACATGGCTTTTAGAATAGTCACAGGCAAACAAAATCCACTTTCGTGTGTTCCACCTTCCATTTGGCTACATTTGGTGAGGAAAAGGACTCAAACCATGCTTACAATGTGGAAAATCATGCTTAGACTCACTAGATTTGGAGAGACCGAAAAAACCACATCATACAGCCTGATTTCACTGTGCCTGATTTCACTGTGCATCTTCAGTCAGACAAAAAACACTAATGAGAGTTTGTTTCAAAGTTATTACGTACATGCTTGGAAATACAGTTCACAAGAGGAAATGTAAGCACAACTTTTTTTCATTCGATTTCAAAAACTGGATGCTCATTTCCCATGTGCTGTAGTTCACTCCCTTTAAAAGTCATGAAGAAAGGGTTAAAGTTACCTGTTTCCAGACCCCAAGCCAGGGGTGCCTGCCTGGAAAAACAGGACATCTCAACCCAAAGAGCAACCAGGGCAGGCACAAGAGGACAGGAGAAGGCAAGACTTCATGCACTGAGGGACATACAGCAGCTACATCCTCTGTGAAAATCATTGGGTTTTGTCTTTCCCAGTTTTCTGGGTGTCTCAAGGATCCTGGATTGCCAATATCTAGTCTATTTTGGCATATTTACATCGGCTCGGGGTCAGCACAGTGTGGCAGATGGTCACCTCTGGGATGAGCAGGTGAAGCCCTCCCCTTCCCTTTCTATGGCTTCAAATGCTTGAAGCAACTCAGAGCTCCTTGATTTAATGAAGTCAGCTCTAATTTGACACCAAAATCATTGAAAACCTCTCTCAACACTGCTGTTTCCCCGATTTTCACAATCACTTGGAAACCTGAACTATTTTCCAGCTCTCCAAATGATGGATGTGTGCACTCATCCTTCAGGTCTTACCAAGATAATCAGCTGAGTCTTGTGACTTGGCTGCGTTTCAATTAGACATGATTTGAGAGCAGCCCGTGGAGATGTTTGCTTTGAGATGCTGTGTAAGATCTTTCACGTCAGGGAGAGTTGCAGCCTGGAAAAAGCAGTTGCCATGGCATAGTCCCAGGCAGCACCGCCAGCATTCCCAGCTCTGCCCACACTCCCTGCCCTGCACAGCCCTTCCCTGCTCCAACCAACCAAGAGGGAACCCCACGGTGTGAATGGGACCTCTCTGCCAAAATTAGCAACATTCCTTTGGGAATATGCAAACTGAGGAAAAATGCACGCCTGAAATGAAAAAAGTGGGAAGCTTTACATTTTTCCACTTTTGAAACGTAGGAAGTTTGAAGGCATTGGGTTTGCTGAAGGAGAGCAGCAGTACAGCGTTCAGGTTTAAAAACAATCCCAAAGGCGATACACACTGTGAGTTGTCACTGAGAAATCGGGCTAATTCTCAAGATACTTAGACGTAGCAGAAATGTTGATGGGCAGCAGCAATGAATGGCAGCTGTCAGAGGAAGATAAAATAATTGCCTGCATAGTTCGAGACACATTTTTGTGCGATTCTGTGTGAATTTGTTTATTTTCCAGAAGAAAATATCACTCCAGCAAAATCAACAGGGTCAACTGGAAAATGTTGATTTTACAGATTAACACTCAATTTTTCATTAGGAAAAAAAGTCAATTAAGTGCTCTGAGACGGCTTTAATCAAAGTTTGAATATTTCAGTTGGTAATTAACCTGATACAACTCCGTTTGAGTGAGCCCATTAACCTGTATTTTCCCTCATGTAGTACTTTTTTTCACTGAAGTTGTGTTGGAGTCCTCAGCCTCGTCTAGGCTGGGATCCCTTGAGGATTATATCTTTTTTTAGACAAATACAATTATTTTACTCTCAGTAGATGATGTGGGATCTCATCAGAATCACATGACTCCAGATATAATTGGAGAGATAAAGATTTGTTAGGGCCTGGTGGGAAAAAAGGGGACCTTGTCTGCCGTAGGCTGGGAGCCAGGGTGTTACTAAAAGGGAATGTTGTTTAAAAGAAATGTAATCATTTAAATTTCCATCATAACTGCACTTTTGAACTCGTAAAATTTTATTCAGAGTGAGTGGATACAGACAGTTTTTTCTTTCTTCTTTTTTTTTTTGTGAGATGAAAAGCAGAGTTACAACAGAGTTCAGCCAGAACTACCAGGTTTCTTTTAAGTCAATTTATTTAACTAGAATATTTTCAAACCGTGTCATTGCAAGACATGCAAAGTAGGATTTTTCAGGGTTGTTTTTATTTTGCTGCTCTCATTATTAATCAGGCGTTTACCCCTGGCTCAGAGAGGAGAGAACTCGGGAATGCAGGATCAATAAGTAGGATCCAGAACATCAACTTCTGCTCTTTGCTATGACAACAGCCATGTTAGAAACAGAATACACTCTTGAAGCTGAAGCTTTTTTTGTGTGTTTTTTCTGCCTTCTTCCTGATTTCCAGTCTAAACCGACAGGTTCCTGGCCTGTGTGTGGTCCTGAGAACAGGAGCAAACAAACCACACCTTTTAGGTGGAAGAAGAAGTAGAATGTGGGTCTCACAAAGGCTTAAAGGCAGAGGGCATCTGCGTGCTGGAGTTCAGACCCAGCACCTCGACCTTTCAGCTGCCCTGTGCAGCTCTCCAGTTCCACAGGCCCAGGGAGGAATTCCATGCTGGAAGCCACAGCCAGGCATGAGTGATGTACACACAAGATGGGCAGGGCAGGGTAGAGCAGGGAAGGCAGTGCAGGGCCCTGGAGCCAGCAAACCGTGTGACCTGATGGTTCTTTGGGACCTGTTTGTCTCCATTTCCTGCCAGGTTTGAACTTCGGGGAACATGGGCCTTCATGTTACTGCTCAGGCTGTAGAGGTACTGAGCTCTGAGCTCTGCACGTAGGAAGGTGTGAGGATTTGCCTCCAGCAGAGTCTCAGCTGTCCAAAGTGTGTGTGACACTGACCCTTCCGTGGAGCAGCTAATGGAGCAGCCCCACTCCTCCACTTTCCGGGAAAGGGAGGCGTCTGGGGCCTCACCCACCTACCTGGGGTGAGAGAGCCCATGGGTGACCCCTCCACCCTGTGCAGCTCTTGCCCACAGTGCCCCCTCCCCTCCCTGCCACAGCCCTGCTCTCACCAGCTCACCCGCCAGCCCAGAGCACAGCTCTGCCACAGCAGCTCTGCACCACCTTCGACTTCTGCCTCAAATGGTTTGACATTGCAGGCAGGAGGCAATTTCCATGATAGGTACATGCCACAGGCTTGGAAAGGTTGGGAGCTCAGGACTTCCCAGCATGTTGTGAGCAAGAGGGAGGAGGAGTATGGGCCTCATGCTGGAAGCAAGACATAGACATCATCTCCTAATACTGCCACAACTTCCTCTGTGTCCCCGGCACTGATGCAGTGACCAAATCCACACCTTCCTCTAACTGTTTCCTAAGACCACGCAGCACCCCAAAGCTGAGCTTCCTTCAGTAGAAACTGCCATGGAGCTGGAGAGCATTCGCCCTGCAGAGCTGAGGGATCTTCCCTCAGAGAAGAGGTGGGAGAAGTCCCAGAGAGCCTGTCTGAGAGGATGCTGAACATGATCCCAGGAAGCTGGTCCTGGGGACTTTAAGGCCCAGGGAATTCCTTTTCTTTCATCTATTTGCTGCTGGGCCCTTCCCATCCAGGCTGGGCAAGTATTCAAACACACACACACACACACACACACACACATATACACATGTGCAAGCCTGACACTGATGTCTCTGACCACACAGACCCTCAGAGAGAGCTGTGCCTTCTTCAGCACCCACAGAAACATCACCCCCAGCACCAAACTCGCTCCTCTTCCCTCTCTGCCTGTCCAGGTCTGCAGATCCTGCTGAAACATCCCCACCCCTTCCCGCTGCAGATGCACGGGTACATCACTCTGGTGGTCCCTCAGATGTTTCCATGGGCTCTACATCTATTACCTGTACAACCTCAAGGCTCTTCCCCACCCACCAGCTCAGTCTTTCCAGATGTGTCTCCTCCCACGATCTGGCTGCTGCAGTTTGAAGTTCCTCCGCAAGTTACAAATACTCATATACATGCACATATACAGAATTAGATTAATTAATTAGGATTAATTAGCCACAGATAAATTTTGGACTCTTGCTAGTTCCCAGTCCTGCAGATCCCTGTGACCCACTTCCCTTTCTTGGGAAGCCCAGCAGAGACACAGCTGAGCCCGGGCAAAGTCAGTCTGATTAGGAGGAAGTGAGTTTGCAAGGACTTGCGCAGATGATGTTCCCGCCTCACCCTTGGGAAGCCGCAGAAGAAGCTGGTACCAAGTGCTTTGCTTATGGCTGTTTCGGTGTTGGTCAGCCCTCTCTCCTCAGCCTCCAGCAGCTCCCTGCCACTGCTGAGCTCCGCAGAGCCTCACATGCACTGTTCATGGCCACCGCTGCTGCGGGAAAGTGCAGAGAATCCAAGCCAGGTCCCACCTCTTCTTTCTGTGTGAGTGAAGTGCAGGAGAGGTCACTCCTGGGCTTTCTCCTCTGTCAGGATCACAGCCGCAAACGGGTGAAGGCAGGACTCTCAGGGGATGAATCCTAGAGACTCTTCTTGTTGCTTCCCTGAACAGCCTTTTCTGTATTCTCTAAAGACTCTCCAGGAGCCTGGTTAGGAGGACAAGATGCATCTGGAAAAGGACAGCACAGCAGGATAAACTCTGCCAAGTCTAAAATTAAACTTAAGAGGGCTTAAGAGATCAGTTATACAAGATACCCAAAAATAACTTAGAATAAATCCTAAGAGGAACAGTGAAAGCACTGCTGACATCTTCAGTTCTCAGCGAGATGCATGTCTGCATGTGGAAATGTGGCTGTGGTTTATAAATACCACCAGTGGTTACCATTGAAAACAGAGGAGGGTTTTCCAGTGCTCCAGCAGCAGGAACAACAAAGGGAAGTGTCAGGAACTGCTTGTGCAGTTCCTACCGTGACCTTCAGCAGCCAGCCGGGCACAATCAGCCGTTGAAAGTGAGGTGACATCCAGCCTCTTCTTTGTCTCCAGCCATTCTTTCTGCTGTGGTTCCTAAAGGACTTTTTCTGGACACTACAGCATTTTCTGTCCCTACTGTTTAAACTGGAGGCCTCACCACAGAGAGAGATGGTGTTCTGGGCAAGCTGAATTGGAGGGAGGATGAGGTGCCTGTGACCACCCTCCCCACTGTCCTGCAGATAAGGAACCTACAGCCAAACACTCTGGTAACTCAGAGAAACTCTGTCCCTTGCCAGGTGTCTGAGAGGCACCACCAGCTCCCAGAGTAGCCTGTGCAGTTTTTGTAGTAGCAAAGGCCATTCCCCTTTGCCTGTCTTGGGATAACATTCTGGAGAGTCGGGTATTTCTTAAAGGTTTCCAGTAACATGGCTTTGGATTTACTGCAACACAGGTGAGGGATGATCAGTGAGAACCAGTTAGCTTGAAGTCAGGTTAAAATAAAACTGTGATAATAGTAACAAATTACATCTGACAAAAAAAAAAAAAAAAAAAAAAAAAAAAAAAAACCGAACAAAAAACCGACATCAACAACAACAAAAAACCACCACAAAAACCCAGACCCAAACCACAGATCCATATGGCTAGAATGAAAAATCCTGCTTAATCTGCTTATATCAAGTCCAAATCTAGAGGTCACTCTCCCTATATTTCCTTGATTTTATGTCAGTAAAATTCCTGAAAAACCTCATGACCTAAACCTCAGAGGCTCTGGATGAGAATGTTTTCTACTTACACCTTAGTATCTTTTATAGTCCACTTATTTATCTGGATTTCTTGGTCAGGAGCCTAAAGTAAAGAACTTGGGGAGCTGGGCTTGTTCATGTCCCTACAAACAGAGAAAGGATGAGTACGCTGATGCCAGAGCAGCTACAGAAGTTTAGATTGGGTATAAGGAAACACTTTTCCAGAAGTGGACCAGAGTGGGTAGAAACTCCATCTTTGAGTCACTAAGGGATGGGTATCACCACCCTTGAAGCATTTCAGAATTTGGGTGGGAAAAGTCACGGCCCTGCTCTGAACGGGAAATGTGCAGGGGTGGTAATTTCTGTGTTCTGTCACTTATCTTTCCATCTGTCTGCCCCAAAACTCACTCACTCACTCACTCACTCACTCACTCACTCACTCACCTGACATTCCTTCTGCTCACATACAGCCTGCCCTGCCCACCCCTTTGGAAACAGAGATGGTGCTTTGATAAGCCAAGTCCCTTCCTTTTCTTGGCTGTCCTCTGGATTCAGAGAGTAGAAATTCTTCCCCTGGACATGTCAAAATGTTCATTTCGATGCCAAGCAAACCTTTTCTTTTATAGCTACTCATACATAGACTATGGACTATGTCCACATCCCCTCTCAGTGTATTTAGCATAGATTTAAAACTGAAAAAAATAAATAAAAAGTAGTAATAATAGCATTAAAATAATAGATTCTTATGTCAGCATAGCTATCGTTTGGATGATTACGTTTATCTCAATCTTGCCAGGAAAGACACCAGAAAGAGGAACACTTTATACTGGTTTTTACATATACTGAATTACAAATAAGGAAAAAAATACACACTGACTTCACCGTCACTGTGGCATTTCACTGTTTATTCTTTTTTAATGGCTCACCTTTCCTAAATTAGTCTTTTGAACTTTGCAATTAAAAATGAGCAAAGCTATTAAAAAAAAAAACAGCCTAGTCCTGCAGCTGCCTTTGCATCAATTAAAGTCTTAAAGGGCAAAATGGACTCTATTCCATGACCTCTGACAGACATGCCAGGACACCTTGGAGCACATCATCTCCAAAGGAACACCTACACGTGGTGGATGGATGCATCTAGGGAAGAGGAATTATTTTATCATCTTTGGTTACTTGAAGATGTAAAAAGAAAGGTCAAAGCATCCACCCTAAGATACATTTCCTGTTAAGAAGCTTCTCAACAATTCCTGCAAAGCCAGAGGTGGGGTCCTAAACAGAGAGAGTTTAATTTACAGTGGAGCACAGGGAGTGGCACAGGCTGTGATGCTCAGAGCGAGGCATTTGCCTGCTTTTTAAACATTTTTTTAAAACATTCATACATTTGCTTAGCTTCTTTGTGCTTCAGGTTTTGTCTGTCTTAGTCACACGTGTCACATCTATCTGTGGAGGCCTCTGTGCCCGTGGCAGTGCCCCCCAGCACGGGGAGGTTTGGTCACACTGGGTGGGGCACAGGCATTTTCTGGTGATGAGAAGGAGGGCAAAAGTGTGGGTGAAAGAGTCCTGTGCCCTCCCAGTGCCACCCTTCTGAGATGTTTCTCCCTGTGTCACTCTAGGCAGAGTCCAGCTCTGTTCCTGCCCTTGGGAAAGAGCATCACTGACCCAGCAGGGACTCAGCCAGGAAAGGATGGTCTTCATTCCCTGTAGCCCATATTCCTGATCAAGGGACTGCAGTCCCAAGGGAAGTCCAGCCCTTGAGCCCAGCGGGTTTGGGCAGGATGGAGGCACAGGGAAAGGTCTGTCCCCGCTGTGAGACAGCCCCGAAGTCCTGTAGAGACTGGGGTGGGAGTGAGGGCAGGAACCCCAGTCGGAAAGAGAAGGCAGAGCAACACCAACCAATTTCTGTCTCCTAAAACAATCCTTTTCTTTTAAAGGTGAAAAATGTCGAAGTTTTATTGACCTTGCCCCGGCTTCTGAAAAAGGTAAGACCATACAGCCAAGCTTCTTCCCAGTTTTACAAATTGCACCCGTGTTGTGTCTTGTCGTACCTGAGTGCCAGGGGAAGCACGACTCCCCGAGCACACGGGGACCTACATGTCATCCCCATTACACACAGCCAGCTGGAACAAATACCAAGGGCTTAGCACAGCTGTTTGCTCACTTTATGCAGGTCTGTCATTTATTTGATCTTAACTCAGATGACTTTTTTCAAGAAAAATAAAGATTTATATTGTAAGACAGATATTTCCCTTCTTCCCCTAGTGAGGAAGGAAACGCTGCATGGTCTCCTCAGGCCATGAAGACATTTATGGTCAGAAAAATACAGTCACAGTACCAAACATCTCTTTGTGAGAGGGAATCATCCAGATGCTTCTTTGGTTGGTCTACCCTTGTGAAAAGGTATATATTCAAGTGCACAGAAGCAGGCTGCAAACATTTTCCTCACCCTGGTATTGGAGTTTAATTAATTAGTTATTGAGATTTATTTCATTTTCAGGAACAATCTACCCCACATTTCAAAATCCACAAGGGGAAACACAATGCGTAGAATTCAATTAAAGTGAACTGAGCCCATGCTGGTCCCAGCTGCCCACAGCTGACGAGATGCCCCCCGTATTTTGTCAGATCACCTGAGACAATCCCAAAACCTTTTGGGCGCAGGGTGCCTTCCTCGGGCTTGGTGGAGCAGCAGTAAGTGGAGTAAGGAACAATTTTCCTTAATTTGCCTGAATTGCTGATCCGCTGGAAAACAGGAAGAAAGTCAATTACTGCTAATAAAGCAGGGGGGTATTGCAGGGAGAGAAACAGTCACAGAGCCTCTGTGAAATTCATTGTAAGCAAACCCAAATAAATTATGCACATAAGGGAAGAACAAGCCTGGGATTAGTGTCGCTAATGGGCTCCGAGTTAAATCTCACACACACAAATGGGACCTTGGGGCACAAAAGCTCTTATGAAACCACCAGCTCAACACTCAGCAGCCACCAGAAAACAAACTCTGTGCTAGAAAACATCACAAAAGGATTCAGGAGCAGGGCAGAGAGCATCCTGTACAACGTGAGCACCGCACACATCTGAGAGCTGCACTTTTCTGTAATGCAGTGGGATATTGTGTGCTTTTTAGTGCAGCTCCCGGAATGGCAGCAAGGACATCAAAGTTCCAGAAAGTTCTGTACAAGGATGGGAGCAGGGCTGCATCCTGAAGGAGGGGCACAGGAGAGGAGATAGAATGGACAGCCATAAGGGTGTAAGAGGAGCTGAAGAGGCAGCTGGGGAATGGAAGCTCCCTGCCTTTCCCATCCCAAGGGCTGTGGGCACAGCGCGGCCCCTCCAGCAGACGGGCCAGAGCGAGCACAAGGTGCCTGCTAGGAAGGCAGTGCGGTGGTTTTCTGCTTTATCCCCTTTCTGTGGAACTTCATTATGGTGCATAATGCTTGGTGGCATCACCCACACACTTTCCAAAACAGCATTTAGTGCTTTACTTTTAGGATTTCTTTTGGTTGTGTGAAATGCTGTCAGCATTTTTTTTTTTCCAGGAGAATTTTAGAGTTGCTGCATGATGTCAGCGCATATTTCTAGACTATTCTGTTTTTCTTTTTTGAGGAAGGAAGGCTCTCTGTGTAGTGTTATAAAGAAAATTCTATCTATTTCAGAAGATTTTCTATGGAGTTGTAAGGCATATTGACAGAAAGAGAGGGGAACGCTTTGCCAGTGATGGAAAGTGCTGACCATCAGACTCATAAACAAAACCAAGATAAATTCTACAACTGTAGATCAAATTGGACACTGCAACATGGTGAATCTGGAATTTTCACCATCAGTCTTGTACTCTCCGGAGCTACTTTCACCACATGTGAAGAGAAAATTGATACCCGATTTACTTTCACTGAAGAATTCTTTAAAGTTTGACTTAATCTGCTCTTTTCCAGTTAGAAGGAACTTCCAATTCCTTTAATTCCTTCGTCCCCTCACTCAGCATTGACTTTAATGGTCAGAAGCTTATCAATTACTCAGTTCCAGCCAGTCCAAGCCAATGAGAAAGGATGAAATACAATGAATAGCAAATTTGAGTTCAGTTTAAACATTGTGGTTTTCACGGGCAATTGTGTAACTGGGAAATTTGAGACTAAACTTACCATCACAATAAAACTGAAACTTATTCAGTTTCTGTACATGTTCTTAGCATCACTTACAACCAAGAAGTGGTTGTTTATCTGAAATGTCTCGGTAATTTTGTTTATCTGGAATGTCTCTGCAATACAAGCTCCATTACTGCAGCTGAGCACTCAGGTTTCCCAAAGTTTTCCTTTCAGTTGGTTTTCCCTGATCCAAAGAGGATCCCTGTCTGACCAACTTCTAAGCTAAATACAGGCTTTTGAAGCCTGTGCCTGCTTCTGAGCACATCATCTTTCACTTTTAAGACATGTTAAGAACAAACTTAGTGTAGTTGTATGGCCCATCTTTGCTTGAGTCCACCACCAATTAACAGCAAGGTGGTATTAAACTCCTCCAGATTATTTAAAACCTCCTGAATATAGAAAAAAAAAAAACTGTCATAAAAACTCACAGTAAATAAAACCATCTATGATGAGGTCTAGTCACATCCTTACCACAAACCCTGCATTCATAAGTGAAAATTCTTACGGTAAAAATCCAATAGTTTATGGCTGAGCTTCCTATCTTTATGCATCAGTGCTGATCTCCAGTGTAGCTGGGAGCTGTATCTCTGATCAGTTATTGTACCCTTTTCATATATCTCACCAATGACATATACTAAAAGGAGGCAGCAAAATTTGGGGCAAACAGACCCACAGTATGGTATAAATAAGCATTTCCAACCCACACTAGGAGAGCTTTTTCCTGCATTTAAGGCAGCTGCCAGCAATCTGTCAGAACCTCATAAGCCTAACATTGAATTTATTAGCTGTTGCTGGTTCTTAGTGCCAAATCTGCTTAACAAAATCAGCTTCGTGATGGTAGATATTAACTAGAAAAAAAACATTTTCTTGTGACAGTTTACATTTGCTATTGATAAAAATGATAGAGCAATAGCTGGTTCCAGTGGCCAGGACTCTTAATGGGCTCTCACAGAGCAGATGTGGGGGCCCACGAAGTGTGCTCTAATTTTCAGCACAGACGTGAGCAGTAAGACAGCAAATATTTCCAAAAGGAGTTGGAAGGGAACTGTCAGAGTAGGCTGGACCTGATATTTCAGTTCTCAATTGCTTCTGGGATATTCTCCACAGAACTTAATCAAAGTTTCGTTCCTGCTGAGTATTTTGCTGCCTGAGGAAAAAAGAGGTGACTTATTCAGTGAGGGACCCCTCTGTCCCTGTTGTGGTGCCCCACCAGAACGCTGAGGCGGGGACACTCCCCACCACACTTCTCCCATGGCACCTTCGGGCATCCCTTTCCCATGGTTTCAAATCTGTGCCCCAGGGAACTCCCAAGAGGCCACGGAGGAAACATTCAAAAGGAAGAAACCAAGACCAAAAATTACATCTGGAAACCATGGCACCACAATGGAAAGCAAAAGGTCCCATCAAATGATCAGATAAATGGCTTCAGTGACTCGATAACACCACAGCTGGACACATCCACAGGTGTTCCTCCCCCTGCCTGGGGCTGTGTGGGGATTCCAGCTCCTGCATCCTTCTCTAAATGCATCACTGCCAGCTGTCAGCCCCGGGGAGAGCCGGAGGAGCCCAGCCCAGCTCCTTGTGCAAGGGAAATCAGCTGGAAGCAGCACTGGTGCTGGAAGCATTTTGCCGGAGAAGAGCAGGGCTTTGCAGGAAATGTGGTGCCCCCAACAGCGTTTGGGATGGTGGTCATGGAGGCTGTGACTTCCCAAGCACCTGGAGTGCCCACAGCATGGAATGAAGGGGTTCTGGCCTGAGGAGCCCCGTGGAGAAGCTGCTTCAGGAGCAGGCTCAAACGTTAGTGTTGGCTCCAAACTTAGAGCTGGCCGCACAAACACAGGACAGGATTCCCAGGGCAAACTCTTCCCAGGTGTGCTACAGCCTGGTCTCGGTTACTCCAGTGCTCTGTAGCACCTGACTTTGTGGAAGAGTTCCCACAAGGAATGGCGAGGCAGCAGGCCACCAGCAGCTGCCTGTAGTGCACTGCTTCCTACCTATTGATAAACTCACATGCATAAAATGAGCAACACTTTGCAGAGACCACAGAGGTTGAGGCAAGGCAAAACCCTGCAGAAGGAAAATGCTCATGGCTAGTGAACATTGAACAGTCCAAAATCTTACAGGGAGGCTTTTTAAATTAGAGACTGTCCTGGCAGAGGTAGGAGATGCCTCCTGCACATCCTCTACACAGCTCGTGATGATGCATCCTGGAGAGATGAAGCAATAAAAATTCTGTATTGCCTAAAAAGTGGCTGGCAGAGCTAAAGTAGCACATGGCAAACAGCAAGTAAACAAATCAAGTCTCACCTAAACACAGCACAGAAAAAAGAGAAAGCTTAGCCAATTCCATACATGCTCCTGAACCAGCACTCCAACAGCAATTAATGAGAAGAGAAAAACTAGATGCCTGATTTTAATGGATGCTGACATAATAGGTGTACCAGAAATTTGATGGGAGAAAGATAATTAGAGGGACAATAACATTTTGGTGCTGATTACACTGAAAGACAAAGCAGATGTCATGTACTAAAGCTGAATCAGAATAATAAGGTAATGTCATTAATGAGCAACACGATCTCTGTGGATGGATTCCATGTTCAGATGAAAAATGCAGAATTATATTAGTGATCACCCCCTGGGACAGCTTCAGAGATAGCCGGGTTAAACTTGATAGCAGAGAAGGTGTGAGGACAGAAAAAAAAACCATCAGGAGCTGAGTCTAAAACCCCATGCACAGACCAAGAAATATTATGCATGATGCAGAGACAAAATTTGGATATGAGCATGGAGAAATCAGTGGGAAGCTTGTTACTCTTGACTTACCCCTGCACTTGATTCAAAATATTAGTAAGAGATCCCTTGTACGGGTGACTAACAGAATCAGCAGCCCTCTGAAGCAAGAAGAGTGTTTTTAGAAGTTGTGAAGAAGGGAACCCAAGAAAAGCAAGAGCTGATTAAAATACATTAAAATGTTCAGCTAAAAGGACAACTGAAGCTTAAAAACCTTCAAACCACTGGATATACTGCAGGCCTCTGAACTAGGCACAAACCCTTCCCAGCCACTAACTGAGAGCAAGTGGCAGATAATGATCGGTGGTGATAAACGCGGAGTGGGGAACATGAAGAGTCATCCTACCTTTACATATACACTGATGGGTTCTGAATTAGCTTTTCCCCTCAGGATAGAGTTCTTGGAGCGATGACAGACACTTCTATGAAAACATTAATTCACTGCTCTGCAGAGATTAAGATGAAAAAGAAATATTAGGATCATCGTGGGAAATAAAGAACAAAACAAAAAAGTCACCATGCCACCACAAGTACTCACAATGTACCCACCTGCAGCTCCCTGTGAGCACCTCTCATCCCTCCCCTGCTAGCCCCAGCTCAAAAAACTTACAATAAAATTTAAAAACAGAGAAGAGAGAAGAGTGACATTTATGGTCAAAAATAGGGAAATACTTGTTTGTATGAGAAGGACAGCACCGAGCAGATTTCAGGCTGGAAAAGAGACAAACGAGACTTGTAACAGCCAAGTTAAAAAACAAATCTCCTTTTTTATGTACTGGCTAGATGTTCCCAAGAAGAAAAACAGAGGATCAATTTTCTAAGAGGAGCACTTAGAGACCTGCATCAGTAAAAAGAAATGTAACTGGGTCTCCCACAAGAACTGTACACTTTCCAAAACAGTCTCTATATTCTTCTTGAATACTTCCTACTGCATTATTCTTCAACAGGGTAAACCCATACTCACACGGACAAGTACCTGTGCACTTGTCATAGGAGAGCTATGATTAAATATGCAGGAAAAAAATGTGTTAGTTGTATTTTATCTGTGTTTTCTTACACAGCTGTTATGAATCATTGAAGTTAGTTTTAAAAGGCAAATAGACATACAAAGATGAAACCATTCTAACCAGCAGAATTCAAGCTCAATTCCTAATCCCTAAAGGAAGAAACAGTCTTGGTTTTCGTGCTGGGGATGCCAAAGACATGGGGAACACTGGTCTGAACATCATTCATTACTCAGCCCAGTGCTGAGGGTGGAAGCACATCACAGGCCCTGCACTGTAGGTCTTCAAAGGGAAATATTGAGCCCAAATATATTTAGTAAGGTACATGGGATAGTCCTCATTTAGAGTACTTTTCATCATCTTTTCCACTCTATTGCTCTACTCATTATATTACTACTACACCAGGAAAAAAGAGAATATGGATACAAAGATATCCCACAGTCTGCTCAGAATCATACACAGGATTCAATCTGCTCGATGCCAGAACCATCAAAAGTCATAGAAAACACATCATCACATAGAAGAGAATCATTTTATGAGTCACAGCTCCACCTCACCTTTCAAAATAAAGAAACTAATGAAGAGCTAAAGCTAAACAAAATAAAACTTGGCTTTTCCTCTCTCCCCTCAGCAGTGTCAGGTATTTCTCATCTGGTTTCTTACGTTCTGCAAAGCGCACTCTCTTGTCCGGGTGCCAACCCTTTATCTATCCTTGCTGCCTGATTTGGTTTGCTAGAACAGGCATCTTTAGGTACCTCAGGTGACATTTAGGGTCATGAAGCTTGCTTTGTCTCTGATGGCTCTGTGGCGTGCTCCTCGCACTGTTTTCACTCGGCAGCACGGGAGGAGCGGGCAGATGGTCTGCTCTGATGTGACGCATTAACCAGCAGCGCTCGGTCCTGCTGCCAGCCACAACAACACGCTCAGGGTTTATTCCTTTCACCATTTTTTATTGATCACTCCAATATTTCTGGCTTGTAATTCCCAGTATTGGAGTAGCAGAGAAGAGCAAATGACTAAACCCATCCAAATGGCGCTGGAAGAGAGAGTAAGACTTACATGAAGCTGACTTTGCTGCCCTTCCAAAGCAATGTGCACAACATCTCTCAATGTGTACGCATTTGCCTTATTTTTTCCCCTTTTCTCTCTTGTAAAGAGGAGAGGTTTAAGTGAGACCCAGGTGTCAGTTCCAACAAAGTCACTAAGTCTGAAAAAGCAGAGCAATGAGTCAAGAAACACAAGGACACCAAAAACAGAGCAGGAGACACATGAGCAGAACATTTTGTTGCTGCTGACATGAACAAGGGCGGCAACTCCCCCATCTCCCTGGCTGCTGCAGTGTGAATGGAGACCAAGGAGGAGAACGAAAGGCTTTTGCACAAAGAAGAAATAACACCTGCACCAGGGCTTCCTCTGGGCAAGTTCACAGCACCCAGAGCCAGGGCTTGCCCTGAGACATGGTTCTTTTCCTCCCATATGGGGTGACATCTGTCGAGTTGACTTGTCACAGCCTCTTGTGGTTTCCCTATGTTTGCTGGCAGTTCAGGGATCTTGGGGACAGCGATTGTGAGCTACAGGGTGAGAGGAGCTCTTTTCCCCCCCGTAACAGCAGCAGTGTCTGGGTTAGCAGCTGCCGGCGGGGAGGTGAGAAGGTTCCACGCTCTCCAGGACAGCATTGCTTGGACACTAATGTCTCCTCAGCTGCTCAGCAGTGCAGCACTGGCCTGTCCTTCAAGCACCACGCTCTGGATTTCATCTCAGTCAGGCACAAGGATCTCAGTGGTTATTTAGGAGCACACATTGCTCAGCTCCCCTGCTTTGAGCAGATAGAAAGGGGTTTTGTCACATGATGAATTGTGATGCAGGAAACCCCCCAAAGCCTCTGCTTGCCTGTATCAGACTTTCTCAGACAGATCAGGGTTGAACTGGCAGAGGAGTGACTGGAGCTGGTGTCTCACTGTAGCTCAGACAGACCTTGGCTATCAGGGCAGACGTGTGACACTGAGTTATGAGGAACTCTAAACCTCTCCAAGAGCTCTCTGGCTGCCTGCAGCATTGCCCAGCCTGATCACTCGCTCAGGGACAGCGTGGCAGAGGGTGAGAGCTCAGAGAGGCTGCTTTGGTCAGACCCCTGACCCCACGAGAGCAGCTCTGCTCTGGGAGGGGCTGGGATGCAGCAGCCACAGATCCACAGGGAGCGCAGGCTGAGGCGGTGGGTGTTCCTAAGGAGGATGAATTCCCACTGAGGCATTCTGAACACGAGCTTGCCCCAATTAGGAGGCTAATTTTCTGTCTGAAAGGGCCCTCAGAAATCCATGCAGATTCCGGACCATTTCTTCTTGGGCACTGCTCAGGAAGGCTGGGCTTTCAGCAGGCAGTGTCACACAGCATGGCAGGTAATACATTCATTTATGGGTTTCTTTAGGCTGGATAATTTCCAAGCCACTCTCCAAAATGCATGGCAGCCATTTCCAGGCGCACAATCCTTGCCTTCACTGGGTATGACATGGTTAACATGACTCAGCAACATCCTTCAGGAATAGCAATATGATCTTCCCTGAAGAAATCCTTTAAGAGCAAACAGCTCATGTTTATGGATTCAAAATGCTTTGAACTTACCCAGCAATTCCTCTGTTGGCCACCTCTTCAGTGTTTCCTTGAGAACATGCACCAACACCGAATCTTTGACAGTCATTTTCGGGGCCTGATCAGTCTGAAGGAGCATCCAGAAGAGGATTTCATTATTTCATCTGGAGATAGGACCTCAAAATTTGGCATCAGATCCCGTTGGCATAGTGAGCTGGCACCAAAACCCAACTTTTCTGATTTGACAAGTATGCATCAAACTCCATGGCTGCATGTGACTGTAGGTGGTAGGAAGTATAGATGTGATTTAAACTCTCCAGAACTGGTTTGTTGGCTGCGTTAATCTCAAAAACTCAACAGTAATTGAAATGATGGAACTTTGGTGTTCCAGAAACAGCAGCAAATGCTTGTTTATCATCCTGCACATAATCCCATTCAGATGTTATCCAAGTTCCTGGTGTTTCAATCCAAATTGCTAACAAGCCTGGGAGTGGTTTTAATAATGCAATACAAGAATCATCTTGTGGCATGTTGTAGGGAAAGAGCGCAGACCAACGTGTCAGGCTTGACATGCCTCAGTTAACCAGAGCTCTCTCATGGAAAAGGTGGAGTCAGCAACTGCTGGTGTTCTGTGTCAGGAAATGGCAGTGGATTTGAACAAGGAATAACTTTGGCTATCAAGCAGTCAAACTCAGCTCAAAGCTCCTGGAAGTCACTAACAGCACTGTTCTTTGGGTTCCTTCATCAGGAACTCACTGAATGCCTCGAGTTCTTCTAAGCAGAATTCCCATGACTTTTACCAGAATCCCTGTTTCAAAGGAAGCTCAGCCCTGGAGCTCCCTGACTCAGTGCTCCCTGGTGGGAGGCGACAGCGTGTCCACTTGCAGTGCCTTCCTCGGTGGGCAGGGATGACCTGAAATGATTTCAGGTTCTGTGAAGAACCTTGTGAGACTCATTTCAGGCTGAGGTAAAGATTCTTTATCTGACTGTCAGAAAAAAACGTTCCATTTGTTTCATCCATTCAGGACTGTCTGCAATACCCTTTTTCTAACATGTTGGTTCAGGCAGATGCACTCAACTCAATCACCAGCTTTTGCAGAGATGTACACAGATCTACGGATCTTCATCCAACATGCTGCTGCTCTCTGCTGCCTGACAGAAAGGCGAGGGATTGATCTTGCCAGATGGTTCATGAAGTACTTGAGTGCCTAAAACCCCAGTGATCTTGTGGGTAACAGTTCTCCTCTCAGTCATAATGAGGAGCATGTCCACTTCACTGGGGAGTGCTGGAAAATAACTTCCCTGGCATGTAACAATGCTACTGCAGGGGCTAAGAGCTTGAGGAGGTGGCACTGGTGCTTCTCACCATGAAGCACCAGTCACTCCACAGAGAAGATAGTCTCTCACATATTGATGAGGAAATAACAAAGCTCAGAGACACAAAGTTCTTTAATGTCCTGGCTACTGCACTGATCTTCTTCCTGCCCTGAGATCAGATGATATGAATGTGAAATGATTCCTTCTGATGCAGGGGCCCTATGACATAAGTTGATTTATGTGAAATCTTTTGGTGAGTCCTAGCTTTTTAATCTCAAATTCTGGGTGAGCAGCTGAGCCCAGGTCCTGTATTTTCAGGGATTTTGCTTCACAGGGAGGTTGTCCTGAAGCTAGTGACCCCTTTTCCTCCAGGAAAAGCCTCACAATCCGTGGTGCTCAGGTTCAGAGCAATCCCACCTGGGACATACAGCATGTCTGTGGGGTGGGAGCAAAGATCCAAAGCGTCCCACAGCGCACAGAAGTATCTCTGTCATTGTCAGCAACACTGCTGAGGAGGTGACAGACTGGCTGGTGGAGAAGCACCAGGGACAAAAATGACAGGAAAAGATGTGTTAGAACAGAAGGCGTTGATGGTACTGATGTCAGTGGTCATCCAGATCACAGTGCCCACCTCCCTGCAGCTTCTCAGACACCCGGATGGGGGACACAGGACAACAAGCTGATGTGCCCCCAGAGATGTGACAGGACAGTGAGACAGGTCCCTGCCAGCCCCTGGCCAGGACAGAAAGGAACATGCAAACCCAGCACGTTTTTCTCACCTAAAAAAAGCCCAGCAGACACGAGGAGGACTCGACAGCTGGCACCCTCTGCATTATTGCAGGGAATCCTGGAAAGATTGGCTGCACACATCGTGTCTCGGTGCTTGCCTGCTGGGTGGGCTCCTTGCACACACCCACCCCGGTGAGAACGTGTGTGCGGGAGTGCGACTGAAACCGCTTTGGGTTTCGTTTTCTTTAAAGTCGAAGACTCCTTTCCTGGAAGGTCTCACATTGCAACGTCCTTGGCACGGTGGCACATCCCAGCCCAGCTCTCTCCCAGCCCCTTCTCTGCACCGGCAGCAGTGGGTTTGTTGAACGGGCAAGGAAAATGCATAGACAGGATGAAGACCAAAAGATGAGAGGAATCTGTTGATTTATGAGATTCCAGATCCTCAGTTACAGGCCATCCAGGTGGAACTCCCCGAGTGAACCAAGTACTGACTCTTCTGAAGGAAAGATTTTTCATGAAAGCTGAGTTAGGCCAGACAGATCCCAGGGGCAGAGGACACAGGCTGGAGGGGAGTAAGCAGACAGAAAAGATGACAGCAAAGAAGATTGGAAAAGAGAAAAATCCCCTGGAGAGCTTCTTCCCTGTCACCTGGAATGACTGAGGTCCCCTCAAGAGAAGGAGCTCTCTACTTTGCAGGAAGGATGCTGTAAGAGATTGAGTGGAGATGATGCCAAGTGACTGCCTCATGAATCTCATGTTGAGAGAGGAGCAGTGGGAGATCACTTCACCATCAGCACAGAACAGAAAGACTCTGTCTCCTGAATTAATAACCTGAAGCAACTATTCTGCTTCAGGCAGCCACAGGAAAATGCAAAATTCAGATACAGGTTGCATTTATTGGATGTTATTATTTCAGATGAAATTCAAAACCAGAGCAGGCAGGACGGGACACAGAACTGTGCGAACGCTGCGTGTGGGACTTGCCTTTCCCCACATTAGATGCACTAAAAAAGGCACAGAGCAGGTATTCAGTTACACCGTGAAATAAGACTAGAGAGTTCCTTTGTAGATACGAACAGGGCCCCCCAAAAATGTAGTAATTGACTACGCCTCCCACAGCAAACTCACCCAGCCTTTGTGTCTCCTCAGAAAAAGGTTTTACAGCAGAGCAAAACTCATCTTTCATTGAGCTTTTCATCATTTCCTTGCAAGGTTATCCTGCTGGCAAAACCACTCTTATCACAGCCCTGTGGAAGGGAAGCCAAAGCACTCCCCGTGACACCAGCCACACAGTCAGGTGTTCCTTCCTCCTGTTCCTTTCTCCTTCCTTAGGAAGGTAAAGGACACCAGCTGGGCCCCCAGGCCCTCCAGGCTCAGCTGCCAGAGCCCCCCCGTCCCTCTGAACGTGTCCCCTTGCAATGGGCACACTAACCCAGATGTTCCCACGGGGACATGTGCACCTCCCCGGCTCCCTGCTCTCTCCAAGCTCCCTGCACTGGTGCCTGCAGCACCAGCTTCAGGCACTGCTTCATAGGTGGGCGACAGGTAGAACGTGCATATATAGAGCTGAGTACATCACCTGAACCTCAAGCCACCACCTGAGCCCCCAAAACCATCAACCAAACCCTCAGACCCCTCCTGCAGGGGTGCACTCCAGTTTCTTGTTCCCCTCTCTATAGGTACATCCAGGATTACCCTGTCCAGGAGCAGAACCCAGCCTCTGCCCTTGTCAGATTTCATGTGGTTGGTGAGGCACTCAAATCTACCAAGACCTCTCTCTCTCAAGGGACTCAGGGTGTCCTCCTAATTTAGGATCACAAGAAGCAAACTTCCTTAAGTGCGTCCAGGTCATTGATAAAAACATCCAAGAAAATTGGCCCTAAAACTGAACACCACCAGCCTGATCTTGCTGCATGGACTGCAGCTCTTGGAGCCCAGTTGTTCCCTCAGAGAAGCAGAGATGGAGCCACACCACAGTGGTGAGCTGCAGACATTGTTACAGCGCTGCCCTGGGGTGCACAGACCACCAGAGGGTGTCCACAAGGGTTGAATCAGGGCAATAAACACCTGGGCAGGTGTACTGTACATTAATATTTCAAGTGTGGGCTAAATGAATTACAGCTCATTAGTTAGGGCTCTCTGCTGCCTCAGTTTGTGGGTCAGGTTTACGTCATCTAATTCTTCCAAACTCAAATCATTCCATCATTCTCTCATCATAGAAACTGATGGTTTGAGAAAATGAGGCAAAATCCCTTCTGAAGCCTGCTGTATCTCAGAACAACACCCTTGCTCTCTCTCACTTGCATTCCTTTTTGGAAGAGCGTGCCAGTTGCCTGATACCAAATTGACTAACAGGAGTGAGATAAGCAGCTGTTTGCTGTTGATAGATGCAATATTGCACACACAGCCACTGTGAGCAATTAAAAGCTTTATTTATTGCTATCTCTGTAGTGTGGTTTAAGAACTCAAAAGGTCAGCTACAGTGGCAACAACGAATAGCACATATTAATTAGATGTAATTATAAAGATGAATTTCCAGACAAAATATGAACTGGGATCAGCCTGGTCACCAAGAGGACACTCAAATGTTTGATAAAAGTGAGACTGCATATCTGGTTTGATAAGCTGGACTGTAGGCTTTATCACACATGTGCTCTCACAGTGAGGAGGGAAGGTATTAATATAAGTGAAGCCTGTAGCAGTCTCTATGGTTACAGCTAACATTTTCTAATATAAGCCATTGTCTTCAGATGCTTAACTTTCCATGTTTCAACTGCTTAGGCTGAAATTTTCCATCACTGCTCATTGTTTCCAGGTGAATTCTCTAGCAATCAGGTTAGCAAATGTACTGGAGAATTCGAGTAGATTCTCATGCTGAAACAGCAATTGGAAATTGAGCAGGGACTCAATCTTTTCATCTGTTCCCATCCTCTCCAATTTACCCCATGGCTTGGTGACTTTCAGAGACTCAGCAGATCCTGCTGGAGGTTTTGCGCTGGACTTCCCAAACGTGGCATCTCCTGGTGGTGAATCAGTCCCTGCTGGGCACTGCCCCACGCTGCCAGCGCCCCTGCCCTGCACGCTGCCCCCGAGCCCTGCAGAGCTCCAACAGGGCCCTGGTTCTCAGGGCTGTACCCAGGGGCTGAGGAAACATGAGCCAGGCCGAGTTTTGCATCTGCAGCTCCTCATCTGAGCATGTTATAGATATCTGTGCCCAGCCTGCTGTAATTGTGGCAGTTTCTCTCAGTCCCAGTGGCACAAACCCTGTGAGGTGGATCCAAACACCCCGAGTGAGAACAGCCATCCTGCAGGACTCCAGTTTCTGACAGCAGCCCCCAACACTATGCTGTGACAAGAATTTTAAAACCTGGACTGAAAATATTTTCTTTGTGGAAAAGAGGCATCCAAGCCTGTCCACCTCCCAGCAGCACACAGACGGTCAGGTATCCTGTGCCATCACCTCTGTGGGTGGTGGGTTGTGCTCATCTAAACTGTAGCACAGGGTGGGAAAATGAATTCTGTGAGCTGTGCCCCGGCCCAGAGGAGCCAAGAGGTTCTCGCACGTACCCGCAGAGGCTCTTTAGCCAAGCTGAGCAAGAACAAGCAACAGCTTGTTCTTTCTGCAGTGTCTTTACCACCCTGCCACTCTTCACATCTTCATTCACCACTTTTTCTATTTTCCAGAGTTTGGGCCATGGTTTGCTGAGTTTAAACTCTGTGAATCACAGAATCATTAAGGTTGGAAAAGACCATCAAGATCATCAAGCCCAACCTTTGACCAAATGCCCCCATGCCCACTAAACCCCATTGAGAAGTGCCACCTTTACTTGTTTTCTGAACAATTCCAGGGATGGTGACTCCACCACTTCCCTGGGCAGACTGTGCTTAATGACTCTTTCACTAAAGAAATTTTTCTCAATATACAGTGGGTGTGATAAACATTAAAAAAAAAAAAAAACCAGATTACAATTGGTGACCTTAAAAACCAACCAACTTTTGCAAAAAATCCCCAATACACAGTTACTCCTAGATATTCCTGATTTCCTAATTAATTTTTGCCAGCTTTAACCTCTTGAAATTAATGCTCAGGTAATGACTAGCTGTCTCTCTTTGCCGCCAGGTGTGCTGTGGCTCTCAGTGGTGTCCGAGGTGTTGTACATCATGCTGTTGGTCGTCGGGTTCAGCCTCATGTGCCTCGAGCTCTTTCATTCAAGCAGTGTCATAGATGGGCTCAAGTTAAATGCCTTTGCTGCTGTCTTCACTGTGCTTTCAGGTATGAACCTCCCCTTCCCCTTTCACCACCACAAAGCAAAATTCTACACCTATGAGAGAATAAAAAACCAGAGGCTCCAAGACACTCTTATCCCCATTTTGCTATCGCAGTTTTTCACTGTGATTTTTTGTTCCGTTGGCACAAAGGCTGCATGATAAATTTGCCTCTTGCCAGGGAGAAGTGAATATCCTCATTCCTGATTTCGCAGCAGCAATGCAGTAATTATCCTTCCCCAGCCCGCACAGCCATTACCACAGCTCCAGCCTCAGCTCCATTTGCAGCATCATCACACTCATTTTCCAGAGGAAAATTAAAAACATGTAACATTGAAAATTCTTTTTTCTGTGTTAATCCTGAAAGTAGGCGAAGGCTGGAAAACCAAAGAAAGGAGCTCATCTTGTTAATTAACAAAATTGAGAATTAAAAGGGTTCTAATAAGGGCACTGAGGAGCAGCCCCAAGGGTGATCTGGGACGTGTACATTGCTCAGAACCACTGCTTTGGGCTGTTTTCATGCTCAGTCTCCACTCGGGGCCCCTCACCATGTGAACCTGAGGAAGTGCCCCTTCACTTCTATGAAGCTTTTTCTGGCTAAAACCCCCACTTTCCAGGATTTATACAAGCAGCCAGAGTGCTCGTGTGAGCGCTCCTGCACGGACCTCTCTGGCAGAAAGAACTTCTGCTGTAGAAGTGCATTTTATTCTGCTGCATTTCAGCCTGGAAGGCATTACAACGGGCAGTGTATGTTCTGGGGAGGAGTTTGTATCTTCAGGGATAGCTGCAAATTGTGAAATAATAACAAAAAAAAAAGGTCAGAAGTAGAGCTGAGCAACAAAAAAATCTGATAAGAACTACCAAAGCGTATTTTTCTGCTTCGGATATAATTTGGAACTTAAAAAAAAAAAATCAGTTCCATTTTCAAAATCAAACTCTGTGGAGTTCTTCAGCATTCAATCAATTACTTCCATGCTGTTCCTCTCTCCCTTCACCATTAACTGCACTTTTAAAGTTTTGTAAGAATGATGAAGTTTTCTTTCCTACACAACTTTCTATTTTTATTTTGGCCTTCCCTCTTTCTAAGTACATTGCCAAGATAGTCCAAATATAAACTTCAAAATTTTACAGGGAAAAATGATAGAGGAATTGAAACAAGGACAAAACCCCAAACCCCAGCACAATGCTAGCTGTTATTTTCAATGACGGGGATAACAGAGGAAAGAAGAAAACTATATTTATTTAAGCTTAGCATATTTATAATGACATAGCTTAATAGAAATTAGGTAATGAAGAGGACTTTCCATTGGAGCATAACACTTCTCATTAAATTCATGCTTGAGTTCCCTCATAAAAGTGCAATGAGATCTCCACATTCTCATAGCTCAACATCTAAAGGTTAGGAAAAAATATCCTAACAGTGTGGTCACTTATTGCTGTTCCTTAATCTCCTATCAGCCATTAAAAAATACCCCACAGCATCACAATTTTGGTATCCCTCTTAACCTTACGCAAACGAAAAAATTTACATATTTCTCTCACATAATATTTATAATAAAACATCTTAATTAATGTGATATATTGCATAAATAGCATTTCTAGTAAAAAATATCAGAAAATACTTTAAAATACATTGTCTTTTCCAAATCTCCTCAATCTCCAGCTTTCAAAATTCCTTAATCTCTCCCGTTACTGTCACCTCCAAAGAGCTCTGGTCCTGCAGGGCTCGCTGTCTCAAGCCAGCTATAAATGGTCAGTGTTTCTGCACTGCCACCCACTCCAGCACACCACATGACCAGGATTTTCCATCTGCAAACACCTCTTGCCCTGGACCCTGGATGGGTACAGGCATTGTGCCCTCCCTGCCCAGCCTCAAGCAGCCAGCTGGGGGAAAAGATGATGCTGTGCATCGAGCATTTGTGGATTTGTGTTACAGGCAGCTCATTTTAGCTCTTTCAATGTACAGCAAAAAGGACCAGGGGGTATCCCCTGTGCCTGGCAAGGCACAGCTAAAATAGACCAAACCAAAAAGGAATGAAGCAGCACAACAAAAGATTTGCATTATTCTGCTTTAGTTTGGATGTGGCACAGCAGCACCAACAGCCCTGCCAGGTGCAGATGCAGCCCCATCCCTCCCTGCCATTAGGCAGATAAAGCAAAGGGCATCGCGGTTCCGGTGTTTGCTGGTGACCTCCTCCTCACCTGGATCGGTGGACTGTCACCTCAGCCTCCCACACAGCCACAGGGCTGAACGTGGCTGAAACCCTGTGCAAGGTTTGCGTGACAGAACAGAGCGGCTCAGCCCTGCTGAGGCTCTCCTGGCTGTGTCAAAGCTCCTGCTGGCTCTGAGTGACTATGACAGGTCTCAGGGCAGGCTGTAATATTTTATTAGGGTTGAAAAATTACTGACAGGACATATAGAAACAGCAAACCCCAAACTTAAGATAAAGGCACAACTGGCAGCTGAAAAAAAATCCACGGATTTAAAAAGTTCAGCAAGCACCCGGTGCATTCTGGAAATTAAATACCACCAGAAACGAGCAAGGTGTGCAGCACTTTGCTGTGCTCCCATTAGGCCACCCACCCTGCCCAAATCTCATTTCTCCCGGAGTGAATTGCTCTTTCCACCTCCTATCTTTGCAGTGTGTCACTCCAACACGAGGCAGCTGAGCAAATCACCCCAGCTGCCTGTAACACAATGTCTCCTCTCAGCCTCTGCAGTTGTTTGTAGCAAATCTGACATTTGTCTTGCTGAAGGTCCTGCTTAACATGCCCACAACACAAACATTCCCCAGCTTCCCTCCCCCAGAACTGCCCTGAATCATCCACATGTCTGGGGAGACTAAGAATGCTTCAGGTTCTGAAAGTAAGAAGGAAAGAAGAGCCAAAAAACTGGGTGTGGCTGGGGGAGGGAAATCTGGATCTTCCACGTACAGGAAGGGCAACCCTGGGAAGAAGGAGATGGTCGGAGAGAACAGTGAAGGAATGGTGCAAAGTGTAACACACAGGCCTCGCTGTACCCACCATGGCAGAACATTGGTGTTTCTAAGGGCCTTGAGCTGCCACGGCAGCACAAGAGGCTTTTGCCCATCTGTAGGTCCAAGAACTATTTGGGATGTAGTGATCCAGCCCCTCCTCCTTAGCCTGAGCCCACACTTTCCTGAGCTCATTGGGGATCATCACCCTGCACTGACCAGGTGCAGGGTGCTATGGCAGGAACATCCCAGATTACTGTAGCTAGAAAATTCTCCAAGCCTCAGAGCTGCTCCTGACTACCGCTGCTTGAAAAGTGGGGGGTGATTTTCCTCAGAGTGAGGCTTAAATATAAAGTTCAGGTGTTTTTTTCTGTTTAAACTGCAAGACCACACGGGCCAGCTGAAGGCAGAGCCACTCGGGCCGCCCTGTGATTTACCACAGCCTCGTTCTTTAACATCGCAGAGCCCGAAGGCTCTGACATGTTGTCTAATCCCTACCCAGCTGCAGTTGTCTCAGTGAGCTATAACAGTGTCACAAAAGCATCACCAGCACTGCACCATCAAAAGTATCCCAATGGTGTCCTCTCACCACACATCATCAGGAGAACCAAGCTCGCTTAACTTCCTTGTGCAACTTCCAAGTGGTTTATGAGTGTTCAAATTCATAAATCTTAGCAAGTGCTGGGACAAAATATGGTTGTTTGGCATGAACACACAGAGTCTGCATTGCCTGCAGAAGCCTCTCTCCTCATTCTCACCTGAGGCCTGTCTGCGATGGGCTGTGAGATAGCTGTGGGTGGCACACCCCTGGTTTGCAGCAGCAGGGTTGGTGGGGATGCTCACTGTGCAACATTTTCTTCAACGATTTTCTTCCTTCAACTCCTCTTTTGATTGAGAATTCAGAGTGATGTAAAATAATGAGCTCTCAGTCACATCTTTCCTCTGCCCATGCAGCTCCCTCCTCCACAGCAGAACAGGAGGCATAAAAGTACAACAAAGACTTTTTTGGAGCTCTCAAAGCACTTCCAGCAGCAGCTCCCTCAAGAATGATAAAAAAATATTGGCAAAAAAATATCCTGTTCTAATCCCTGCTTCCCAGGTCTCTTGGGGATGGTGGCACACATGATGTACACTCAAGTTTTCCAAGTGACAGTCAGCCTTGGGCCAGAGGACTGGCGACCACATTCCTGGGACTACGGATGGTCCTTCTGGTAAGTGTCACCACCAGTCCCTCTCTTTTCTCTTTGAAGCTGTTCCATCGCCCTGTTGGGAGGTTGCACAGATCACCTCCAATTGCCAGGAACACGCCTGTGGATTTCCAGCTGCCGAACTTGTGGGAGCACAAGCCCCCAGGGCCATGCAGTTTTTGAGGTGTGGGGGACAGCTACGGGTGGCTGTGCAGCAGCAGCTGTGCTATCAGCGGGTACAGAGCATTTGTAAATAAACAGCACCCACAATTACCAACACAGATTGAGCATTCTCATTAAAGTTCAATTTAGGAACATAATTGCCATGGCATTTCTGAGACTTTTAGCATTTCTTTTTTTTTCCCCCCTTGTTTTTAATTAATGTCTCAGTTGAACCTTGGGGTGCAGCTTTTAACTTTTTTACTCTCAGAGCTGCAGAGGAAGGTGCAGTGCTCCAGGCACGATGAGACTTCCCTGTGGATCATGGGGAGAGGCTTGGGAAAATGGACGTGGCTTCTTTTTTTTTTTTTTTTTTTCTTTTTTACCTTTCCCATTTATCTTCTAAAATCGCATAAAACTAATTTGGCCAAGACACAGCAACTGTGCTTGCAAGTTTATAAGAAGCTTAACAAGAGCAGGAGGCTGTGGAGAATAAAAATACCTGCAAACAACATCCCCATTCCTCCAGAGGCATCAGCCTCTTTGGATGGATAGGGAAAATACTTTCTTCTTGTCATTTCTAAATATAGCACATTATTTTCTTTCAATCTCAAAGCAAAGGCAACAATCTCTGCTAACACAAATAAATAAATACAAATACTTCTTATGCACAGCACTGCAGGGAATTATTAGTCTTTCCTTCTCACCTCCTTATACTGTGTTTCTTAGGAGGAGTTACTACCATTTTAGCAACATGTTACAAAATACAAATCACATTATATTTAAAATACAGCTTATTTTGTGTCTCAGTAATGAATATTTATTGCATGTGATGATGGACTTATAAATACATTGCATTCACATATTTATAATATTTATATTAATATTTATAACAACTCAGTCACAATAATTGTATAATTTTCAATATATTTAAATAATAAGGCGTATTTGTCTTCAGTAATCTATTTTGTAATTTAACTGCAATTCTCAAACTTCAGAATGTTGTTCAATGTCTCGCATGATAAACACTCATTAGATTATTTTCCTTCATCTTGTGCAAGCCAAGAGCCCCCATGGCTCAGAGTGGGCGCCAGGGTCCCTCAGGGCATCCTGAGCTCTCCCTGGGCCCACTCATCCCACCCACACTCCCTGCTGGGAGCTGTGTCCCATGGGAGATGGGGCTGGTGTCCCATGGGAGATGGGGCTGGGAGCTGTGTCCCATGGGAGATGGGGCTGGGAGCTGTGTTCCACGGGAGATGAAGTCCGGACCCCAGCCCTGTCCCAGAGCAGCATCTCCCTCAGCTCTCCCTGGGCACCCACAGCCAGAGAGGGCACAGGGGGCTTTGGTTTAACGACCAGGACTGCCCCTGGATTAGGTCTCGCTGTGGAGGACTCTGGAGATACCCACAAGCAGGGAAATGTGTGGGAGCAACATCCCCTCTGCCCACATTCCTGGGGCGAGACCTCAGCTTCACTCTGCACAGCCACTGCAGGAGCTGAGCTCCTCTCCAGCTGCTGCAGTCACAAAGCTCCTTCTTGCATTTAGTTGTCCCCCTCCCTCCCTTCCTCCCTCCCTTCCCTGATGCTTCCAAAGCAGCACATTTATCCATGCAGGATGTGGGGCACGGTGCAAACACTGGCTCAGCTGGGACAGG
This sequence comes from Mohoua ochrocephala, assembly GCA_013398855.1. Taxonomy (NCBI): domain Eukaryota; kingdom Metazoa; phylum Chordata; class Aves; order Passeriformes; family Acanthizidae; genus Mohoua; species Mohoua ochrocephala. The sequence goes on along the minus strand of VZTA01009283.1, from coordinate 461,839 downwards.
GGTGAGCAGCAGTAGCCCTTTCAGCCTGCAGTGGTGCTCAGCAGCCCGAGGAGGGCCATGGGGTCCCTCATGCCACACTGGTCATGAGTAGCAGACCTGGAAAAGGAAGGTCTGGAAGTCAAACGAAGCAAAAACGAGGCTTCTGCCTTCCAGCTAACACTGAGCCACCACTGTTGTACAGACCAGAGAGCTACAACCTCCCCCGGCACCACCCAGACTGGAACATCTTCTTTAAGAAAGGTTAATTACAAATGCCCACCCGGCCTGGTGGAAAACCACACATGTAGGAATTATTTTCTGCTCCATCTGGGTTCTGGTGATGTCCTGGAACATGAGCTTTGAGAAGCCCTGACCCAGCAGTGCAACCATCACCCCGATTTTCAGCCTGCTGTTAATGTGCCACTGCAGCACCCAGCCACAAACAGAGCCCAGAGAACCGAAACAGCCATGACAAGTGGGGCCAGGGAACACTGTCCCCACGGCCAAGAGTCAAAGGGCCTTGGGAATCCAGACTGCCATCCCTTTCCCAAGTGCCAGTGGGAAAACTAAGTTTTCTGTGACTTGACTTCCCCTCTATCAAAAGGGAATGATAAAAACCCCCCCTCCCCAAAATGAGGAAGGGCTGCTTATGGTCTGCTCAGATGTCTCAGGGCTGATGTCTGTTATCCTACCCCATTCTCAAGCCATTGGCAAAGCCTGGAGGTTGTTCTGGTCTCTGGCATGAGTCAGGAGTGGGCCAGGGGATTCTCCAGGCAGGGGATTTCAGTGCCTCCGAGGATCAGTAGATGTTTAAGCTCAGACTCGCTAAAGAAAATAAATATAAAAAGCCTGGGCTGTTTGAGCCATGGAGGAACCTGAGAGCCCAGCCCTGAGCTCAGCTGCAGGAAGCTCTGTGGGTACAGTCCCACCACATCTGGGCCACAGCTGGCATGGACCATTAACAGCACTGCTGTTAAAGAGGTCTTCACTTAAGGCAGGTAGCTCTTAAAGGTAGGACAACCACTGTTTACAATTCAAAATAAATAGCATTTAACCAAGGTCTGTTAAAACTAAAGCACATCTATCCTAATTGCCTCATTACTGTGATTTCCCAAATGCCAGACACTCAGAGTCTTCATTCTGTATTTCCTTCTCTGAGCCTTTCAGCACTTCTGATTTCATGATTAGAAACCTTCAGAAACATCCAAGAGAAATTCTCCCTCAAATGTCATTCCCCAGGCACCTCCCAGGCAGAGTGAGGCATGTGGATTTGGCTGGCTTCTTCCTGGATACTGTTTAGGAGCCCAGCTGGAAATGTTTGCAGCTGCTGGAGCTCCTCCACACACTCCACGTGGGAGGAGGACTCATGCCAGGCCAGGAAGATGCTGTGCCTGGACACTCATGCCTAGCACCAGTTCCCTTCCCACTTCTCCTCCCAACCATGGGAAACTTCAGGGAACTTTGTCACCCCAGGGGTCACTACATTTCCTTCTCATTTGATTGCATCTGGCAAACAGGTTCAAAAATGACAAGGAAAGAGCTGCCTCCACACATCTCATTGCCTCAGGAGTCCCTGCAGGACTTGTTATAAGCTGAATTTTGAAATCATTGAAATGAGCCATTTCTGTTTACTTGAGCCATTTTTTCCCCAGATTTTTCAGTCCATGAATATGTGCTGTTTTTCAAGTTTTGTCTAATTTGAAATGAGAAACTGCTTCCTTGTCGGCAGGTCCTTTGCAGAATGGGAAAATAGCTCTTGCTGAGGGCTGTGTTGACAATGCGTATTTACGAGATAATGCTACTGGGGCTGGGTTCTTTCTGCTCCGCATAATTCGGATCAATTTGTTACAGAAAAAGTGCAAAATGGAGCAGGTAAGGTGTGTCACCATCACAGATGATGAAGTTAATCCAACTTAGTTAGGGAGTCACTGTGAACTATGTGTAGCCAGAGCTGATGGGCTGAGTGTGAAGCCAAGGGGAGCTGGAATGCAGAGAAGCTCTGCAGACAAAAGTAGGAATTCAGGGCCATTTTTTTGCAGCCTCATTTCATGCTCAAAAAGCATCTCAGCTCCTTGGGGCCATAAGTCCCTTGCCAGCCCCATCTGAACTGGCGGTCAGGGAGGGCAGAAGAACCTGGGGGGAAGCCCTGTCCACAAGCAGGGAACAGAGCAGCTCCCAGCTGACCCTGCTTGCCAGGAGACCCAGGAAAGCACTTGCTGCTGCTCCAGTTTGGCATTGGGCCAGTCTTTTTTCTTCTTCCACTTTCCTTCTCCCTCTGCCTCTCTGTGCTCCTGGTTGGTACTTTTCAGGCATCCTGCCCCAAATTGGCTGGCACTGCCTTCACACTGGGGAGGTCAGGCAGGAGACCCCCATATTGGGTGACTCCACAAAATGGAAGTGTTGTCTTCTATTCTGGTCAGGCTTTCAGAGACCAGATACAAGCCAGGAATGCCGGAAGTGGCCATGAACCAGGAAAGAAGGAAATGCAGTAGTCTGATGAAGGCATGAAAAGCAGATTAGAAACCATCCCTGAAGTGGCATTGTGCAGCCAGTGTCCCATGGATGCTGGAAAACTGCTCCAAAAGACTCTCTGGAGCATTACTCCTTCTAGGAGTGTATGGATTTTAGGACTTGTCTGCAATGCTCTGAGGGAAATCAGGAGGTATTTGGCTGTGGTGCCAGAGTGCATCAAGTGTTCACATTAGCACACGGTTCTCCATGGGACGAAGGCTGTGCCCAGCCCCCAGCCCAGCCTCCTGCCTGCCTGAGCACGAGCCACAGGTCTTTCGAGGTAAGATGAGAAGAGCGGGTTTGTCACCTCCACCTTCCCTGCCTGGTCCCATCCTGTGTGTGTGTGTCTGAAACGTGACATGAGCTGCTGTCTTAACCCAGCTCTGTCTGCTGGTTTCTCTCTCCACAGTCTGGCGTGGGGCTCTTTCACCTGCTGCATGGCGGCCTCCGTCACCACCCTCAACTCTTACACTAAGACTGTCATTGAGTTCAGACACAAGCGCAAAATCTTTGAGCAGGGCTTTCGAGAAGAGCAGAACTTCCTAGACCAGGAAGCCATCAAGTACTTCAGAGAAAGGTCAGTGCAGTCAGTCACTCAATCAGGGGAGGTTTCCATGGACTCTGCTGGTTTCAGAAAATCCAGGCTCTCACCCACTTCGGTGGGTGAAGTCTCTGAGACACCTGGGGAAGGCGTGTGTGAAAGGCAAACGCCTTCCTTGATTTGGTTTTTCTTAAATTTCGTGATGTCCCAGTGCCCAACCTCTCTCTTACACTCATTAAAAGTCCTTACAATATGCACCCAATTCACAAAAAGCTGTGCTGCCAATGTCAGCTGATTTTCCCTCTCTGGAAAGGTAAAATTGTGGGGGCGTAGCAAATGTGACATCCATCCTTTCTCAGTGCATGCAACAGGCACCTCCCAGTAATCCCAACAGCTGCTGAGGCATTTTCCAGCCACCACCAGGCCACTTTGGGGTTCCCATCTCCCATGGTCCCATGCCTACAATCCATCCCTGGCTTCTTGGCACGACCCATCCTCTGGAGTAAATCCACACAAATACAGCAGGAGCACTGCACTGCACTGCAGGAACACCCCACGGCGCCACCCACACTGCCACCGGGGTCGTAGCTGGGCTGGAGTCCTGGTGAGTGCCAAGGCCCAGAGATGCTCTGCCACTCTGACCAGTTGCTGGCCCCTGTGGCTGCTCCAGGAACCTGCTGCCCTCATTCTTTGGTGAGAAAGTTAAGGCTTTGTTTAAAGCTGTGGATTGTGAAGAACACGCAGATCCCGGCCTCACACGGCAGGGATGGGCTCCACAGGATGATGTACCCTCGCAGGATGAAGAGCTGAGGAGTACAGAAAATCCTCACCAAAACTCTATCACCTGAAGTGATATAAAGATATTTTGGGGGCAGAAAATATAAGCAGGATGCATTGCTGTTTGTCAGACCAGTGGGGCAGTTTCTCCATGGTGGGAGAGAGTGGTTGGGAAGCTCTGAGGGGACAGAAGGTTTGGAATGATCAGCATTTCAGCAGCAGAGGGAGGAACGCTCCTGAGAGGGCAGAACTAGAGAGCTTCCATGATTATTGTTTTTCTTTGGTTATCTTGTTTGTCATTCTGTTGCTACAGTTATCCCCTTGCTAACATCCAAGTTTTCACTCTACCTTTCAGACAGTCTGGAAGGAAAAGAGAAATGAGGCAAACAACCATGATTTTCCTAATTTTGCATTTGGACATGACAGTGAATTCTGAAAAATTCTCTGTGATAGAAAAGCAAGCCCAGAGAGTGAAGAGGAAGGGGTCAGTGTGCGCCTCAGGGTAAATCGGCACTCGGGGAGGGAAACCAGACGAATTATTGAAGTGAGAATTGCAGATAAGAGCCCAGCAGAATTATAAGGAACAGTATCTTGAGTTAGATTGGGAAATGCTAAGGAAACTTGTTCAAGTACTACTACTGCCCTTTCTGGAACAGTAAATAGCAAAATGCATTAATGGCCCAGAGGACAGCGACCTCTCTCTCACACGGGTATTGTGGGTTTGATTTGGGCTCCTTTTGCCCTCACAATATGACACAATCCCACCCCCAGCAATTCCCTCCTCGGTCACCTCCTCCCCGCCCTTCCACACGCACTTGGCACTCACAGCTCAAGCATGTGGCGTTCCCAAACTTCATGATTATGACTTTCTTTTTTTATATCACATTATTTTAATTGTTGTATCTGAATACATAATAGGAAGCCCAGAGACAGTGTTACCATGGGATCATTCTGGAGGTTTAAAGCTGTGCAGCAATATACAAAATTTTTAATTTTTAAGGTGATCATATTTACGCTCAGCTTCCCTGTTGTGAGCTGGGAATGCTCTGGCTGCAAGGGGTCCAGGGACTGTCCATTAGCAACACCCTGTTGGTGCATGCTGTGGGTGCCCTCAGTCCCACACAACTTCCCCGAGCTCCCATCTGCCTTTGCACAAATAGAAAATAAAATAAATCTTCTTTCCTTCCTGTGCACATACCCAGGGATACTTCACATTCCCTCCTACTCTTCCACCTCCATGTTCCTTTTCATACTTCATGAATAAAAGCCTCCAGCCTCTCTTCCTTCCAGTTACTTTGCACATATCTTTACCCTTTTTGTCAGCTCCTTTGCCTCAGTGCACACTCAGCACCCCCTGGCCACACGCACCCAACCTCTGTGCAGGACACACCCTGTGCAACAGGCACTTTCCTGTATCTCTGCTGAAAATTAAAGCTTTATCATTATTCCCAACAGCTCCATTTATCATCTGGGACTCAGGGAAGGAAAGTGTCAGCCCCATTTTGCATGATACAACTTTTTTGTCAGAATATTATTCTACAGGCCCCTGCTCCCAGGGAAGAAATTTGCTGTATGAAAAGTACTGGCAGTAAAATGTTGCTAATCTTGGGAGTGTTTTCTCAAATATATCATTGTATTGCACTTATTTTTAATTGCATGCAACTGCACGTAACAGCAGCAGATTTCCTAGAAATGTAGATGTAAGAGCTGAAATGGTCTCCTGAGAGCTCCCAGTTCAGCAGCTGTGCTCCTGTCCCCGGCAGTGCAGGAGGTGCAGGGGATGAGCCACATCATTCCATGGTTTGCTGTGCTGATCCCCTCTCCAGCAGCTCCCCATCCCCTCCCCTTGCACAGCAGCCTCGCCCTCTGTGTCCCTGCTGCTCCTTCACTTCAGTCTCCACATCCCAAGGGCAGCCTCTGCTCTGAAGAACACAGGGAAGACCTTTAAAACCACATGAATGTCTGTGTACACCCCAAATTCTGCTCCACGGCCTGCTGTGACTCCACCTTAGCCAGCACATGGGGTTACCCAGCCCGGAGTCAGTCACACAGGAGCACATCCAAATCCTCTGCCTCCCTGCACCCCAAGGCTCTGTCTCTCACCAGCCGAGCATCTCACTGTTCCTATCACTGGGAAAACGTTTAAGCAGATGCTGATAAATCAAAGATTCATGATGTTACACACAATTATTTCCTATCCAGGCCTGGGATACTTCGAAAAGTCCAGACAAAACAGACTCTGTAGTTCACACCATAAAATCTAAAGACACTAGAGCTCTTCAGATATAATAGGTACAATAGCCCTCAGGGTAACGCTAAGAAAAACAGATCAGTTATGCAGACTTGGAGGTATTTATTCATGCTTTAAGTGTTCTGTAAAATTATCAGAATTATCTGCAAAGTCAGCTTTCAGTCTTTGTCCTTTAAGTGTTTTTCCTTCCTTTTTTTCTTGTTTTCCTTCGAAATGAATATTTGTCTATAACTTTTGCTCATCTTTTTCAGGTTTTTAGTTAATTGCGTGTCAGTTCATAAAAAGTATCTCTCTTCCATCCCTCCCAGTTTCTCTTTCTGCTCTGTTTCACATGAATGTTCTTGCCCCATGTGGTCATGAGCACAGTCCCTTGTGTCTGGTTTACCCCAGCCAGCACAGGAGGAACCCTCACTGCCCTTCTGCTTGCTTCCTTCCTTCTTGCTCTGAGGATCTCTCCAGAAAAGCCAAAGGGACAGGGATTCTTTGTTCTCTCCCATGGAGTCTGATAAGCTCTGTGACAGCCAGCTGAAGGAATGGTGACAGACCTCCTCCTCTTCCCTGCCCAGCTGTTTAGTAGCTGCTGTTTTAGCAGCTTTAGCTCTCCCCTGCTGTTTTAGCAGCTTTGTCCCTACGGCTGTGTAATAATTAAGACGCATTCACAAGAATTCTGCTCATTCAGACCAACTGGCTCCACCAACTCCATCATCGCATCCATCCAGGCAAGGGCCAGCACAGCCAGCTTACCCATCCTCAGTGTCTTTCCCAACTTTGTTCTAAGTTTCTTGCCTTCTTTTGTTCATACATTAAAAACACCCTTTCAGCCACCCTCCCCAACAGACCTTTCCCTTCTCCCAGGATTCTGGCGGATTTTGCTTTCAGGTAAAGAATGAAAACTTTCCTCTCTGCTCCTTTGCTTTGCTGGGGGCAGGGCAGGAAGTGCTGGTGGGGCAGAGGGAGCCCCTGGGCAAGGGGCACAGCTGCAGGGACAAGGACAGGAGCAGCTCCAGGTAGGACAAGGGAATGTCCAGGCTTGGGATGAAGGTTCGTGAGGACTGAAGCCTGAGGGGAAGGATAGGGGGCCTGAAAGGGTGGAAATCAAATCCAAGTGAGATCCTCGTGGAGAGCTCACGTGAGATCCTCACTGCCTCGGGCAAGGAATGAGAAGTTTGTGAAGTGATGTGAGGAAATTGGAATTACCCATGGCCCTCTTTTAGTGAGGACAAGAGCAGCTTCTGGACGTGCATCCAAGCCTGGTCAGGGGTGCAGACTCCCCGTGGAGCTGAGGCCACTGCAGAGAGGGGTCAGGGGCTTATCCCTGAGGGGACCCCAGAGATCAGCACAGCCCTGTCTCCAGTCTGCTATCCCGCTTCATGCCCCTGTGAAGCAAATCTCACTTACCAGGGGCTGTTCAACCAACATATTTAGCAAGTAAATCTGGAAGATTCAGCCTCCCCCAGCTCACCCATCCGTAGCACAGCGTTTGCAGCTGTCCATCAACACCCATTGTGCCACTGCAGCTGATTTCACAACATTTTTCTTGCTGACTGGGCCCTTACTCTGATCTGCAACACCAACATAAGCAGGCAGATGCTACTGGTGAAATTCTGGAGTGAGCTGAGTTCAAACTGCCATCGATAGCAGTGCAGACAAAATGTCTCTGCAGGGACAGAAAATGTGGTTTTAAGTGCTAGGAGCAGTTTGAAACAGACAGCAGGACCAAAGCTATTGCAGAGCTAATAAATCAGGACTATTCCCAACACTGTGAGAACTAGAACTTTTCAAATCATCATTCACATGCTATTTTTTCCCCTTTTTGCACATTTCTGTAATGTATCATACTCACAGCTTGCTTCCTCTAAGTCCGTTGTGCTCGTGTCAGATGTGCAGATCATACCAACGCCTTCCAAAGACATGCCAGCCTTTTGCTCTGATTTCCTCCTTGGCCACCCAGCTATCTGAGAACAGGGTTTCAGTTACTGCCCCAATGTCCCTCCCTTTGGCAGAGTCAGTACCTCTTCACGCAGACACCGATATTTCCAATCTTTCTATTCCCCTTCCATCAGTGCACAGGGACAAGTGCAACCTCCCGCCTTGGGTTTGTTCTGTACTTTATTCTGCAACACAGGAAGCTTTATCCACAGAGCTGCTCCTCCTGGAAAATCACATGGACTGGCACTGGTGGTGCAGCAGTAGCACCATCCCCACTTCCAACACACAAGTACTGTACAATGCTGGTGCTTAGATCCATCCTGAAGAGGGAAAGAATGGAGAGATGCAGCCCTGAGCCCCTCATTTCTATTCCCCATGGCCTCTTTACATGAGCTTTCCCCAAGAGGGGCAAAGCCAGGGGAACCAAGTCCTTCCTGAGCCCATTACGATCTCCGTGGTGGGCCTGGCTATAAATGGAGGAGCCCAGGTATGTTGGACTCTTATTGGTTTTGACCCTTCCATTTGTGTACGTTTGGGAGCAGCCTTGGTTTCTGTTAAAGGTGCTACTTCTATATTCTCTTTTCCAGGACTGAGGAGGAGAGGGCTGAGGCTGGGGACCTGAGGTTACAGTGCCTCCATAGCTGCTCCCCAAATAGTAAGTGACCATGGCTCGAATGTGTCCGGCACACAATGGCTTGTACTGTCCCCACGCTGGCTCCCCGGGGCTCAGAATGAGGTTTGGAGTAGGAAGCTGTGGAAGTAGAGGTTTCTTGCTTTCCCAGACAGCATTGCCCAAGAGATAACCAACCAGCATAAGAACAGTACAGAATTCTCCAGGATTCAATTTAGGATGTGCACATATCCTATAATTTTGTGTTATCTCAAGAAGCTGTGACTTCATAGTAGTTTAAAAATATGCTCTAATTTACACCTGTATAACTTTCATTATCACTACCTTTTTTCATCTATATTTATCACCAATTCATGATGATGCATGCTATTGAATATAAAAATGATTGAAAGCAGCTTTGGTAGACAATAACGTTAGTATAATTAATGCCATTTCTCGCACTTTCTCTGGAAATTGCTGTGCTTTTATTCCGTGTTTGCAAAAGCTCTTGCTTTAAGCTACGGGAGTCAGTGGTTCAATGTACAGAGCGGTATTGGAGCACGGCTCCTGCCCTGCTCTGAATACTATACTTTTTCTTTACTCTCCAGGAAAGATGTGTGCAGTTTCATGCATCTATTTCCTTGGAAAGAAAGCAAGTGATCCTTCATTCAGCAGGAGGGAGCCTTGGGAGAGTGACTTGCTGGCTCTGCGCTGTTAAAATTTGGAAACCTCATGGCATTTTGCTGCCTCTGTCTTGCTGAGATGCACATCTCAGCCACATACTCATGGAAGCTTGGTGTCTGTAACCCCAACCCCTGAGGGTCCTGCTCCCTCACCAGACCTGCTGGAACAGCTCTCCAGTCCCATGTCACTGCAGGTGGTGTCCCCACAGGCATGATAGTGCTGGCACTGCTCTCCAGCTCAGTTTGTCATCAGCTCACTTGGTAACTCCTGCTCCTTGAAAATGTCATGTCAGTCATGGACCTTTCCACAGGCAGATCCATATCCTTCATTCTCACAGGCCTGAAAATGTCTATTGGTACAAAATTGATCTGGGCCATGTTTCCTGAGAAAATTCCTCACCTGCCAAGCTCCTGGCAGGTGCTCAAATGTGCTTATTTTATTACTGAAGCCTGTCCAGAGGTCTTTGTTTCAGAGAACAAATAACAAGTCTTGACAATAGGTGTCCCAAGGAATAGGCTCTGCCGGTCCCATCCCCAGCCCTGTCCCAGGTGTTTCAATTTTAAAGGACACAGAGCTCACCCCATAGAGTGCTGACAGTGCTGAGAAAGCAAACCACAAACAAGAAGCCCAGAGTCAGGTTAAAGAACAGTGGCCATTCCTCAATATTCCATCGGGCTCAGCCTCACACCCGTTACCTTCTGTAATGAAATCAGATCAATATTAATGAAGTGACAGGAATGAAGCTGTGCTCTCAGTTCACAGTTTACTTACAAATCCAATAGAAGCTGCAAAATGCTCATTATCCATGCTTATTAGGGAGGAAAAACCATTAGTTACTGCTGCTTGGGATGGCACGAAGCCTCACAACGCTCACATGAACCTCTCCTTCCTCGAGCAAGTCCACCAAGCCATAACTGGCCTGTGCCTGACCCCAGGATTCTCCTTGACGCTGGTTCCAGGGTCCCACACTCCCAGTCCTTGTCACATTCCCCGTGCCAGGGGCCCGTGGCCAGCAGAGGATTGAGAACAGCAAGAGAACGGCATGAGAAGGGCTTGGCCAAAGGCAGAGCAGCCACCAAGGTCACACCGACCCCGTGGGTGGTGCGGAAGGAGGCGACGCGTCACCTGGAACAGACCAACACAGCAGCCACGTGCCACCAGCAGAGGAAATGCCAGCAGGTCACTGGGAGCGCTTCGTGGACACTTCACACGGGGGTGGTCCCGTGCCAGCAGGACACCAGGAGGCACCACCTGGAGCGATTCCTGCTGCTCACCTCAACCAGCACCTCATTCCCCGCAGGACCTGCCAGCTGCCCTCACCCAGGAGCGCTCCGAGGAGGTTCTAATCTGAACCAAACGGCAGATAAGGAATATTGGCTCATCCTCAGGCATCATGAATCTTTCTGTCCTCCCACGAAGACAAAACAGGGCATCTGTCCATGTTGAGAGGAAAGGATTTGGGGGAGTGTCGCTGAGGAGTGAAAGAGCGAAAGCTTTAAAGAGGAGAACAAGACTGAGCGATTCTGGAAGACAAACACTACCTGGCCAGGTGATTTTGGAAGAGAGAATGTTAAAGGTTTTTGAGCAGCCCAACAGCACTGTGGGAGCACAGGTAGCACAAAGGGCCTTATGCCAGGGCAGGATATCAGGTTCCTCTGTTGGCAAGACTGAGCTCTCCATTTTGAGAAGTGGCCTTAAATTATAAATTCCACCAGAAGCTTGACTCCAGAGGAGTCTCAATCAGGACAATGCAATGATTCAGTCTTGATAATTCTACATTAAACCATTTAATGTCCATCACTATATTATAATTTTCTTTTCACAGGGTTAAAAAGAAAATTATTTTATTAATTTTAAACCCCTTTAGCATGGTTTAAACTTACCTGAGCTGGGCTGAGAACAGCACCAGGGAGCTCTGACTATAACTTGGCATCCTCTGCTCTCCCCAAGCTGCCTTCCTGTGCAAACATATGGCACTGGCCCCTATACACCTGATACCCCTGGACATACCAAATTCAGCATTTCCAGACCCTTCTAAAGTCTATTTACTGTCATTTTTGACCTTGGAGGTCCCAACTTGTTCTTTCAGAAGTGCAGGGCTGGGAGATCGCAATGCTCCAGCTGTGTACGGCCACTGCACAGAAATACAGGAGGAGAAGTTTAGATCAGGAAATGGTGGTTGTTGTTGCAGTTATTTATTAGCAAGAAGTGCTCAGTGTTATTAGGCTCCAGACAGCAATAGTCCCTGATTTCAGACATCTGTATGTCCATGCCACTTCTGTCCTTTCCTTCAGAGTTCTCCCACCATGAGGCGTTAATAGGAGGAGCCTGGATCCCACAGGGCAGGTGGGAGAGGTACAGATGGTAAATGTAAAACGAGGGGCAAGAGAGAGGCAGGAGAAATGTCACAAAGGACGAGGAGGGACAGGTGTGGTGGCAAAGCCAAAGAAGAGATAAATAGCCCAGAAGAGCAACAGCTGAGCAGGAAACAGCAAATTCTTACTGTCTGTGGCTAAAAGCCTTGGTGTTATTTGAGGCAGATAAACCCAGAGTTCAGGACACCAGCTTCTCTTGTAGAAAACTGAAAGAATTTTCAAAATTAATTCAGTGTTAAAGAAATAATATGTCACTGTTTTGGCAGCGTGGGCATTTCAGAAGGGTCACCTGACAAAGAAGAGGCCTTGAAAAAAATAGTTTTATTCTCATGTCATCACCCTGTAGGCATTTCCCCTGGGCCCATCCCACAGCTCCTCTACCATCCTCCCACCCCGGCTGTCTACAGTGAGATTTATGCAACCAGCCCTTCAGTGCTTCACTCTAAAGCATAGTGTAATTTTTTTCTATTCAAACAAGTTCATCAGAAGAACTCTAGGTTTAAAGCATGGTGGAAATGATTCATTAACAAAACAGAATATCCACTGGGCTTTTTTTCCCTCGGTCACGAGCGCCACGGAAGCAAAGTGGTGCTGGATGTGCAGGCAACTTTCAGATGTCTCCAAAAAAGTCTGTAGCACCAGCTCAGCTGGAGAGGGCAAGGCACAGACGGCAGCCAAGGTCACTGTGACAACGGGGAACATGCTTTATATGCTGAGCAGCACAGGCTGGGAGGCGGCAGACAACAAGGGCTTGACGCATTTGAAGTGTCGCTCAAAGTTGAGCCAAGGTTTCTCCTTGTGGAGGTACCTGACAGCTGCAATCAGCTGCCTATTTCATGTCAGCATTGATTCCAACTCCAGGTCTTGCAATTCTTCCTGTAATTTATTCCGTTCGTAGTGATTCACCACATAAAAAAAACAGGTGGGGAAAAATCCCCTCTGATAAAGCACCATGGTTACGGGTCGAAGACCCAGCCTTGTTGCACTGACAGCAGTGGGAATCTCGTTCCTGTCTGCAGGCAAAACCTTGCCCACTAGGAAATTCCAAAGCTAAAGGTCTCCGTTCTGTCCTCATTTACCTCTGCTAACATCCAGACTGACATTTTGCTTTAACATTGCTTCTTGAGCTACCAGTTTTTCTGCTTCTGAGATAAGGATGATGATAAAAGTAAATGCAGTCCCATGTGGAGCATGGCAGCCTGAGAAAACTAAGGGGTGGAAAAGGGAAGCAAAATAAGCTGACAGTTTATAATACATTTTTGTTTCCTCCAGTGCACAGGTGAATTGAAAGGCTTCTTATATAAATTTCAGTGGGATTAGTTATGAAAAGTGCTTTCTGTCACTCTTTTAAATTGCATCTTTCAATAAATGCTTCATCTCCTACAGCTAATCCTGGATTTATGCAAAAAAACCTCCCCAAACCACCACCGCCACCCCCCCCAAAGCCAACCCTGTCCCACACTGCTAAACATGTGAAATGAAGTCTTTCAGACTGTATCTGCACCCAAATAGCCTTGCACTCACTGTGCATGTTCTATTTCCCCCCCGAATGGCGGTAGGGATTGTTCTCAGTTCAGGTTCAGATAGTTTTACACTGTGGGATGTTTGAGGATAAATACATGTAATTTTAACAACGACCATGCATTTTTGTTTTAATTGCCTTGAAGTGGGGCTGTCTCTTGTCTCCCACGGTCCAAAGCCGGAGCTACCGACCCTGACTCATGCAAGGAAGGGGCAGCAATCCCTCTGAGCCAAATAACTCCGGTTTTCCTGTAAAAACCTTTTTATTCTTGAGGGACTCTCCTGCAACAGGCACCATCAAGTCAGTGGGAAAAGAGACAGCCCAGAGGCTCCAATGGAAGAGGAGGATGGTGAGATGGGACTCAGAGGGGAGAAAAGTGAGAGGAGAAAGGGGAACTGGGGGAGGAATAAATTCTTTTCATAGTTAGGCAGAACCACAGAGTAACACAGTGTGGACAGGGACCCCGGAGGGCTCCAGTCCTGTGCTCCCAGAATGTCCAGGCTTGGATCAGGCTGTTTCGTTCTTTGTCCAGTTGAGATGTGAACATGTCCAAGGATGGAGATGCCAATACCTCTCCTGGCCTCTATCCCACTCTTTGAACACCCTCAGGGTGAAAAAGCTTTTCCTCGTACCCAGTTGGCGATTTTGGCCTTCCAGCCCTGTTCAGCCGGGTTAAGAAGGCAAGGCACTCCCAGGTGCTCCCCGAGACACGTGTGTGCTTGTTTTCTCTCCTGCCCTTTCTATAACCCATTTTATGATTCCCTTTTGGCTCTGTTTTTATGCAGTAGCTCTGTAACTGTCTGCATTTCCAATTATAAAACCTTTAAATTTGATTTAAACCTGATAATTAAGCTGTGATTTAGCAAATTAACCCTATTGAAGCCCAAAAAGTGTGAGACATGCTCTTTAGAACCTTAAATATTTGGTGTTTAATTGCATCCAAGACTGAGAAAGGTGTAGGGAGGTGGAGAAGTGACTGTGTAGCTAATTCAGGCCACCAGTGCTGACAGGACAGGACCTCACACATCCCATCCAGACCAGGATTTGCTGCTGTCTTCCACCACAAGAATTTACCAGGTGCACAAAAAGACTCAGTTGGTCCCTGGCATCACCACAAAAGTTTGTCATGTCCTTTGGCTGTTAGAAATCCTGAACCATGATCTGCACAGCGGTTGTCTTTGTGTTCCCCTTCAAGGTCAAGGCATTTCCAGCTGCATTCCCTACCTTTCAGGACAGTTCCAGGCCACCGGGGTGGAACATCTGCCTCTCTTGCCATCATTATTGACAAACTAAGAAAAATTTAGCCATCCCCTAATTCCCTGAGTTCCCAAGCAGCACTCCCAGGAGGCTGAAGCATGAGGGCCCACGGAAGGAAGGCAGGTCTTCAGGGTGGGCAGGATGGTCAGGGACAGGTGCTGTGGCCACCTGCAGCCAGGATTTTGTGTTCTCACAGTCATTATGCCAGTAGCTTTCATCCCTTCCTGTCCTTCCCCAGCACCAAATCCTTGGTTCTCGCAGAGCTGTGTGACTTTTGGGGAGGAGAACGTGGATGTTCCAGTGATTCTCACACTGAGGATAGCTGACAAGTGCTCAGTTGGCAGCAGGGAGGAGCTGGTCCTGAATTTGTGTGCCTTATTCTCAGATGCTTTGCTCTTGATCATGAGAAGCAGAGGGTTTTATACAGACACAAGTGGCAAATCAGCCTATGGGGAAATGCAGGTGTGGGAAACAGGCTTAAAATTGTCCCAGAACAGGCCTAAAATTGTCTTATAAGCCTTTAGCCCAGTCCAGAGGAAAAAGTGTGTGTTTGTCTTTCTTTAGGGCTTCACAACACCCAGCTCTAAGTGTCACTAGCCCGCAGAGGAACAGGAGTGATCATAATGCTCAGAAAATACCCCCATTCGCTACGTCAAGCTCTTCCAGCGACACATCAAGCAGCTCTTCACTTTCATCAGAACCAACCAGCCAGATCTCCATGGTTCAGGATCAAACCCTGCTGGACATCACCTCCATCACTAGATTGGCCCCAGGGGAATCACCAAACCCTCAACCACTTGAGCAAAGAGATACAAATTTAGCAATACCGTGTTCCAGCCCACTCGGAGCAAGGACTGTTCCAGCATCTTGCCCAGACAGCCTCAGGCTCAATCTAACACCCAGCTCAGCCAAGCCACAGCAATACTCTGACTCCTCTCCAGTCAGCCCAGGGATCAATGCAGCTTCCTTCTCTACCTTCTGTCCTCACACAGCACAAAACGTACGAGCTTCAGCTTCAGATCACACACTGACCCCAACCAGGACAAGCACAAGGCCTCCAGCAACGACTCCTGAAGAGAGTTCCCAGGCTCCTGGCTATTCTAAAACTGAATTAAAGAATACAGGAAAGGGGTTTGAATCAGATCTGGAAGATCCTGATCATGAGAGGTATGTATCCAAACCATACAGGTGTCTAAGTCCTCAAATGACCCATGCTGGTGTAGAATCATTAGGAGTCCCCCATAAAAAAAGTTAAATATCTTTATGATTCAGATGTTCCCAGTGTTTGTTTTCCAGTAACTACCCTGCGCTTCCACTAAACCCTGTTATCCAGGAAGCAAAATGCCCTATTTCCCACACACCCATTTAGCTCTCCAGACCCGATGACAGACCTGGGCCAGGTCGTCAACCTCAGCTCCTCCGACAGGGCACGGTTTTCAGGTGCCTCCTTTCCTTCCAAACGAGGCAGCACAACTTTCCCTCGTACCAGCAGAGAGAAGCTCTGCTGTCACTTGGAGCCCGACAGAGCAGAGCAGGGGATGGTGCTCAGCGACATGGCCAGGATGTCCCTCCCAAACCTCCACTGTCTGCTCCGACCCCAGGCAAGCTGGGCTGATCCCACTCCTCCGAGCCTCTGAACTCCACCCTGTCTCTGCCACTTCTTTCCTTGGCAGGAGATTTGTAACCACACAGGAATTCCAAGCCATGGAGAAAGAGCTAGAGGATGTAAAGGAAGACCTGAAATGCCTGAAGTGGAAGGTGAGACACATTGGTGAGACGGTGCAGCCCCTGGCCGAGGACAGCAAGAGGTACAACGGCTACACCCTGATGGAGCTCAAGGCTATGGTGCAGTTTGAGGACGACCCTTACAAGGCTGCTCACAAGATCCTCACCGCCCTCTTCAGCGATGTCTACTGGCCACAGCACCCAGCCACCGAGCAGGCCTGCAACTCCCGTTCCCTGCCCAAGCCCAAAATAGACCCAGAGCTGTACATGGTCTACTGTGACATTCTGAAAAGCATATTCCCTGGAATTAGCAGCCAGACCTTGAGGGAAGAGACACAACACATGCAGAAAAGCACCCAGAAAGCAGTGCAGTAACGCCAGAGCCCACAGATGTTGTGCAAAGTGCGAGGTCTCCGGTGACTTTAGAGGACTGGACTGTGGTAGGTCCCGTCGGTTGAGTCTGTCCCTTTTAGGTATGGATTGTCTGTAAAGGTGTTGGTGAGCTCTGAGCCCTCGTGCCACTTGCCCAATGACACAGAGTGGGAAGGCATCCTGCACTCTTCCCACGTTTTAGAAAACAATTGCTCCTTTAGTGTCTCTTTCAATCTATGGACATTTCCTTGTTTCCAGCAACTACAAATGCTGACAAAAGAATCCCAAGAAGGTGTTGTACGTCCAAGCAAGGGCCTTCTCCCAGCCCCAAACAGACCAACCAACCAACCAGCATCTGGGTAGTTTCTATTTTCTAGAGTGTATCATTCATTAAATGACATTACTTGTTAGAAAATAGTGCCTATTCTTTTTTATTTATTCGTCTAAAAATGCTTTGCACAGCAAATCAATCAGCATCGTAACGTGAACACGCACTGGAATGAGACCTGGGCATTTCAAACCCTCCTCTGCCCAACTGAATCCTTGGTTTCAGGGGCACAAACCCAGGGCACAGTGGTGAGGAGCTGTGGTGAGCCCAACCAGATCCCCTTTCAGGTAACGGGGCCAGGGCACAAAACTCTGCCATGTGCTCCTAAATCACCAACCCAGCAGTG
Source organism: Mohoua ochrocephala (assembly GCA_013398855.1). Lineage (NCBI taxonomy): Eukaryota > Metazoa > Chordata > Aves > Passeriformes > Acanthizidae > Mohoua > Mohoua ochrocephala. Next base: position 444,632 of record VZTA01009283.1, on the reverse strand, counting down.
AGACAGGTGAAGGTCTGTGACCTCCAGCTCTCCCAGTCTGCGGTGACTGGCCTGACAGACCAGCTCAGATGTGTTAACCCAGCTGAAAGGTTGTGGCCCCTTGCAAGGCTCCCTCAAGGGGAGCGCTGCTATGGAGCCTGTCCCAAGGGAAGGAGGCTGCTGGTCATGGAGGACACAGAGGAAAGTGGCCCTGGAGCTCCTTCCTCCCCATCTGGGAACCAGCAACGTGCCATGGATGAACAGTTTGTCCCCCAGGTTCTGCCCACAGGCCTGGCCTTGCAGCCTGCTCTGTAAAGGTGAGAGTGGAGGGGTGGAGGGATGTCCTTGTGCTACGTTGCTCAGTGCCAGTGGCAGCCACACTTCCCTGCCCCACTGGGTCACCCAGTCCCTCTCAAAGTCAGTGACGCTTCTTGGAAGGAGTCGCTTCCCCGGTCTCAGTGTGACAAATACATCAAACCTCAGAACATGTCCATCCTGCTGCTCCCTGCCAGGCCCTGGGGAGGGCAAGAGGCAACCTGAGAGTTCAGCTCACCTTCCCCTCTGCTGGGCTATAATCCACTCCTAAAGCTTATTCCAAAAATAACAGGGAGGAGAAAAAAGCCAGTTACAAAACCACTGAGAGCAGATCATTCCCTGTGCCACCACAGATCCAGACACCTTGGGTGACGGGAGGGGGCCGTAGCCACACACTCTGAACCTGCTGGGCCCATCTCCATGGGGACACTGACTTTAGTGGCAGAGCTCCCACCTGCCTTTCAGCAGGATGGTCTCTGCTGTGCTCACAAAGACATTGGTTTAAGCTCCCTGTTATCAGCAATTTATTTCACTTCCAAGATGCTGTGCAGACACAGGCACACATGCAGCCTCTCTGTGCCACACTGCAGCCAAGATCCACAGCCACAGCTGGCACCTCCGGGTATCTCCAGGGATAACAGGGTTGTACACAGTGCGTGCCCTTGGGACAGTGACAGCGCCCAAAGGGACTGGGAAAAGCCAGCTCCCTCCACAGGTGGGCACAGGAGCGTGTAGGATGATCTGAGTCACTGGAGATGCAGTGCCCCTCAGAGCAAATCACCCAGCGTGGACCACGACAAATCAAATGGAAGGCTCTTGTGCACTGTGGGAGGGGGGTTTGAGTCTCACACAAACACCCTCTGCATCCTGTTCTGCTTTCATGGCTCTTTCTTGTAGGAAAACATGTCCCTTTGGATCACATGGGTGGGACTAGGCTGATCCTCCTCCCGCAGGACTCACACAGGCACTGCTCCACACTCACTTTTCTGTGGCAGACCAGACCCCCGGCTCTCTCAGAGGCCTCTCTTTGGAGCTTTCCATAACCTCCAGCGGACACTGAACTGACAAAAACACATTTAGCAATATCAATCTTTATATGTTGCATTGCCTGCCCTCCCTGCCTGTAATCTTAATACATTTGTTCTTGTAAGAAGAGGCTCTGTGGTTTCTCATGTTCATGAGGCCAGACAATATGCTCAGATTTTCTCTTTTAGCCTCGTTCTCCTCATGCCTCAGATCCAGCACAAGTCCATGAATTATTTTTATTAGCCTTACATCATCAAGGCTGGTTCTGTCAAATAGTGTCAGTTCTGGGTCCCTTTCAGGTTTCAGAGTCTCCTTCTGCAGGGTCAGTTGTGCTGTGAATCACCTCCACCCACTTTGGAGATGTGCATTAGGGCTTTTACCCTGATGGTCTTGGCTTTTAGCTATTCCAGTGGAATTTCCAGGTTATTTGCATCCAGCTGGAGCTGGCCAGTCCTGTCAGAGCTGCTATACATTATTATTAGGTATCTGCACCTTCTGAGCCCTACAGTCTGTCCCAGAGCCTTGCCAGCCACAAGTGCTCAGGTGCGAGGGAAGGGAAAGAAAGCAGCAGGACAAACCCAATCCTCCTGTCCTTTACAGACTCCTCAGTTCTTCCTTTCCCTCTGCTGCCTTTACACCTCGAAGGCAGCTCTGCTCTGTGAAGACGTCTCGGTCTTCAGTTACTGCATTCTCTTTGTGACCCTTTCCTTGTACTTGAGGCACCTTCCCTGATTTTTATAAAGGTAGAAAAATCCACCGATTTTCTACGCATTTTCCTCTTGTTGATGTGCATTACCAAGTCCTTTCATCCCTCCACAAGTCTCAGCTTTCCTTGCTGCTTTGCTGGGGAGAGAAACACAGCTGTCTGCCCACAATCCCAAAGAGTTTTTCTGTGTCCAGTCTATTTTTTTCTGTATTCACCCACTCCGAACACAACAGGAGGGCGAGGGCTGGCCGCCCACACCTGCAGGAAGAGCCCTTCTCCCTGCAGAGTACAAAACTGAGTCAGCACAACCAAACCAAGACAGCAGTGTCTTAAATATACAGGCCTGAAAGCAATTTTTTTTTTGGCGTTGATTTTTAACATCCTGTGCTTGCCAGAATGTGCCCTGTTACAAGCTTGCTCTGTCTTAAGGCTCTAGGTCTTGCTGCCTGGTATTCAGACAGAAAAGCAATTACACAGCCCCATTATTGTGACAGTTAAAGAGATTCAGCCGTTCTTGGACAATTCACACTGATTCGAACCCCGCCTGCATGGCCCCTTAGCATAGATTAGCCTTCTCTCCGAACTGTTATCACCTCCACTTGTATGGGGACAGGCAGGGCAGGCAATCAGACACACAGTGAAAAATTAGTCTTTAAATCCGTGTTGCATTCTGTCTACTCTTCATTAAACTATTTTTTTCTTCCTTTAACACATATTCTCAAGCTTGAAGACCCAATACCCGACCAAATTACTTTCTTTCCTTTTCTCTCTTAACTACAGGCATTACATTTGCTATTTTGCAGCCGTGCCCTGATCGAGAGCCATTAGGATCATACTCATTCAAGGGACATGCCGGCTGTTAGGCATTCATCCCTGCCTGTATCCTGAGGGCCTCGGAGCCGTGGCACAGGCCGCCCTCCCCTGTGTCATCTCCCAGAGCAGATGTCTGGTCAGAAGTGTGAGGACAACAATACTTTTTCCAGCCTCAGGCAATCTGTAGTTTGCACTGATTGATTGCATTAAATAAGCAACCTATTAATATCCCCCCTGCTGTGGCTCGATGGGCTCCAGTTGGCAGAGCAGATTCTACAGATAAGTTATGTTAAACAGAGGGTCCTGATGCATACTGCTCACGGAATCACAGAATAATTTCAGCTGGAAAGAGCCTCTGGAGGTCAGCTTGTCCAACCCCTCTGATCCAACAGCATTCCAGTAAAAAAACCTGAATAATAAACTCTGTGCTGCAACAACTAAACCACTGCAAGAAAAACAAACTTCTAACAACGACAACAATAAAAAAAGAATAAAAGAACCTAATTTACATCTGCATCGGTGGATGAAGAAGGTAAATGGCAAACTTTTTGTAGCACTGGTTTGGAGGGCTCTTTGCTGTGGTTAGATCTACATGCATCACCAATTCATTTGTCAGCCTTCTCATTAATATCTCTAATGCATAATTGCAGTCAAAGTCACTCACTGAACCATGCATTTTATGACCTCATGGGTTACCCCTTCGTACTGTTAATAATAATATCCCTGCATAATGCAAATGCTTTATGCAAAACAAGTCCACCAGCTCTTCTGCTTTATGACTTAAAATACAGCACAGCAAGTTTTAGGCAACTGTCTGCATCTTTATATCAGTTATGGGCATCATCCGTCCTGAATTGTGAGTCACAAGGGTTTGGGCAGTGCCATTAATTACAATTAATGCCTTCTCCATTAGTCCCACCTAAATGCCTGCTCCTCATGATGTGTTCTCTGCACATTTATATACCCCGTGCCTCTGGCACACTGCATTTCAACCTGGCTTCAGAAATTTTCACAATAAACCTACAATCTTTGTTTTCCAAGGTGAAAGTGCCTCCCGAGACCCTTCTCCATTTCTCATATCCATCCGTTTCTGTAAGTGGTTACTTTTCCGCTCTGAGCTGGAGCCCTCCCCCATGGACCTCTCCCCTCCTTGGAGTCTGCCAGGGAAACAAGTGCCCTATAAATCATCTCTGGACCCTTATTCCCAACCCACGGGCAGGTGACAGAGGTGCAGATGTCCTGAGGGCCTCGATGCTGCTCCCCCAGGAACAAGAGTGACACTGGGGCATCCCAAAGGGCTTCAGACAAACACGCAAGGACAGAGCACTGATCCTCCCAAGCGCTGCCCTGAGAAATGCAGATCATAGCTTCTCGCAGATTTATTATGAAGAGTAAATTATCTGAGTGGCCCAAAGAGAGTGATTAAAATACACATCAATGTCTTGCTGGGTCAGTGGGTTCTGATCAGACCTCCCATTTTGTGTTAATATTCAGATACGTTACTACCCCAGAGAGATGAATAATAGTGGCTATTTAATTTCTCTGACAATATTAAACATAATGAAAAGTCATACTATCATCCCACATCCTTCCCCATGAATTCTGGCCACAGATAGATCTCCTGTTGGTAATGGAAATGTCACTTTGATTCATCTGTTCACCAACTAATCCTTACCAAACAATTTCCAGTATATAGCAAGCCATCCCAAAACATTCCTTTGGAAACAAGCCAGAACTGACATTCACCGTAAATTAGTTTTTACCACTGTTTAGGCTCAGACCATTTCAGGTAGCTTTGCTACTTACTCTATTTTTAGCAGTGTCTCCAGCATACCAGGAATGAGGCAGATCATAAGACTTCTGCTAATCTGCAAATCTGAAATTATAGTTGAGAGATGGAATTTATTATTACACAGTTCAATGACAACAACAGAGATGACCTTTCTGCAATGCCAGAAGTCCTATCCATGCTGCTCTGGGCCTTTAATATGGGGGGGGGGAGGTTATTTTGTGTCAAAGGGAAAACTTTTTCCCTATTAGGACAGTTAGGTATTAAAATAGAGTGCCCAGAGAGGCTGTGCATCCTCCATCCCTAGAGGTTTTCCAGGCCAAACCGATTGAAGCTCTGTGTAACCCGGTCTGACTTCTGTAAGGTTAAAAAAAAGAGGTGTGTAATTGCAGAAAGCAGTCAGGAAAACCTTTGATGAATGGGAGCACAGAGCCAGGAATAATAAGAGGCAGGAACAGCCCCACTGGGGTGTTACAGGGCTGAGCCCCACTGTGTCCCAGCTCCCTGTGCCGGCCAGAGCATCCTCCTGCTGTGCTGGGGCTCCCTCAGCCCCCCGCCCTTTCTCATGAGACATAAAAGCTCTTTCTTGCTCAAGATGAAAGTTCTTTCCCCAGCTTGTTTCACACAGAAACCTCTGTTCTGGCAGCCACCTCACGCTGTCAGGCAGAAGAGAATTCTCAGTGAAAGAGATAAAACGGCTCAGCTGTCCTGGCTCGTTGTATTTATCACAGCAACCTTCTCTTCCCTCAGCACAATGGTCCCCTTGGGTGAGGAGTCATTTCCCTGAGAAACCCTCCCAGCCATGGCAGCTTCCTCTGTGTTCCCTTTCCCTTCTGCTGACCACACCTGCTCTGCATCCAAGCCTTTGCCCCACAGCTGTTTCAGCTCCAGCTGCACTGAGGGGGGACAGCCTGGACACCAGTTCAGGGACAGAGTCTGGAGACCAGCTCAGTCCGTAATTCCCAGCTGGGCTCACACTCTCAGGAGGCAGCAGCTGAGTTCCAGTCTCCTCCTGGTCCTTATGATGGCTCTGAGGTGCAGTGTTCAGACCCAAAACTTCCCCTTCCGCTGCTCCCACCCCAGGCTCCTCCAGGGCCAGAAGACTTTCAGGTTGCAAATGCTCCTTTGCTGAGAAGGAGACTTGGCTATTTCTGAGTTCTTTTAGCATTCCCTGACATTCACCTCCACATGCTTAGCCCAGCACGATGTTCTGTCAAAACCCAGTGTGAAGCTCCTTTTCCAGTTAGATCCAGAGAGGCTGAGGAAAACAAGCAATGGAGCTCTGAAGCAACAAACTCCATGATCCCAACCAGCACTGCTGCATTTCACTTCCTACATCCAGGCAGCATTTTCCCTGAGGAACGCGTCTGCTCCTATCCCCTCACTCTGTGGTTTTATCCTCCTCGAGCTCCATTCCGTGTACCTCCTGCACAAACAGGACCTCACCTCAGGTGCCACATTGCTGCCACTAAAATCCTGTCATTCTTTCATATGCTGTTTCCCTCCATCATCCTTTTGGCTATTTTATTTTACAGTTGGGTGTAAGACCTGCCTGCTTTTGTAATTGAGGAGTTATGAATGCTCTGATCTGGTTGACAAGGTGGTGATCAGTCACAGGTTGGACTCAATGATCTTGGAGGTCTTTTCCATCCCTAATGCTTCTGTGATATCTTAGAGGGAAGAGTTGAGCGTGAGCTAATTGTATCTGTCTCATATATTTCCTTGGATTTATAGTTCCCCAGAATGCCCATCCTCTTTCCACAAACTGCACAAAATCTGTGCATGCTGGCATTTTTGGAAGTCCCATGAGCAATAGGACAGAGACCAACACGAAGAGTTTGTGAGTCAAGTTGATTTTAGTCACACCAAAGAGACCTTGAGTGAGCTGAAAGCTAAAAGCAGGATGCCACTGCGGTCTCACTGCATAACTGAGACCTTCCAGAAATAACCAGGACACCTGGGGAAGGCGGCTCAGAGGTCGTGAGGTGGACGTTTTCCTCTCCTAATTAGAGCCAAAGCACTGAGCCATGGGCGGAGGGAGGTTCATGGCGTGTTGGAAGCAATATTCCAGGCTGGGAAACTCCTACCCTGCTGCTCAGTGGGATGGTCAGTCCTCTCCTTCAGCCAGGAGCTCAGGAAGGGAACACCAGAGAGCTGTCAGACAGAAGGCCCACAGCCTGATTTCCCCCTTCTCCAGTAATTTCTAGGTCAGTTAGAAGGAAGTCACCAATTGCAAATGTTTCCTTTTGGGCCCAGATCTTAACGCTGCAGCTCTTCACAGGGTCCTGAGGCAGGGTGACGGGAGCTGATGCTGTCAAACAAGGGTGGAAAATTGATCTCTTCCCAGCAAAATTTAGAGGCCAGTTGGACAAGAAATTACTCCAGCTGGGCACTCGGTCCCCATCTCTCAGCTCTTCCTGCAGCTTGGAGATTCACTCTATAATTGCTTTCTTAGTCCACATTTTATCCTCAGCTGACAGAATTCCATTAGGGTGATACAAGCTGTGTGATAAAGGGATGTTTGTGTCTCACATGGGCTGTAAGTCACTTCTCAGCAAACAAGCAAATAGTCACAGCAATGGGCAAAGAGGCCACTGAGCCAGGAAGTCCCCTCCTGTGCTCTAAAACAGCAGGGCCTCAGCCCACAGAGGGAAGGAAACACCCTCCCAGTGTGGCACACTCCTCCCTCTCTGCTCTTCAGAGACACCTCCAAAATGAGCATTTCTGGGCAGACAACAGCCCAGCAGGCAGCACCGCCATCCCCAAAAAGAGGGACCCCACACAAACAGGAGCCACAGTGCTGTGACACAGGAGCAGGTGACACTCCAGAGCAGAGAGCAGGTGCCCTTCATATGGGAAACATAAGAAATGAAACTGATCTCGCAACACATCTGAGCACATAGGTCTGGAGAATGCCACAGGTTGGTCACACCCGCAAGGCGAAGAACAGTGACTCTGAGCAGCACTCTCAGAATGGTTTTGGCAGACAAATTGACCTTCTAAGCATAATGATGCAGCTAAAAGATAGCCATGATGGGAAAAAAGCCAAAAGGGAACCGAGGAAGGTGCCTCAAATGCTGCAGTGTGCACAGGTTCAGTACCTGCAGTATGGGGTGAAAGACAATGGTGAAGCCATCACCACGTGGTGTGTGCTGGAGTTCACAGTTTTTGAAGAATGTTTGAAGAGATTTGGCTACTTCAGTGACTTTTACCAGAAGAGCAGCTCCTGTTGGAACTCAGCCTCCTGGATCAGCAGCCCCAGAACATGGAGGCTGTGTTCTGAGGCACCCTACAAAAGGTTTGGATTCCCATCACTCGCTGTATTCCCCAGGATGGTGTGGAGCTGCACCCAGCAGTGAGGACAGCAGAAAGTAGGAGGGAATGGGGAATGCTCCTCTTACCAATCAATCAAAGGAAGCTGACTTCGTCCTCTGCATGTGGCAGAACCCAGATGTCAATACAGCCCTTCATGTTTGCTCCTCCTTGACTTCTTCTTTTCCTGAGAAGTGAGCTTTTCCTGGAAACTTAGGAAAGCTTAAAAACTCCTCATTCAACCTCCCTCATGCACTGCTCTCCCCCTCACAGCCTCGCTGGCAGCAGGTCCTGTCTCTGGCCATTCCAGGGTGTTCCAAGACCTCCATCCAGTCCCACAACACCCACTCATGGGCCCTGTCCATGTCACCAGCCCAGCACACATCCCTGATGTGGTAGGGCTGGGCATCACCAGGGCAATGATGCACCAGGGACATGGTACAAGTCCAGCAGGACCAGGAAGTTTTACAGAGAACAGCACCACCTGAGCAGGATGCTGTAGTGCAGTTCATGTCCCAGTCCAGCCTAAGCCATGAGCAGGGCTCAGTTTAATTTGGCTGCTGGATGTAGCTCCTGGGGGTTCACGGATGAGTGCCCTGCCTCAGGAACGCACAAGTTTCCGTGTCTTCTATGCTGCCCTTTACACCCTGCATCACTGCTTGCTCCCTTACCCATGGGCAGGTGCCTCTCTCTGCTGCTTAAACACTCCTGGATTAAAGCACAAAAAGGCAGAAACCGAAAGTTTGCAGGCCTTCCCTTCCTAGGCATTTCAGATTTCACTGTGGAGACTGACAAAAATATCTTTTTCTTGATCAAAAAGTAGGCAGCCTGGCATGTACTTCCTCGCAGATTATTTCTTTATCCTCTGCCCTTCTCAGTGTCACTGTGGGACAAACAAACTCATTTCTGTTATCTTGATCCAAGCCCTTTAAATCCAATCACAATGGGTAAAGGTGAGTAACTACGGCATAAAGGTCTTTGCATGGCCCAGATACTGAAACTGGGTGAAAGTTTATTAATTTACATCAAAGTCTTCAGCAAGAATTCATATTAATCCTTCCTTTTCCTTTGCTGTGCTTTTCACAATGTCAGTGGTGTTACTGGGCACACCCTTGCTGAATTAGTCCTGCTGAAATTGTGCCTGACATTGACTCAAGTGCTCCGTGGGGATTTTCTTGATTGCATGTTTACTCTTCCTCTTGTCCCTCCTGTAAATGCCAGTCTGACATGAATGTACTTGTGAGTAGTTAAAAAAAAAGGTGAAAAATGGAATAAACCCTTTTTTTTAACCCTGATTCACTGAGGAAATGAGTCAAGTGTCTATGTTTGAGTGTATAGGGCTGACTAGGACTCTTAATTATCTTTGGTTATATAAAGGGTCATTACATCTCAGCTCCAATTAGGAGGGCAAACACTGACAGCTCCTACCCCACAGAGATGAATGAAGTATTTTCTAAACATTATGCTGCTCTCTAGAATGACTGACTAGAACCAAGGACTCCATTAGGCTGTGCCCTGGTGGTTTTTGTCATCCCAGACAGCAGGCTGGCAAAGTCTTCTTTCACACACAGACACTCTAGGGGAGGATGTTCCACAACTTGACAATTTTTTAAAATATTTTCAAGACCATCAGGGTCTTTCCACAGTATGGCAGTTGTGGGGAATCTCTTGAAGGGGTACAAGGGCTGCTGGGAGAGGATGGTAAAGGTTGAAGCCATTGCACTCCGTGGCAGATGCCAGGCCAGCTGCACTGCATACAGATGTCCGGGGGGAAAAGGGGTTGAAAACTGGCTGCAGTCACCAACTGAGGGTGAGGAAGACTCGGTGGCAGGGAAGCACAAAGAGAACTGCCACCCATCTAAGCTCGAGCAAACAGTTTGCAATAATTTCCAAAGCCTGGAGCATTAGGGTTGAAAAATCATTAGTCCACACCATGCGGGACTTGAGATGCTCCAGACAGAGAAGGCAGGTGAGAACAGGAAGTCCTCTCGCCCTCACACCTTTTCAGATCAGTAAGAAAGATGCTGTTCAGTGCCAGGAAACACAGCAGATTTCATTTCTCTGCACACCCAACGCAATTTTCTTAGAAGAACAAACAATGTGACAGGCCCCATCCCATCTAGAGATTGCCCACACGACAAATCTGTGACTGTGCCTTAAGTCTTGAAAACCTTGCTACACCCTCTCCCCTTCCCAACACAGACATTTAGATCTGCTCCGAGCCCTTCCAATATCCCTCAACCCCTCCTCTTTTTCATTTGGAGTTGCCTGTTATATGATTTGGAGTAAAAATTAGCACTTGGTTCTTGGTAGAACTACACCAGAATCAAACGAGGGGAGAGTTCTCAGAACAACTGAGGGTTCTTTAGTCAGTGCACCTTGGGAAGAGTCCTTAAACAAAGTACAGTGTACTCACACTATTTTACAGTTAAAAGTAAAGTGGTTTGTATTTAGTAAAAAATACATTTTTTTGCTCCATCGATACACAGAAATCTGGGAAATGCATTGTTATCTTGTGTCCTTTCAGCTCAGGCAACAGCAGCGACGTTTTTAGAAGCAAACATACGAGATATTACACTCCTGACAGGGCAGAAAGGGAAGCAGCACAGCTCGATTCTAAATTGAGCTGCACCAGTATCTCTGGTTTGTGTGTAAAAGCACATCCTGACTTCAGCGTTCAGTTCTCTCTGGAAACAATCACAGAATCATAGACTAGCCTGGGTTGGAATGAGCAAGTTCTAAATGAGAATCCATGGAAGAGATTTACAGGCTGTCACAAACACCAAGTTTTCAGGGAAAAGCACATTCGCATAGCAAATCCTGCAGCATATTTATTCGGTTAGAGTTTTTATTTAAATGACTACATGTGCAGGGTATTTTTTGTTTAAAAATGCACTTCTCTCCTTACCTTCTGCTAATTAAAAGGCATTTACCATTTCTCAGAAGTGATGATCTGTTGCTGGCAACATCTGGTTAGCGCAGCACAGAGGCGTGGCCTCCTTGTTCACATAAATTCAGGCAAAATAGGAGGAAAAAACATTGCTCTGGAGCAGGAGGACTGTGAAGGATGTGCAGAGTGCCTGTCAATGGCACTCCAGGCAAAACACCTCACTCGCTTTTTCCATGGTAGTGAAATGATGAAAGAAATAATTATTTCACTGCAAAACATGAAAAGGTGACAGCTGAAATGCACTCATTAAACCTTGATAAACCCACTTCCTGATCTCCATTTCCTAAAAGCATCCATCACATTTCTGCTAGCCCAGTGGAACCTGTCTAGGTGTCAGAAGCAGTGTCAGCTCCTACAGACAGCCCTGGCATCAAAACATGCCCAGAGACAGACAGCTAAAGAGTATTTCCTCCAACAAGTGCATTTCCCAGAGAACTATTTACAGGCATCAGAAATAAAGCAACACCTTCTAGTGAGGATCTTCGTGATCATCCAGCTAGGATTTAGGAATAAAAGCTTTAGAAATAATCTAAAAAACCCGTGGACCATCCTGCTTAACCCAAGTTCTCAGTACTTGGCAGAACAGTTGTCAGCAGAAAGGTTCTCACTCTCTTCTTTATGTTCCTTCTTCCCTGGATTTTCAATTAAGAGATAAGGGGGAAAATTCAGACAGATCATGACCAAAAAAGCCCCCAGGAAACTGAATTCATGCTTTAGATTTCTTTCTGAAGAAAATTTCCTGTAGCAAATAAAACTGCCTCTCACAAGAGGACGTGGTTCAGCAGCAGCAGACATGGAAAATCTTCCATTTGGATATGCATATTTTGGAGATCTGGATTGCAATTACTTAGGGCTGGATGCATTCAGGACTTTCCTTGTTATCTTTTCCTCCTCTGCAGTCCTTTCTCACAGATGCAGGTTTTGGGGCGCAGAGCTGGTAAGGAAAATGAAGTGCTGCTTTAGGACTGTACACTAACAGTGAAGCCATTGAGTAAAACAAGGAAGAAAAATGCCCATTTCTCTTTCCACCCCAGAAAGAAGCCGAGCTACTCTACTCAGTAATGTGTCTTACACTGACAGTGAGTGCTGCCAGCTTTTTCACAGTCCCATGGAATTGCTTTCCTGTGCAATCTGGTCTGAATTTAGTGTTGACACTGTCCCGAGTAGGAGGCTGGACCCTCCCTCTGGAAGGGAACCCCCTGAGGTCTCCTCCAACCCAAATCATTCCACAAATGTGCTATCAACAACCACTGTGGCTGATACCAGCCAGGACTACAGAGGGGACATGGGGCAGAGGGCAACAGGCCACCCTCATCTGGTGACTTCAGAGGCTCTGTGTCCTTCATGCTGGAAAAGGTGTGGCAGTGACAGCTGTTCTCTACTGGACAGATCTGCTCTGGAACCCAGGATGTCATTCCAGTGGGCACAGAGATGTCCAGGATACTTTTGACCAGGCTGGTGTTAAATATAATAACTTTCAAGCTGGTTTTTTACAGACAATGGCATTTCAAATCCTTCTCCTACAGAACCGTTATTAAAAGCCATCAAATAATATCTGTAACACTTTCTGGAGAACTAATTGAAGAAAGTGTCATGCTCAGGAGAGAAAACCAATCCTGAATACACCAGCTTGGCTGAGAACTTGAGATGTATTTAGGGAGCTATTCTGAGTAATTTACAATGAATGACTGCTACTCTTCAGACTATAAATACAATCCACTCTTTCTCCTTGGGAAAAAAAAGAGAGGTTGTCTTTTTAATTATCACTTTGTAAGCAAAAAGACCAACCAGAAAGACAGTGGGAGGAATAGAGGCAACATGTTTTCCCCCTTGTTACACTCACTGTGATTCTGGGCTTGCTCAAGGAGCAACAAGCAGCTGATTCTCAGACACATCTGCACCATCTCTAAAGCTGCTCAAAAGGCCAGCGGGGATGCAATGAGCCTATTATTTCAAAAGCTATCAATGAACCTGCACAATTAACAGCCATTTCCAATTTATCTTCAGCCAGTTTCTTTGCTGAGGATTTCTGCATTTGTGGCGCTGTGAGCCACAACCACATCATCCCCTTTCAGATTTAGGTACAGAGCAGAAACCCACCAGATGATGAAATCTGCAGTTTGTCTTTCTATGATGGAAAAAGTAGAGCTAAATATACATGAGATTGTGCACTTTTCCCAGTTTAGGTCTATAACAATGCTCATTATCCACACTGTGTCTGCAGGAACTGAGCAGAAGAAAAGTGTGGAAGGCAGAACTTACCCGGATCAGCCACAACTTGTTTCTTTTTGCTGTTGGTGACAATCTCATTTTCATTCATCATTCGTACATCCTGGTCCTCCACATGATTGCTGAAAAGACTGAGATCAGTACAACAGCCAAAATAATCAACATTGTGAAAAGTTATGAGAGTCGTGGACAAGGTTACCAAAGAAGTGATGTCTGGAGTCCTGGAGGCTGAACAGCTCCACAGCACAGCCACACTACACAGGATTATCCAGACACGACAGGCATTCTGTCCTCATCCACCTGAAGGATTTCTTGCCAGCTTTAATTAGTGGCATTCATTCAGGCACACATTCAAAAATAAATATCATATTCACTCCACAGTTTTCAAGCCTGCCTACACAGCTTGAACCACAAACCAAAGTGAGATTTTAAATCAGAGCTGTATAAAGGGGGTATAAAAATCCTCGTATGGAACTTCCACACTGCTTCGTAATTCTGAAATAGCATTATTCGAAACTTTTCTGAACTAAAAAAAATTCCTTTACTGTGACAAGTTTTGCTTGCAGGCTGCTGCAAAATTTTAACCATTTCTTTCTGGGAAAGAAGTAATAACTTCAAAGGTAAATTAAACTAAACTCATTACAAAGAAAAACATGAGCTGAATTGAAAGGTAAGGAAAACATCACTAATAACATCTCCCTTTCACACAGACAAAACAAAACATTTGTGCCTTTGCAACAAAAGAAGTGTATTTTTCTTTTCTCTCCAAATAATGCACAAAATGGGTTTCTACTCCTGAAGAAAAATGTAATGTCTCTCAAACTGTCAGAGTGAAGCAGGAGAGCCAATACTGAAGTAACCCAAAACTTACACTACTGATGATAATATCAGACTCAAGTTCAGGTTCACAAAACACTGAACAGTGACACGTGAAAGAGAATAGGCCAACATCACAAGCAACAATATCTAAAAGCTCCGGAGCATTTTTGAAATGAAGGGATATTATCCAGCATGTCTTCCCTTGCTGCTGAAGTACCCTGTATTTTAGTAGGGTGGGAGGTGAAAAAAAGAGAAAAGATGATTGCAGATCAGGCTGGGAAGAAAGACCAAGAAAACTCCTGCACAGAAGTCTGGAGGAGAAGAGGCTCAGCATGTTCTCGACTGGAAAACATACCCTGCAGTGTTTGTGACCCCAAAAACTCCTCTTTAAAGTAGATCAAAGGACATATGTCTTATAAATATGTGCAAAGGAAGTTATGTGAAAAAGATCTGTGATTACAGCTGGTGCTTCCCTGGTTCCAATAAAATAATTTTACTCATAGAAAGATCTGAAGCTGAGGAAAGTAAAGGTTGGTTTCCCCTCCTCCTCCTTTTTCTAGCCCATTGAAAAATTTCTCAAAACTTTTATTTCCTCAAGGCATTTTCATTTCAGAAACTTTTTCACTTTGAGAAATTGTTCACCTCCAAGTTTTACCATGACAACACAGCCACTCGTACAAAAACAGGAGTCTAACACAACACATCCAAACAATAATCATTTATTTAACCTCTGACAGTACCAGTGGCCAACAGCCAATGCTTTAGGGAAGCACAAGAAAACAAACCCTGTAGGCAAATGTGAACTTCTGCCTTTAATCAGGGCATCTTATGTTCCTCCTGCTTATTTCTAAATGGTTGAATATTCTTCTGAATGGATCACATACCATTTTTTCCATGCAAAACTTGCCTTTTTTTTCCCAAGTGATGCATGTGCAAGACATTCTATTCGTCAGCTGTCCAACATGTAGGAAAGTGTTCATTTCTATAAGCTTTCATTTTTTCACTTTTCAATCCCACTTAAAATAAATTATTCTTTCAATCTTTACTGTTCTTGCCAGGGACTGTTTTTTAGACTCTACCAATCCTGACCTTCTAAATGTAAGTGCATTTGACTGCATTTCATCACATTCTCCATGAGATTGCCAACTTAGTGGTTTCAAAGTGTCGTTCCCCCAAATGCAATTCATTTCTCATTTTAGAAGTTCATTATTTTAGACTGTTTATTAAATAGTAGAATTCTGGCTCCTAAATTAGCATCTGTGTCAAATCAGAGGAGTTTATTTTCTTTAATTTTGATGCTTGTTTTTTTTCATTAACTTTCTATTTTTTCCCCCTCTGTGGAATATCATTGGGATTTATTAATCCTCCTCTAAGGAAGCCAAACTTTTTTATTTTGTGTTTACAGGCTTTCATGAAAACATGTGTAAATACAAATCACAAATGCCAGGAAGTGCTAAAAGATGCTTGCAAACGAAGCTGGTAATTTGGTCCTCATATCTAAAAACCTACTTATTCCTCATCAAGTGAGGCCAAGGATGCTCTGGAAGGGGATTTTCCTCAGCAAAACACACCTTGCTGACATCAGTCACATAAAAGCAGTTTTTAAAGCCAAGAGTCTTTGTCCCAGCCAAGATCCTCTCACATACCTGATAACAGTTCTCCTCTCCTGATGGCAAACCCTCTCATCATCCGTGAAGAGGATGGTGTGATAGGGGACCACGGGATCGCACGTGGGGAGGATGCCTGACACCACATGGCTCACCATGTCCAGAATCCCATTGTACACCAGCAAATCATCTACCAGAAGCTAAAAATATTGAAGAAATCAACAACAAATCCATCTAGAAATCAAGCCTTGCTTTCAGCAGCTGTCTCTAGCAATTAACTAGAAAGCATTTTGCCCTATTTGTTTCACAAATCTGGTCATTAATTTAGCTTTTGTTCCTTAAAACTTTCATTTCTCTCTATTTGCTGCTGGAGTTGGATTTTTTTTCCTCCCCAAGTTTTTTACCTTCTCACCGATGTTTTTTAACGCAGCTTTCAAGTAGGTAATTAAAAATGTATTTCATGTTTTACATAATTGCCATTCTATTCATTGGAGTGAATCACTCTTAAATCTAGGAATTCATGAATCTCACCTCACTTCAGCTGTCTAAAACTTGGGTTTGTAGTTCAAACTAGTCTTCCAGGCCTACTCTACAGTCAGTGGAAAAAGGAAAGTGTTATCCTGTCTTAAGACAATTATCTAAGAAAAAAATCAGATAAAGTTTTCTTTCCCTGGACAAAAAAAGGGAGGACAGATGACAGGCACAGATTAGTCATTTTAATACTAAATGCGGAGTTAATGCTGAATGCAGAGTTAAATGATGTGAATCCCATCCTTTGAGATTACATGGAATGACACTTCAGTAAACTGTGAGAACATGTACAGAAATGGAGCCAGCTGACTCACCAGGACATACAAAATGCACAGGAAAATTACTTACACCAAACTCTTTCACACCTCTCTGAGGCGTCTTGGCATAATTCCATAACTTGATCATTGACACAGTAGTAGGTACATCAAAAATGACATATACCCTATTCACCTGTAAAAGAGAATTAATTTATATTTAACAGCACAAATTCCCCAAAGAAATTAAATTCTCATGCATGTTACATCAAAAGAGGTTCATATTTAAAGAGATATAGCTGGGGGAGAGATAACTGATGCTGAGGACGGAATTTCAGCTATCATCCCTGCTGATAATTCCCAGATGTTGGCTTTACCCCACAGCTGCACTCTCAAAAGTACAGAAGATGAGATCTAGACCATCCTTCTCATCCTGGACTGCCTGGAAATTGGAGGAGGGGGAGAGAAACACTTTTAATGAGTATTTCATAAACCAAATACAGACATGTCCTCAAGGATAAGACAAGCTGGTGCCTCTTCTGTTCTGTTCTATTCTGAATGGAGCCTGCAAGAAAGATGGAGAGAGACCATTTACAAGGGCCTGGAGTACCAGGACAAGGGGCAATGGTTTCACACTGACAGCGTTAGATGGGATACTGGGAGGGAATTCTTCCTCGTGAGGGTGGGGAGGCCCTGGCACAGGGTGCCCAGAGAAGCTGTGGCTGCCCCTGGATCCCTGGCAGTGTCCAAGACCAGGTTGGACGGGGCTTGGAGCAGCCTGGGACAGTGGAAGGCGTCCCTGCCCATAGCAGGGGGTGGAACTGGATGGGCTTTAAGGTCCCTTCCGACCCAAACCACTCTGTGAGTCAATGATTTTATTCCATTCTATTCCACTTCTTTCTACCAAATACGAACGCAATCCATCTTCCTATTGGCAAGACTAAAATTTCCCCTGTATGCTTGAAAGCTATTGCAGAAATTTTGCAATTTTTGTGTGAGTTATACTACCAGGAATTTGGAGACAATCCTCCAGATGCTTCCTAAACAATTGCTGCTTGAGGTATTATTCATTTGCCTTTCAGTGACGTTAATGTCAAGATGTTAAGACTAAAGATTAGGCTGCAGGAAACCAATCGTGCCTGTTACAGTTAATTCCATGCTTTTCCTTTCATGAGCCACTATATCAACTTTGGATCAACATATCTTAAGCTTCATCTTTAGCATCCTCTGAAGTTTTAATCCTTTGATGTACTAGGGAAGATACTGTAGGTTACATTAAATCATTATGCTGGAGTTTTTTAACTGAAGAAAGAAAGGTAGATTGGATCAATAGAAATGTTTGCATCTGTGATTTTCCACGAGACAACTGGGACATTGTCTGCAACAACAACTGTTAGTCCCACAGCAAATGATACATCTGATTTAAAATCCATTCAAACAAATAAATAAAATGACAATCAGTAACAGGGGAACAAATAATTCAAATTCTGCTTAGGCAAGTAATGAATTTGAAAAACAGGAAACCACTTTTAGAATTAAAAAGGAAAAGGCATCTAGGAAGGAAAAGAAAGGCCATAATACCAATTCCCTTCAAGCTTTTGAACCTTCCAACACATCAAAGAGTTAATGCAGCTTTCCAAGCAGCCTGCACTGAGGATGGGAGCGTTCACCAGCTTTGGTTCAGCAGCACAGCTCCAGAGGCTGAGCATCAATAGGCTGATTGCTTCATCCACCACCTCCTGGCTGAACAACCATCCCAGGGAAGATGGAGGAGGGGAAAGTACTCTGTGGATCTTACAAAGGTGTAATTTGTTACAGTTCAAGGACAGAAAACGCCATTAAATTGCTTCTGCCTCCTGCATTTCACACATTATCAATTTACCCTCTAATACTGGTATTTTGTGCTCTTCTGCAGTACTTTGGTGTCAGGCAGAACAACACAAAGCAGTGACTGCATCTCTTAGAGAACTCCAGGGCCTGTTATTTTCCTTTTTCCCGAGTGAAACAGCCTCTGCGAGCGTGTCTTTTGTAAGGACATGAGCACACTCAGATGGTTGTCAAATCAATCAGTCATCCTGTTACAACAGATATCTGAGCATCCCATCAAATTGCCAGGATTCAAGATGTGGGATCCACACAGTAGGAGCCTCAAGCATCACACAGACCTTCCACTTTCCTAGGAAATGCAAGTGGTCACTATTCTCAAGTATACTTAAAAGCTTTACCTTAATTATAGCCCTGCATTACAACACATAATGATATAAATTAACAATTCCTTGCTTTTAATACTCTAATTAATAACTGCAACATATGGAGTCAGGATTTTTCCAACACAGTAAGTGATAACTTACCACATGTCAGGTTTAGACTTTGTTTTCTTTTTAAATCCATTCTCTTACAGGAAATAAAAACACCTTAATTATGTCCATTACAGGCCCCTAAAAAACGTCCTTTCCCAAAACAATGCCAGAACTCATCTAAGTTTATCTACTTTTCCTGTTTAGATTTTTGATATCCCATCTATTAAACATGGAACTTCCAAAAGGGCTGAATCACTTGTGGCCTTAGGACATGAAATGCTAAGTCTGCCATCCCTAATCTACGAATTTGAATTCAGCACAGATAATGAGATTAAAAAAGAATTTCTCACTGCTGGAACAACATTCATTGCATTTTGTAAAAATGAACTTAAAAGCACTAGAAAGGTGTTTATTGCACGGAACTCCTTCATCAGTGTCTTTGTCACAGTAACTCAAAAACCACCTCTGGAAAATCTTCTGCTGTTGCCCCACGGAGACGGGAGATTACAAACCTGGGAAACCCCCACCGCTGCTGCCTGTGCAGTGCAGAGAGGCTGCACCAAAAACAACTTCTAAAAAGCAGTGATTTAGCATCACTTACTAATATCAAATTTAGCTACAAATTACACATGCTTCCCCTTTCCTCCATGCTTCCAGTTCCATGCACACACACCACTAGAACAGAATGGAAAGGTAAAATGTACCAAACCAGGGAGAACTGGTGCCAGCCACATGTGTCTGCCATCAGTGGTGTCATTGACTCTGTCGATCAGCTTGTCTGGAGTCCGGATGTCTCCAGATACATCATCTAAAATGTTGACACTATCTGGAAAAGCAGCAATATCTGATAAAAAACTTTAAGCATAAATAACCCAAAAAGGGATATTTCAGAAACACCGTATTTGAAAGTTTATGCTCTTCCCAACTCCATGAATGAGTTTGCACCCCTACAGCAGTACTCCCAGGACTTCACGGCTGAGGAACTTGCGGGCACTCAAAGCAGGACAACCCTTAGATATTCTGGCATTCAAATTTATTTTTAAAATAGTAATCAAGTAACTATTTCCATTTAATTTATTCTCAAATATGTGTTTATGACTTCATCAATAAAGTTCCATTATCAGTAACAGGCACTTCCCAGCTTTTTGGTGACAAAGTCCCATATTTTTACCACAAACTTGTGAAAACTCCTCATTTAAAACCTATCTCAAGAAGAGTGTCTTTGCAGGAGGCAGTCATCACTCAGACAAGGTTTTGCTTGAGTTTCTCAAGGTTTCTGGCAAAAATCAGTAACTGTGTAATAAAACCTTTCTTCAGTTCTTTCAGAGGGAAAGATTAAACCCCCAGTGAACAGGCAACCAGATTTTCTCTGTAAGTGAACATTTACATTTAAAACATATATGAATGTTAAAGACATGCAAAGAAACGTGGAGATGGATGGCACTGTCTTCAGAATTATGAATCCTGAGCAATCCAGTTTGAGGAACATTAATTTCCCCTTGTCCTGCTTTCTAAAAGTCTGTAAGTGTTTATCAAGAATTTAAGGAATGACACAGCAATGCCTCAAGTGTTTAAGAAAAGCTTGCTCCAGATTCAGTAGTGAATTATCACATTAAATACTGCACTAAGACAAATATGCTCTTTTAGGATCCTAATACATCCCACACACAACTGCACAAGCAGGAACAGGTGATCATTCAAAACCAGCTGAGGTTTCTTCACCTGGCACTGTTTTGCACTGTAGAGCTGTACCAGGTAAGTTAAAGATCCCTGATTCTTAAAGACAATTTGTTACCACTTCTCAATTTCAAAATGTTTCCCGTCCATTACAAATGTTTCAAGTTCAGGGTGTATCATATAAATCAAAACAGCACTTAGGAAAAAGCCTTTATTTCATTGAATTCCCTATTTATTAGGCAGTGAGGATCCTTTGAGACAAACAATTCCTGCAGCATTTGTGCTATTTATTCTTTCTAGGGGGCTATGAAACGTTCCTTTCCATGTACCTGAACTATGGGAGTTGTATGTTAGGGTATGAAGCTTTCAGCTCTTAAAAGACTTTAGCTGGTACAGAGCACAAAGTGTAACCTTGATGAACATCAAGCTTCCAAACATACTCTTCATTCCCTCTGTTGGATATCCAGGGAATACTGAATCAAATTCAAACTCTCAGCCCTGAACTTCATGACTGCACTGGGTGTCTAGAACGACCTAAATCTCCAGAACAAGAGTTATGAAAAATTTCCTTCTTGAGGCACCATGAAAGGTTCCATAAAAAAAACCCACTGAACTCAACCTTTTCTTATGAATTTATAGCTCAGCAAACTTTCTGGTCCTTCCACACCACAGAAGAAATAAATGTCAAGACCAGAAAATACCACGCCCTTCTTAAGCCTCCCCTTCTCTAACCTCATCCTGCTTTGTTGGTGCATCCCATTCAGAGAAGAAATGTTCTGGAAGTATATAGAATCCATAAAAACATATGGAAACAAGGTTCATCACCCAAATACAGAGAAATAGAAGCAGAGTTAATCACACAGGACCTGGCAATCTGGCAGTGATGCCCTGTGACAATTTGCCAGGGAGTAAACTGTGCATCAACAGGGCCAGAGGTGCTTGGTGTGCAAAGGATACTGTTTTCAGTCAGTAAGATTTGCTCTCCATGTTCATTGAACAACTCCAGTCCATTCAGACCAATGTAGTAGGGATCACCCCAGCTCGTCAGCAGCTGAAACTGGAAAATAACTAAAAAGCAGAATGCTATTAAGGAAAGTATCAATACAGCAGCTGTGTCCTAACAGACTACTTAATCTGCAGTTTGAAAAATAATTGTGCAGCCCATGATGTCAGACACTCTTATTTGCAGTTCAGGAGAAAAAGCTACCAGGGTATCTGAAAACAGGCCACATACTCATATATTATGTTTCATTGATTCGCTCTTAAGCCATACTTTATGGAAGCCTTTCTCGTATTCTTGGTATCTTGTTAACATCTTAAAGCACCAGAAATTGTTGGATTCAAAAAGCTCAGGACTCCTAAGCATGGTATGTTACTCTAAAATACTCTTTATGACAAGGAAGATGACAGGGAAGGATACAACCACAGGGCATTAATGGCGCTTCATAGTCCATACTGGCTTGTTCCAGTGTCCTTGAAGAAGTCCTGCCAAAAAAAACCCAAGGCAAACCAGGCTTTTTATGTACCCTTGGCTCATTCAGAAAAGAAAAGCACAAACCCAAAGAACTAAACCTCCACAAACGCCACCCTAACTCCTCCACCTGTGGCTATGGACCAGACTGTCCTCAGGCCTCAGTGAAATCTGGTAATAGATAAAACCCAGTGCAACTCTGCTCTAAGTGCTCCACACTTTCATCCAGGAGCCTTATACAGTCGGCGTCCACAGGGAATGTGAAATAACACTCAAACAGTGAAGAGAAATCGTGTGCTTCAGACAACAAAGACATCCTACTTTACCTCCTGTGTACTTTAGGAGTTGGCTGGGGTTGTAGATAGTCAAGGAAGAGAATTTCTTGGGCAAAGTCAAAGTGGCAGTTGCCTGGTCCCTTGCGGATAAGGAAGCCCTCCAGGGGGGAGATGCTGTGCCCATCCAGCATCACGTGGACCACCTTAGCCTGGTTTAAAAGAACAAAACATAAGATTACATGACATGACATTACTTAAATTAAAATAGATTGCAAACAATTCCGTTCACTTCAGAGGCTGAAATCATTTCAGTCGTTCAGCTGTACTTATTTCATTCCTCTATAGTGTAACCTCCTTTGGCAAAAGGAAGCCTAACCCAGCAGATACCAGTTGCAATCTGTAGTGTCCATGTCATCACTGACATTGATGGGGATGGGAGAGATGAGGATTTGGGGGGGAGAAATACTTAAAAGAGAGTACTGAGAGATCCTTCAATTACTGCATGTCACCAGATCTCAACAAACTGAAGCTTTCCTTCTTCACAGAGAGGGTGCTCAAGCATTGGCACAGGCTGTCCAGGGAAGTGGTGGAGATCCCATCCCTGGAGGGATTTAAAAGAGGTGTAGAAAAGGCACTTGGGGACATGGGTTAGTGCTGGCCTTGGCAGTGTGAGGTTTACAGTTTGACATGATGACCTTACAGGTCTTTCCCAACAATTCTCTGATTCCTGAGCCTGCAGCAATATTTACACACATCAAGAGAAGGGGAAGACTCAGCTTTCAAGTCAGCCCACGT
Source organism: Mohoua ochrocephala (assembly GCA_013398855.1). Taxonomy (NCBI): domain Eukaryota; kingdom Metazoa; phylum Chordata; class Aves; order Passeriformes; family Acanthizidae; genus Mohoua; species Mohoua ochrocephala. Next base: position 421,784 of record VZTA01009283.1, on the reverse strand, counting down.
CACAAAGGGGATTTGAGGAGACATCATGCACCTGAATGCTCTGCTAACTCAGCTGTGATTGCCCAGCCCTGGCTGAGGGCACCCTTCCAGAAATCCCACAGCCTGGTGCTCTCTCCAGAGCAGACTTTGGCATCTCTGTTGCATTTACAGAAGCCTGTAATTCAGCAGTTCTATTTATCTTGGAGGCAGGTGGCACTTGGACTTCTCCAGGATCATGCAAACTCATCTGCCAAGCAGTGCTGTGTGTAACCTAAGGGCATATGAATAAAGAAAAGGTACCTGTACCAGACAGAGGCAATTGAGCTGTGGCTACCTCAGAGATGTGAGCACACCTTATCCAACCTCTGAAGATTAAAGTCAATAATTCAGGCACATCTATTCAGATGATGCAGGAGTCCTGGCCCCTTCACCCTCCACCAGCAGCACCATATGGAGCTGTATCCATGATCCCAGGCACAGAACAATTCAATCACGAGCAACAATTCATCACTGCACCTTGCTCTCTAGTATGTTAAATATAACTTAATGTTCATCACAAGCAGCATTTACTGCTCTGAGTCTTTCAGTACCAGCTTGTACCAGGCAAGAGGAGGGGCTCAGTTCATTTCCATGAAGATTAATTAGGAGGGAATGTTTGTATGACTACCAAGTGTGGAGAAATAACTATTTCTGGCTTCATCTTTAATACACTTGGGATTAAAGAAAGGAAATATCTTTTTCATATGAGCAACTCTTCTGCATACTGCTTTCCAGCTGAAAAAGTCCGCCAGGCTAAGGAGAGGAAGTGAGAAATCCACTGAAATACACTTTCCTAAACGGAAACTCGTAGTGAATGGGAAGTCTGGAGAGTCGGAGATGAAATCTTACCTATTATACCACAGCTGCTTATATTTATGTGCACTTTACAGCCCTCATTTCTAAGTAATTCTCATCATCTGAGGAGGCACTCAGCCGTCACATATTGCATTTTACAAATCGCATAACAAAGCTCTCACAAGGTGATTTTTCACAGAGCTGCAAATAGCACCCGAGTCTTCATTCTGACAGTCACTGCCATTACCCTCTCACACTAAAGCTGTGAATAGAATCCCCCAGCCTGCAGCTGCCTAACAAATCATTCCATCTCACACACAGGGATTGTTCCCTAGAAGGAGCAGCAATACTTCAAGAGACGGATGTCAGGATGCCCTGGGTTTACAGCCTAAAACCCCCTTTCCTGTGGCCCAGCAGACCTTGCATCTTTTGTTTTCCAAATAATTTATTTTATCCTTCTACAAGACTGCAGGTATGGGCTCCTCCTTTAAATGGTACCTACTCACTCTTACGGGACTTATAGTATTCATGCAGGTGGACACCTGTATCAGACTCACTTTTTTTTTCCTACCTAGCCAAGTAAACTGTTGAAAACACACCTTTCTTCCTTTTTTTCTTGGTTTGGCCTCCAGAGACCAAATTCTATATTAAATTTTAGAGATTTAACAAGCACTGCTCAGCCACAACTAAAATATCAGTAATGTACCAACATTATTTTCACCCTAAATCCAAAACACAGCTCCCGGGAAGAAAATTAACTCTATCTCAGCTGAAATGAGGACACAAATGTCACTAAAAGCCCTCATTTATACCGGGGGTATATTTAGATGGTAATGCTCAAAATGCTTCAGAACCCTCCTGTGTGTCAAACATGCTGGGCTAATGCGATGGAGCACAAAATCAGGGGCCCTGTGTTAAAATCTCTGGATCAGCTGGGATTTAATTGAGAGATCTTATGCTCTGGCCCTCTGGAAGTCTTTGGCACCATCAGCCCCCATGCTGATACTAAAGGATGCCAGGCAGTGTTCACATTACAGCAATTCTTGGAAGGTAAAGTGACACAAAGACACAGTTGGGCACCTTTGCCCCTGTCTTGCCTAATCCCGTGGATGATACAGGCCTCCAACTTCAGTTCGAGATGTTTTTCCAGAACTTTGCTGATCCTTTTTGTCCTGTCTCTCTCCAGGAGAACACTTTTATTCTTATTTATTGACTGAATTTGGACATCGAGAATGCAACAGTTGATTTTGGGGTGGAAAATCTGGGAACAAGTGGATTCCTAACCTTTCTGTGCAATGAACAGCAACCTCTGGTTCAGTATCATTATCATTACCACTATCATTACAAGTGTTATCATTACATGTGTAAGTACAGCAGGGAAAGGAGGGACGGCCAAACTCAGAGCGAAAAGGTGTAAAATTATCTCCATCAGATGTCAATTGTCAATTCCAACGATTTAGTATGAAAAAAAATATAAACCAGGCAATTTGCAAAAAGAAGAGAGGATTTATGTTATACAATTTTAGCTAAGTTATTTTAGCCAAACTGCTTGAAGGTGGCAACTTTCCCTAATAAACGTTAAAATTTCAAAAGACTCTTTCTGGGAAAGGCAGTACTGAATGACCTTCTGAACCCAAACTAAACAGAATTTCTTTGGAAAAGTTTCCCTCATATCACTCCCTGCATTTCAGGAAATACAGAATCATATGGTAGGTCTAAATACAAAATATTGAGAGGATACCACTCCAGAATCATATATCCTGAAAATAATATGTGCTATGGTATGTGTCTCTTAGAAAAATCAGCTGTGAAGATTTCTTTAAACCATCTCTGGCTTTTTTTTTAATATCTGCTGTTTGTGGAGACAGGAATGCATTATACCTGCCACAAAATTCAGACTCAGACAATCTAGAAAGATTTATAGTGTTCCATTAAGGCAGCTATATTCATTCATCACAGTACCAATTTTCCAATGCACTGCTGTATATTTTTGCTGGCAGTGCTCCTTTTCTTTTACTTACCCCTCTGTAGGTATCCTCTGGAGATTTATTGTAGTTCCAAAAGCGAAGCCCTGCAATACTTTCAATTTTATCAAAATGGATTGTGAGCAGATGATCTTCTCCAAAAGAGAAGGGAATGAGCCACATATGGTCATCCTCCACTGTGATATTAGTGCCATCTATTAACCTACAAAGAGAAAAGTCCATTAGCTGCACAAAGGGAAAAGCTGGCTTCTCTCATGAAAAGCAGGGACTTTCCTAGGGTTCACTCTATTCTAGAGGCCACTTTCAGCTTCCAGGGCTTCTTGTGCCCTTGTGCATGCAATTAAAAAGCACAGTAAACATCAAAAATAACATGCAAGTATTGAACTAAAGACAGTGGGGGGAGAAAAAACCAGTATTTTCTTTAGTTGGGTCTGCTTAAGGAAAAACAGCAGAATCCTTAGGCTTTCCCCGTGTGAACAGGGACGTGCAAAGGAAAGCTCAACTGCCTTTGTAGCAAAGTGGCTGAAGGCAAAACTCGAAGGCCAGCCACAATATAATTTATTAATCCAGCTCCACAGCCAAAGCCGTGTATCTGGCACCCTGCAGGGTGTTTCTATGCCAACACAACTCTACTGGATCCGAGGAGGAACTGGATGGCAGCTGGATAACCCTGAGCAGGACCAGGGTTTGCTCACGTCCTTCGTGGACACAATTAGGCACATCCCTGCTATTTTACCAAGCTTCCAACCAGCAGGACAATGTCTTTTCACAACAGAACAGGCTTCAGGCTGAGTAAATAAAGTTAAATCTGGTGTTTTCTGACACTATATTCTTCTACCACAAACCATGCCATACAAAGACAGCGTAAAGGAGAATATGAATTAATTTTCCACTGTAATTACTTTGGTACACTGCCAAAAAAAGTAAGTATATACTTACTATTTATTTAAAAGTTTAATGGAAGAATGAGTGCCAGACTTGGCAATTCCTTAAAGAAAAAGATTTGAATAATGACTCTTTTACAGAGGAACTGATTAGGGAGTCCATGAGAGAAGACATAATTCTTGATTTGGTCTTGAATAGTACACGGGACCTATTCCAAATGCCACAGCTGAGAGCACTGTAAAGTACTCAAATTCAACATGCTTGCAGGAATATTCAAAGCCAAAAGAGCCTCTATTTCTTGTGCCCAAAAAAGTTCTCGAGCAAAACAATCAAGAATGTAAAAAAAAAAAAAATGAAAATATAACCCACTTACTAAGAAAGATGTTAGAAAGAAGGAGGACTTGAAAACTCAAAGCCAGCCTGGCCCAGTAGCAGGATAAACAAAGTTATTTTGGGCCATCTTTCAGCAAAATTCATGCTCAAAAAAGCCCTAAATTGATAGACTCATAAACTCTGGAAGGTTAAATGCGTATGCACAGAGCAAAAAAAAGAGTCTGAAGGCTAGCAAGCAAAAGATACAATAAATAAAATCCCTCAAATACATCAGGAACAGAAAGCTTGCCAGAAATTCTGTAGGATTCAACATATCACTAGTCTGCAAAGGGAGCATTCAGACAGGAGAAGGCACCAACAGAAAAGGTAAAGGAATTCTTTGCATCTGGGTCCAGCAGGGTGGGGTCTGGAAAGACTCCCCCACCGGAATCTCTTCATCACAGGGGATGTCATGGGAAGATTTCTTAAATCTTGGTGCCTACAGGAGAGATTTTCATACAAGATGGCAGAAGGAACAAGGAATTACACACGAGTGAGCTTGATATCTGCATTAGTCAGATTAGCAGAAATTACAAACAACAGAGTTAGTGTGCATGGAGATAAATACAGCAGTCTAAGGAAGGCTCCAGAGCCTTTGAAAACACAAGTCCTAATTCATAAACCTGGTCCCAGCCCATAAACATGCCAGCAGACAGGATTACAACCAAAAATACCCTTTAAAATGGAGGCATGACTCAGAAACAACGGGATGCAGCTTCAGTAACACCCAAATGCCAAGTTCTCTCCAGATCTACAGCCTATAATTTCTATACTGCTGCCATTTAGATGCACAAGTTAATTTGAGAAAATATATTTGTCAATGAATAAAACTTCATTAAATTTGCAAAAAAAAAAAAAAGCTGCAAAATGGCCAGAAGAATGGCACCTATTTGTGCAATTCCCCAAAACACCCTCACTCTTTGCTAACTTGAAAATTTTCCTTGAAATTATCTAGAAATCCTGCATAAATATCACTCAATATGCACAGACAGATGCTACAGAACACCCACATTTCTTCCTGGAAAGTCCTTGGCAGAAATACCAACCAGGCATGTTCTCATCTCCCAACTCAAACACCATCTTTTGGAAACATCTCATTCATGTTTCTACAACAAGCTGTTCCTGGACAGCTTGTGAATTCCAAGAATGAGCAGTGATGGGATGAAAATCATGTTCATATAAACATGTGTTAACATAACAGAAGCTTATGGAAATCTGTCACTTCAGAAAATCTGATATGAAATGCATCCCAAGTCTATGGTTACTTACTTTTCTAATGTTCTGGAATCTCCTGTGTACTCTGGAAGATCATTTAAGTCTCGGGGTGAAGCAGAAACCTGTTCTGCATTTATTTTTAATGCTTGACCATCCTTTCCTATCACTTCAAGTCCTGTCAGTCCCAGGTAATGAGAGTCTCCCCAGGTCATGGTAAAGTTCAGTTGCAGGCCTATATAAAGGAAAATACATTTAATGTCTCTATAAACTTCCTGGTTTGAAGTAACAAGCCAATATTAACATGCAGGCAAACCCCAGTGACTAGCAGCATGTATATTTTGTAGGGATTAAATAACTTTATATGCTGGAATTGGATATTTCCTGGTTTGTTTGTCCACCTCCATGTAACAGCAGCTCCTTTTAATCTGTGTCAGAGCCCTTCAATGTGCTACCAACACCTTGTTCACTTGAAATTACACAAGTGCTGATCAAGCACGTTCCCAAGTGTCTCATTACAGGGACTGCACACTGACAGGCAGCCGGTGACACCTTTAAGCAGTTACATGAGAGATTTTGTGATTATGCAGACACAGAGAAGACCCATTAGTCTGAAGTCCATCCATCATCTTTCACCAGCTAAGTGACTATGTAGATTCGTATAAATCCGGCCTCTCAGAAATCCATATATTTTTACAGAGCATCTACTCACAGTTAAAGCAAAGAAAAAAATTTGGTTTACTAATGTTTTTAAGTTATTTTCTTCACATCGGAACTGGACACATGGAAGTATTTTCTTGGGACAGCATCAGTGAAAAGCAGCAATATTGATCAGGCTGTATCTCCAGAAAATAAACAGGAAAGAAAAGCTGGATGGACAAAAGGCTGAATGTGTATCTTCTGTTCCACCTGTTTTATGCCTTACTGAAAAGACAGAAATAGCATGTACAGATATAACCAGTAATATTCCAATCTCATGAGGTTCCATAAAAATCCATCCCTGTGAATTAAAATTATCTTTCATTTCACACACTATAGAAACCCACAAACAGTCAGGTTGGGTAGTGTCTAAAGAAGCACCAGTAGTCATGATGCTTGTAAAACAAACAAGCATTAAACCTATTAAGCCACCCAGCCCAGTTACCCCTAAAAAGCCAGAGCAAGTCTTGATACACACATAGATTCATGTGGGTGTAAGATCTCATTAGCATTTGCAAGGACACGAAGAAATAAATAGTTCTGTCAGCTGACAAATCCGGAGCTATGGCTCCACTGAGCCTATTCCCAAGCCCAGCGCTAAGACTACCCCTGCTCAGGGTACAAGCAGGCAGGAGTTCTCAGGAGAAATCAGTCTGTTCTCCAGTGGAAAGCTGCAGTGAAGCAGCCATCCACACAGATTTAGTATTCCCCAGAGTTCAGTATTCCTTCACAGAATCTGAGGATGACACAGGGGAAAAGGGACCTCTGGAGGTGTCTAATCCAACTCCGAGCTCAGAACAAGTCCAGCTCAAGGCTCGCAGGAACTCATCCAGTGGGAGTTTACCTGTCTCCGAGGCTGGCAGATTCCAAACCCTCTCAATCCAGTGTTGGATTGCTCTCAGGGTGAAAAAAATTTCCTAACATACTGCTGGAAATTCTTGTCAAAGGACCAGGAACTGCTCCTGAAGCTTTTGGGCTATCCAGAAACTCTCTGGACAACAGGTGAAAGTCCCACAGAGAGCTGGTTTGGTACAGGATAATGAATCAGGTACTTTAAGCAGGGATATAACACTCTGATCTAGCTTTACTGTAGGGTTTCTATTGTCAATCCAATCTGAAAAATTCAGTCAGTCTGCATAAATACAAAGGATTGGGAGAGAATTACTGGGTAATGGACACAGCTATTAGAAATCCCATTCAGGGACTAGGCAAATGGCTAATGTTATTTTTCTGAGATTAAAAGCCAACTGTTCCAATGTAATGTTGTAAATGCCATAGCAAACAAAGCTTCTGCCTTAAATATTCAATTACTCTTCTTTATTCTAGACCCAGCATCTGTCACAAAGTGCTGTACAGCTCTGACAAATCAGATCCTCCTTGATAACGTGTTTGGGGGAAGGCTAGTTCAGCAAGAAGTAAATGTAAGAACTTACATTTTCCAGTAAATATTCCTGTTCCCTTGGGTATGCATTCAGAGACAGAGTCTGGCTCTTGAACCTAAAAAGAAAGTCAACAGGTACAAGGAAGGGGTTCAATATTACACTTACACTGACTGCTTACAAAGTGTGATATTTGTTCCTGTTTCTTTTTGTATATCAATTTCCCCTCTGCCTCCCCACCCAGGCTGTCCCGCAAATAATGGAAAACATGACCCAAAATGTAGAATATCAGATGGATTCTTAGAAAGCCAAGACAATTAGGGTGGGTTTTTGCTTAGTGCATATAGAAATGTGAAATGGGAGATTCCACAGTGTGAGCTACCTCTTCTCAAAGAGGCTGAAATTCTTAAATCACACTTATTTCCCTGCAGACTGCCATCAGCAAGTGATAATATGCTGTATTTGCAGTATGTTGCAAATCTGTTGCAGAGACAAGAAGTCTGGAAGGAAGTCAAGACCAGAGAGTGCCACCACAATTTCTTCTCAAGAATTAAGAGGCAGAACAAACAAGCAGACTTGCCCAAAAGCTTGTGCTTGTGCTCTGGCAATGCTAATTAAAAATTGCCTATGCTATTCAGAAAAGTGAAGAAACAGATGACAAAATTTGCTGATCACGCTGGGGCAATCAGGGTAGTAAAGACAAAAATGGCAAAGGATTGCAGATAGAATTCACTTCATTGAGTAAGTGTGATAAAATGGCTGATTCTGTTCACTGTGGGCAACTGTAAAAACATTACACACGGGGAAAACAATCCCAACCTCACATATACCAGTACTGGGCTCTAAAATAAACAATAGCAGATTAGAATGAAATCTTGGCATTTTTATAAGTAGCTCTATAAAAACATCAGCTCAATCCTCATCAGTAGTCAGAAGGCCAAACAGGAAATTAGAAGTCCAGACTCCTTCTCTTTAATTCATCATTAGAAATAAACTTCCTGTCATCCACAATACATCAAATGCATCTACACTGTGCCTAAGAAAAATAAACAAAGACTTGTCAACACTTCTCTCCTACTGTTCCATGAGATCCCTGCAGTTTAACCACTGATCCCCAGGATCTCATGTGTTCCCAGACTGCAATATCCTTCATGTGGCAGCAAATGTCCCTGGGGGAATCAAGGTAATTCAGGTGAGACTGAACACGAAATGGGCTCTGAAATAAACCCACAGAACCCACGAAGTGGAAAACCCTTCCCACTGGGGGTACCTCTCTCACAAACCAGTGACTCTGTCAGGGTTGTCTGATGCATCTTCCTCAGAACAATTATAAAAGACCAGCCTCGGAATTAAAATTTGCAACTTTACTGAAAATCAAAACCCAGGGACACAATAAAAGTCACTGGGTTTACAGACTGCAAAATAATGCCCTCCCTAGCAGACCACAAACCATTTGTGCCAAGGCACATTATCGCCTCTTTTCTCCCTTTCAGATCCCTTCCTAATGATTCCATTCCATTGATGCCCAATATATTTTCTTTCAGATATGGTCTAATTTTCTACTATTTCAACTACTTCTGCTAGTGGGCATTGTCCTACCTGTCTTCTTAGATTCTTATGGCTAAAACAAAACACCACCATAATACAGGAGTTATTGGAAAAGTAATAAAAAGTAGAAAGTATTACCATGGTCTTACACCTGACCATACTGTACAGCACCTTCCCTGTGAGGAATAACTAAAGTAGGAACAACCATTCTGGGAAAGAGAGATTTAGAAGACTAACACAGGGGCATAAATCTCTCGAGTGGCTTGAAGAAGGGAGTGGGGAATAATTGCTTAGTTTCTTCCAACACAAAACCTAGAGGACATTAAATGAAGCTAGCAACAAACAGAAGGAGGTTCTTTGTGCCATGCAAGTTCAGCTGGGAAAATTGCCACAGAGCACTGTAAATTCTAAAAGTGCACGTGGGTTCAAAAAGCTGGTGGATGAATTAATGCAATAAAAATCTGTGGCAGGATATTAAACACAAAGGTTAAGTTTAAAAGTCCTTGTGAGACACACTTCTAAGGGCTGAATGAGTGTTTCAGAGAAACACCACTCTACATTTGTGCTGTTCTTTCTTTCTCCCTAAGCACCCACTACTGGCCACAGAGCTGAATCAAGTGCAGCAGTCACAGGTCTGATCTGCTGTAAAAGTCAGCATGTTAAGGATTCCTGAATTCATGGACAGGCATTCACGGCCATGGATAACACTGACAGAAAAGTAAGACACTTCTGTAAGAGCTTTTGGAAAGTTTTTAGTAAAACACACCATTTCATCTACTGAATGTGCAACAGGCAATAAAGGTGAATGATCAACAGCAGGGACTGTTCAAACTGGTCAATACTGGTCTGACAACGTTAGGCTGGGGAAGATAAATTGTGCAGTGGATCCGTATCATTCTGGTAGCATAAACATCCCCCTACAGAACTCCTGATGGTACCAGCAAATACACAGTGACAGGGAGATCAATGGCTCAGTCACAATAGCTTTTGTTATTCCACCGCTGATACAGCAGTTTCAGAGTTAGAACAGGGGTGTGAAGGGCATCAGAGCTGAACAGCAAAATGAAAGGCAGAGCCTATGTCTGAGCAAGGACCAGACAGTCCAGGGCCAAGCTTCTGCCATGGAAGAGGTGAATGCTCACAATAAACACGTGATCAGGAAAAGAAAGGTGAACTTCAATTCGTGTTCATGAAATCCTGCACCGCGCAAAGTCCCGAACAGTTTCGGATACTGCAAGCAAAGGTGGGATCAAAATTACTGGAGAAGTCCAAAGGCTAAAGTCACTGACTCGTGGTCTTAACAGTGAGATCAAATTCCAGTGTCATTGGATTTCCTTTTGTCTTGTGAGCCACAAGAAATAGAGGACAAGACAGGAGGGGAAGGTTAGGCAACCACACAAGGCTCATTAGGAACCATATATCCATGGGAACAATTTGCTGGAGCACCTGGAATTTGGACTGATTCAGCTTTGGATCTCCTGACAGACTCACATCTAGGAGTATGAACCCTAGAAAAAGACAACCTCACTGATGCAATGGAAGGTGCTCAGGAAGATTCTGAGAAAGTAGAAAATTTTAAGGAAAACAAGTCAAAGACTGCCGCACACCCTCTTGAGAAAACCCTGTGGGATCTTTGCTCAGACATTGGACTGTTCAGGGCCAGAATGGCATAAGGCAAGAGCTCAGTGCTTGGAAACACAGCCTTCCTCCAAGGAGTGAAATAGCTTCTGCGTGGAACAGAAAAGAGGCATTTTTATGCTGCAAAATGCACACAAACCTGTGACGGTGGTAGTCAAAAAAAGAAAGAGAGGAAAAATAAGGGGATGGTTGAGAGGAAGAGACCCTTCTCATTTAACATACTTAATTTGTGGAGGAAGAAACCAGCAATATGGAAAATATGGAAAATCCTTTGGTTTGGAGTGCCAGGGAACACAGCTACTCATGATGTGAGTAACTGTATGGGAAAAATCACTGACATTGCAGAAACCTTCAGGAGTACCCAAATCAAAAAGAACTCCCTCTGGTCTCTGTCCAAGTGAGTAGAGAAGTAGGCTTATTAATTAACCAGAGAAACCAAAATTTGGAGGACCTTTAGGGCTTTAAAAAAATAGCATAAATTATTGATCTGGTGAAAAAAAATGTTTAAAATAGTCATAATTGTGTTAGTTCTTCTGCAGTTTTACTCCAGCCTGGAAATGTGTCTATTACTTCCACGTTTCAAAGAGACATTTACAGAGAGTTTTGAACACAGAGGCCCCTACCTGCTGATCCTCTGTTCTCAACCCTGCTTGAGTAAAAGGTCTCTCATCTCCCTCCCTGTCAGCAGTTGTTGGCCTCTTCAGCTCTTCCTCATATCTCAGGGAGCTGGAGTCTCCCATTTCTCCATCATATGTCTCATCATAGCAGTAAATGGCTTCAAGAATATCATCATCAGTAGTGAACAAGATGGTATCCCCAAAGTGCTCTGGAGCTGAAGGCAACACACAGAATTAAATGGAGAAGTAATTCGAAAAGAATCTAAAGAATGGTAAAAATTATTTTTGGTCCTTCTTTGCATTTAATTTGCAGCAGTGTTTAAAGATAATATATGGCGAATTGATACTGACTTCTGCTATAATTAGTGTTTCACTCTCAAACTTGTACTGCACAATGGAGAAACCCAGAGAATTCAGTCAGATTTCAAATGCATATAAAAGAAAATGGGAAAAAAGCTTCCCAATCACCTTTTCCAAAAGACCACGTATGTGAAAACAAGCAAAAAGCTGCAACTTTGAAATTGCTAGTGCCTATCTGATGGGATCGAAACACAGACTTGTTGCTAAGACATAGTTAAAAATGGAGATTAGCTCTGTATGCTGCTAAAATCCCCAGTATCAGTGCAGAATGCATTAGTGGGCTTTGCATTATGTTTTTAAATTAAACACCAAGACAAAGTAAAGTGCCAGCTTGCTTTGAAGTGGAAAGTGATAACAAACAAGCTAAATGTATTTTGTTTGTATTGTACTGCTGTTTCCACAAGGAAAATAAGAAATGATAACCTACCTCCAGACAAGGTTCCTGAGGCTTTGGCAATCTCTCCTTTAAAGATACACTGCTCATCCAACAACATGATAATGTCTTTCACACCTCGGAACGAGTGTATGCGGGATTTATTGTAATTCCAAATCCTAATCATAGCTACCTGACAGGAATTCACAAAGTCAATAAAGACAAAGTGAGGTTTTCCAGGGGTAAACGGTGCCAGCCAGAGGTGCATATCATCCTGGGTCCGATTCACCCCATCTATTAGGTTGGTTACTACCCTGGGATCGTTTCCATAAGCTGGTAAAATATTTATATCAGGGGGTTCAGCTGTTATTTTTGCAATCTGAACAGGCTCTCCTTTAGAACTGAAAACTTCAATTCCATTAAGACCAACATAATGTCTGTCTCCCCACGTCGTTCGGATGTCTATCACCAAGTGCTGCCCATAAGGTAAAACAGGGATTTTAAAATCACTTCCATCCTGTGTCTCCAAAGAATTTTCTTCCTCTTGCCTCTTTGGTAGCGTTTGTAGTCCCTCTTTTCTCTGATATTCTCCAGGCCGGCTGATTTTTTGCTGATGGAGAAACTCATCAAAGATATCCCCTTGAAAATCCATGTTCGAGATCCGGCCACGGTGGGAATAATTAAATTTCACCAAGGAGTTCCAGGACTCCTGCAGAGTGTGTTCTTGCTCACTGCACCACTTCACTCTAGAGGTTGCTACGTCCTTGATGGGAAAGTCTTCATCTGAAAACAACATTACAAAGGCATTTAACGTACAAACAGGACTGGGAGCAAACCACTCCAACACTGACTTTGCAGAACGATGCCGGTCATATCCGTGTCCCTCACTGCGAAACTCTCTGACAGTAGCACTTTTATTTTGCCTCCCTATCATGAAGGCCACATGCCCCAGTTCCCCTTCCCCACTCAGACATAATGAACACCATCACTTTTAACTATGGAGGAGCAGAACTCCTGCCATGATACAAACGGCAACTAAGTTTGAGGCTGTGAATTCTTGACTCAGCCCTTAAAGAAACTGGGATTTTTGCCCAGTGATATTTATTGTGTGGCTGTCACAAGAGTTTAAATCATCCCTCTGCATATCTGCAGATCTTTCATACAGCTTGAAATGGCTGAACTGGTTAATGTAAAGCACTACAGAGCAAAGCTGATTCTTCCTCTCAAAATGAGCCACAGGTATATAAAGAAAAGTGGTGGGAAAAGGAGTAGGTTCAGCATACAGGGAGGATGAGGTGAGCATTGCATTCTCTGCAAGTAATGTCCAAATATTTTTCCCACTTTTCAGCAAGTGTGAGACGTAGAAGGAAGATAATGACAAGATATCCAATGGGAATGCAGTGAGGACAACAAATCAGGGGGGCACAGTGGGAGCAAAGCATGTTCTCCTTGTGGCTGCGCTGGGGAACTGCCTAATTTCCATCTCAAAACAATTAAGAACAGATAATAACCAAGATTTTCAATAAAGCAGTCACTCATGTATTTTCCTCAAATAAATGAAGAAAAGGAAGTGGAGTACTAAACAATTACAGGCCCGTGGGCCAGATTTTACTTCTGTACAATGTCCTTGGGTGGATACTAAAACAAATGGTTGTCGAGAACAAATGCCAATTGCTGTAAAATGCAAAAGAATGTTTTCCCAAAAGACTGCTCAAGACTCACTTTTAACTGTGTTTTTGGAAATACTGGAAAGAGGCAACGTTCCTAATCCATCTACAGCAAATAATCACTTACAGTGGGGACACGTGAGAGAAAATTAAGAAATTTAAAGCAGATGGGAAACTACCTGGAAAAGGGCTGTCTTCCAGAATGAAAGGCTGGAGACCAACCTGGCCACACTTCCTCACCCCACAAGGAAAATGCAGATATGAAGTAAAGGTTCATATTTCAGAGAACATCAGACATTTATAAGTCACTTTCTCGCTCACACCACTACCAGCACAGATACTCAAGAGGTGGGTGATCCCCACCAATACATCCCAGAGCCTCACAGTTCACCTGGAGAAGGTACTGTACATATATCTACCCCTTGAAAATGTCAAAGCTTGAAAAATTTCAGGATGAGTAGAGTACAGAAGAGTGTTTGACATCCATTGACTTTCCCTGTTTGGGAGGGTTTTTCACTTTTCTTTTTAAACATTAAATACTTCCAGCAGTCCAGAGGTTACAGTTCTGAAGCCCCTCTGGGGCCGTGCAATGGCAAGTTAACAGGTTTGTGAGCTACATTAGAGAGTGACAACAGGAGAAGTGGAGCACTGAAAGGAAAGCAGAGGTGGCCCAAAAGCAGAGGCCAACGGCTGAAGGCTTACAGGGTTTGGCTTTTTTCCTTTCAAGAATCAAAAATGCATTATTTATTAATGACACCTCAAACATCCAATTCCCCTGGGGGTTCAGGAGTGGTTTGAACCACCAATTCATCTGTCCAGATTCTGACGGCAACACACACCACACAATTCCTTTCAAAACTTTGGTAAACTACATTTTGGGGCAAGACTACATAGAAAAAACCACCTTTCTTCTCCCTCTGTTGCGGTAATCTATTTTTTTACTCCCCTCAGTTATAAACAGCAATCATATTTCCATGCTGCAATCACATGCTTCATTTCCCAAATCATTCTAAAAGCTCTCCTCTGTATCTGTTCCACTTGGTAATCAGCTTTCCTGAAAATGGATGATCAGAGCTGCAGTTTTCCAACTGAGGACTCACAAGCGCCTGTGTTGAGATATTAAGGTTTCCCGAGTACCCAAAATGCCTCTGCTGATCCATCCTGGGAGTGCAGTGCTCCAATCACTGCTCACACCAGCATTTCAGTCAATCTGCTATCATCTACTCAACCGTGATTCTCCTCTTCCTCGGTCATTTGCAATTGATGATTACCCAGCTTACAACTTAATTTTTGGTTATTAGTCCCCAAGTGAGCCTGCAAGCATTCTACTGAATTGCATTCCATTGCTCCAGTCCTCAAGTTCATCGTTCTGTGCAGTTCTTCAATCTCCTTAACTCATAATAAACCAAATTATATGTTATTTGCAAATTTTATCAGCATACTCCCACCATTTCCTTTGCACATTAAACTGGTTATCAAAGAAAAATTGATGTTTTTATAGCAACATTAACTCGAGCCGAGCCAAGCCTGTACGTGCTGTTCCTAATTCCTGTTGTTCTTGTGAGCCATTTAGTGACCAAAGCCATGCTGTGACATCCACAGGAGCCTGGGAGCCTTCCCTTTGTCCCACTCTCCACTGGGAACTGCCCTTCTCCCAGCCCCAGGCCAATTAAAATCCAGCACTCTCAGGGAAACACTTAAAAAGGTTTCCCTGTTGCTAAAGCTCTCTCAGCTCTACTTTGAAGCTGGCTTTACCCTGCACACACAGCAGAGAGAACAAAAGCTGCTGGGTGCCTGCAGTTTCCCAGAGACTAAAACACATTGGGAGCTTTAAGCACCACAGGACACAACCTGCTCTGAGCAGAATTAGAGGGCATTATATAGAAAAATGATAACCCCCATCTTATAGTTTACGTTAAAATTCCTAATTTATTTCCATTTTTATAACTGAACAGAACTTCCCAAGGTGGGATTTATTGACAGTTTTCCCAATGTCAAGGCTTTAATGTAACAGGTACTGTAAAATGTGTGAAACAGCAAACGGGCTGCAGCGAGCGGGTGGGTGAAAGGCAGGTGGCACCTACTCCAAACTTCCCTATTCTTCTCTTCTTTGAGGTGTAACTTCAGATATACTGATGAAATTGCTGTTTTCTCCACAGAGGGTCAGACAAGGAAAAATTCAGACATTCTAAGTTTAGAAAGAACCATTTTCCTCACCTTTGTCTGAAAAATCCCTGCAGTACCTGCTGCAGAATTTGAACTGGCACTCCTTCGTTTAGGTACATTTTCTGTTCCTTATCACCATTACTTTAATGTAAACACCCAAATTCAATACACAGTAGGATATGTTTTCATGTAAATTGTTCTGATGTTAAATCACCCCCAAAATTTCAGTTTGTAGTTCTTTGTAACATCTTATTTCAATTCTCTGGGTCTTGTTGTCCTTGTTCTATGAAACCTTTCATTTGAGACAAGAAACTGAATGCTGAAGAATTACAGAATGCCAAGGAAGGGGCATGAAGGGTCCAAAAAAGAGGAGTCAGAGTGATACGGCTTGAAACTGAAAGATGAAGACAAAAATAGATCCCAAGCAATGGCAAGTTGGTTGAAAGAGAGGCAGAGTAGAACTTGTGGGTAAGAAATTCTATTTTTTCTGTTATTTACACTTGTTAAACACAAAAATATTATCTCATGCCCTGCAAACTTCATAGCCATGGATTGCCAGATGTTGGCAGAGAGGGGAACTTAGGAAGTTGCACAATTTTCCTGCTCTTCCTTGGGGACACACTGCTGGATCCTGCCAGAGGCAGAACACAACTGCACAAAGCTGGATCCTCCACCTCCAACGGGAGGTCTAGGGAAGGAGGACAAGGATAATCAACAGCACAGAGCAGGCAACAGCTAAATTTATTAGAAAATTCTTCATAAATAAGCAGGATGTCTGAAGGAGAGGTTTGTAAAGTTACGAGCAGAGAAGGAAAATACGGGTAGTTTTCCATTCACTCTGAATAAATATATTGAGCACCTATTCTCACTGAGAAAGACACAAAGCTACTACACAAATAAACCCTGCAAATTTACTCACTACCTTGAGGACATACTCGTCTTTATCTTTCTGCAGATTTTAATTGATATTAGCAAACATTTGCTGTCTGCAGAACTGTCAATTTTTAGAATATAATTTACTGGAATTTAGTCTTCCATCTGCTGCAAATAAATTAAAAGCCCCTAAATCAGAATGTAAATTTTTCTGAAGAGTACTTCATATCAGGTGTAGGACTAGGAGAGAGACTGAGTAGTCTCATGAGGAAAATACCTCAAATAGCCAAACTAACATCCCCCGTCTATACCTCCAGGAATCTCAAGAGGTCCCTTCCCACCTAAAATGAGTTTGTGCGTCTGCAAAATGGAGAACGTGTCAGCACTTGCACTACGGTTGCTATTGTGACCTCTTACCTTTGAGAGCAGAATCATCTTCTCCGAGATTTAGAGTGTTTAATCCCAGCTTTTTACCACACATCACACTTCTCCTTCCACTCGTAGGGTACTGTAAACTGCAGCAGTTTTTGTTAGAAAGGGGCTCAAAAATGTCCAAGTCCACATCAGCATCCTTTCTGGTCAGCATTTGTGATCTCCCATCTCCAGTTGCATTTCTACTACTGGGTCCTCCCAGTTCATGTCTCTGACATTTGACATCCTCATTTTTGAGATCTGAAAAGTTTTTCATTATTTCATCTGGCTGTGTTTGAAATCTTGAGTTTAAATTCTGTTCCGTAGCAAGCCACAGAGGCTTCTGCCTACTGGGAGTAACTTGATTATTCTGTGTTACCTGGGAAGATGACTGCAACCAAGAAGGAACTGCACCTGCAGAATCAGACAATTTTCTTCCTGTTAACTTTTCCATTTGCTCGCTCAAACAAAGCTCATCATCAGACTGAACATGCTCTGGAACTGCTGCTACCGCTGCCTCCTCTTTGGCATCTTTTGTACAAACTTGAGATGGGAACACTTTCAGATCGTCCTCTAACGGAGACAAATTTTTCTTTGTAAAGCTGATTGAGTTCATCTTAGGCTCAAGAAGATTTTCTTCTGGCAGAGCTTTCCAGTTCAGTGAAGTACTGGTTGAGTCTGAGCATTTAAAATGTAGGTCTGTTCTCTTGTCTAGGACTGCAGGTGCATTTCCTTTCCTCTCAGTTGAGGGAGATGCTGAGGTATCTTGCTTGTGATCCGTAAGGTCAATTGTAGTGTTCTGGTCAGCAAGGAGATCTCCAGAGCCTCTCTCTAATTCACCATCAAATACAAGGTTCTCATCAACATACAACTTCACCTTCTTTGCTCCAACATCAAGGTCCTACAAAAATAAAAGTATGAAGATTTCAATCGAGTTTTCAAGCATTAGATATCACTGCTCTGGGCCTCTGACACTTGAACACTTAATCAAAAGGCAGATGAAAACAATTAAACCCTGTGTCAGTACGTGCTTTGACTACTTTTAATCTAAAGCTGAAACAACTAAAAAATACTGTGGAATATATAAGATTTTTTTTTTTTAAGGACTGAAAACCCTGCTAGACATTGCTATGAACCATTTTGTCTGACAAGGTTTGATTATTTAGAAAAGCTTGAGGGAAAAAGCCTAGATTAAGTACAATTATATTTCATCAGGGTATAAATTCCAGAGGCACATTTTGCTTCAGCATCTCTAAGATTCACCACTTTCACGACATGTTCCACAGTGAACAACCACCCAGATCAAAGCCACCAGAGTTAAAAAGAGTTACAAAGAGTTACAGAAATGCAGAGCTAGAAAGTACAGTGAGAAAAAAATCATCCAGTCCATCTCTTTCCACTGAAGAATGTAAAAAGACCTACACCATTGTGAAGAAATATGGTTTTAACAGTTTTCAACTAATCTGCCTTGATAGCCTATGCCAACACTTAACCAGCCTTTTAAACAGCAGGCCTTTATCTCAGACACAATTCTGCCACTCACAACTTTATCTCTATGTTCTTCTTCTCTGTGGCACTCACCAATACCTGATTTTTTTATTCCATTGAAGTTGGAACTAATGTTCTTTCTATTCTCTTCACCATTTCCATATAACCTTTTCTCCCCCTTGACAAAAATACCATTATCTTCAAAGAAAATATAGAAGATGAGACACAATCCATCTCTTTTCTGTTCTCTAACTTGTCCATCTTGCGGAGTCTTTCAGAGACTCTCTGTTCTTTCCTTCTTTTTGTGAAAACTAAGAAGCTTTTGGTGAAAGTAAGAAGTTTCAGTT
Source organism: Mohoua ochrocephala (assembly GCA_013398855.1). Classification (NCBI taxonomy): domain Eukaryota; kingdom Metazoa; phylum Chordata; class Aves; order Passeriformes; family Acanthizidae; genus Mohoua; species Mohoua ochrocephala. The sequence goes on along the minus strand of VZTA01009283.1, from coordinate 402,951 downwards.
TCATCCCTCTTGCTCATCTCCTGCATGTCAGTTCTCCTTGAATACTGATTTAAATTTTCCTCTGCTCCCAGACTAAACCAGTCACTCTGTCCCTTCCAAGTACAAATGTCTCTGGTTCTTCATTCCTGAGCACACTGTTTAAGGCTTACCAGTTTTCATAGCTTCCATCCTGTTGCCTTCCCAATAATAACATGCATGAGGCAAAAAATTGCAACATGGACCTACCCAGAGGAAAAGCAGAAGATGCAGACATGACAAGAAAGCTACAGGTGAGGGAGGGGAGTAGGTGTAGGAATGCAGGACACATTCCTGATAGGAAAAGATAACCTTCACTAAGTTCCCAGAGAGCAGCTGTAAACCCAGTTTAATTGGCTATTATGGCATGGCTGCCTGTGGTACTCCTGTAGGATCATAAAGTGCTGTATTTCTGTGCTGATGCAGTCAGCCATAAAACAGGATATTTTTTCCCCTTGAACGAGGACACTGCTAGATTGATCTAACTGGGGATCAAACCACTTCAGTAATTACACCTATTGAAAATTACCTGCATGGCTTTGCCTGGAATTGTGATGGGGAAGAGAAAGACTATCAGGATGCCCCAATAATGCTATTTTTAAAACTTCTGTATGTCAAAACTGCCAATGTCCTCCTTAAATGCTAGAGATAATGGATATTCACAGCTGAATTTGGGATAACTGGAACATTTCTCCCTAACATTCCAGCTCTACTGCTGCTAGGAATACTCAGCCCTTAGTTCTGCCTGGAATTAGGGAACTAATTTTTACTAATTTTTACCTGGAAATTGGTATAAACTGAAGAGGACCACAGAAATAGAGATGTACATTTGGAAAGTATCTGTCAATGTCATCTTTTTAAATTAAAATCAGCAACTTCTTAAGAACAACTTGTTTTGAAATGAATCCCACTGCACTCACCAGCAGCAGAGGAGGACAGGTAGACAGAGAAAACACTACAAAATGAGATCGTGGAGCTCATTCTCCCTGAAAAAGGGCCAGTCAAGCCCAAAAAAAGGGCCAGTCACTGCAAAATTAAAGATCCAGTCAGTGGGACTCTGTTCTTTGATGCCTTGGAATGATTGGGGTAGGTATTTTAGGAAGCAGAAAAGGTGTCTGAACTGTACCAAGATGAAGCAGCCAGGTATTTCTGGGATAATAGAGACAAACTGGACTGGGGCAGGCGTTCCAACAGCTGATAGCTCAGAAGAGCTAATGAAAATCTTCGGCACCAAAATCCTGAGCAGACTGAGCCTCAGGGAGGAAAAATCTGAACAGATCTCAGAGACTCCAAGAACAAACATATGCAGGCACTAGACTAAAAACTGCTCTTTTTCATTCCCTCCCACCCCTCTGCTGAGTTTCCAGTTGCTTAGTGATCTGTTCTGGTGGAAAAGATTGACAGTTTAGCTTCCCCAGTACCACTGCTCAGCTCTCCTCGAGCGTGAGGAGGCTGGAAAAATCCCTTCCTCATGAGTAATCCCACCCTGTAAACAGACACCCAATACTTCATCCAGGGCAGGGCTTTTCCCTCCTGGAAGAGTAATTAAAAGGGCACAATGTCTCAGAAAAAGCAAGGAGGTATGAGCAGTGTCAGAAAGAAAAAAGATTTTGTGAAAATAATTCTGGTTTCTTTTGATGTCCCTTCCCAGCTTGCACCCTCAGCCCTCCCAGAGCGTCTGCTGGGATAGTGCCTCCCAAGGAGAAAATAAGGATGGTATTTCTGGCCATTTCTGTGATATTTGTGCATAAAGGACAAAGCTTAAAACCAGAGGCACTTTTCTGAGAATTCCTCCTGGACAGAGGACCTGAAATTGCTTCAGCCTGACTTTTCAGAGAAGTGCGGAAAAGAAGTCAAGAACCAAAGAAAATTCCTCTACAAAACTAATTGTGCTGGAACAAAGCTTCTGCATCCTTACAGACAACGCACCCCAGGGGTAATCCAGCACCGAAAAAAACCCCAAGAGAATGGACAGGAACATATGCACAGGAGGAACAAACACACGGGCAACCACCTGAAGAAGAAAATTATTGAACGGAGACCTTAATGCATTTAAGTATTGATTCCGTTCCCAGTTTTGTGGAGACATACAACAGACTGGAGCTTTGAAAAAAGTTTTAACAGCCCCAAGTAACGATGCAAGTTCAAGGCTGCATCAAGTAGTTACAAAATGTCTGACTGTTGCAGATAAACGTGAAAAGAACTGGCTGCTCTTACACTTGCTCCCTTCCTGCAGACTAAAAATGACCTCCTTTTTTGCAGGTCTCATCTGAAGTAAATAAAGGCAAGATGAAGCATCCTCTGAGACCTTCCTTGTAATTCAGTGAATCAAGGAATCTATGACAATGATGTCATCTGACTTTTACAGCTTCCTTCAGACATATTTTTTCTCCTCTCAGGCTCAAGTTCTGAAATTCAAATATACAAAAGTACCAGCCTGACTTAATTTTTGGCCTATTTTTGGCAGCCATACTTGGACATCTCTCACTTACGTGGCTTTTGAGGGAAAGAAGAGTTAGAGTGACTACCAAAATCCACACAGAAATCTGGCTCTGGATTTACATTAGCAGGAAGAAAATTGGTAGTTCATTGTATTTTGGGGTTTTATACTTCTTAGACAAAACTTCCTCATGACAAATTACAGAATTAGGCAGAACTGCTTTGTATTATTCTTTCACCTTAAGGATAATGAGACGTTTCTTCAGCAAGCGTAAACTGCAGCATTTCCCCCAAAATCCATAGGATTATGCTCCCAATGGATTTTACACGTTGCCTCATAACAGGTTATTAAAGAAGCCGAGCCTTGAAACACAGACAAACACTTCTGTGTACTTCCTGCATTATATTCAGTAGATTTGGTAACAAATCATACCATTACCTCCAAGAACAGCAGCCCTTTCGCACACTCTAATGATGATGGAACATCCTGTAGACCACATTTTAGTGAGAAAAGCTATTAAAATTCCAGGAAAATAAAGATAAATCACGTTGTAGTAAATTTGTTCTAAGCTGTGCCTTCCACGGCCATTTCCGCATGTATAAATTACCATATGTGCTTATATAAGAACATGGATGAGAGCAAAACCAGAGGGATAAAGCCTCTTATTTATAATCCAGGACAGCAAATCCTCTTTGATCCAGTACCTGGGATTTTTTTCTTAACATCACAGTGTACAAACAAGAATAATATTCATGGTGACATTCAAACACACAGACAAGAGACCCTCTGCCATCTGCCATGATATGTCTCTCTTGCAACAGCCGATTACTTGTTTTATTATGAGCACACAGTAGTGGACTTTTTAATTGTCCCTGGCCAGGGAGGGGGGCTGGAACTAGATGATCTTTAAGGTCCTTCCAAGCCAAACCACTTTATGATTCTCATTAAAGTGACAAACCCCAAACTGAGCAACAGTCAGCCTGTTTATATTTATAGACATCAGAAAGCACATCTTTAAACCCCTATTTATTTACATGGTGACTAAACAGCTGAAAGTCCTGAATATTAAGATGCATTTACCTTTCTATCTTTGTTTCTCACCACAGTAAAGGATTAATGACAGAACGTGCAAGGCTTTTATTAGGTCTTTAGCGATCTTTAATAGCTTTGAAAGCAAATGCTCATTGTGCCCATGAAAACATTATCACTACATTGTTAGCACTTACAATTAAGACAAAAGCAAATTTCACAGCAGACAGGGACACCTCATAGCTCCTCTTTTATTACAGGAAATTGTATCTACTTTTATTTCATGCTTTTAGAAAGATCTCGCTGCATTTCCCTAGGCAAGGCAAGAGCAAACATACAGAGGAGTTGAGAAAAGACTACTTACACCGGGAGTTGTTGTGTTGTAATTCCAAATCTTGATCTTGGATAGACCAAAGTCACGTGACCGGGTGGGATTGCGGATAACAAAGTAAAGTTGGACGGGTGGGTGAAAAGGGCACATCCAAAGGCAGCTTTCCTTGGGGAGCTAAAAACACGGACAAGCAGACTGTCACTAATGCTCTTTCTCCTGGAGCAGGGTATTTTAATTAACTCCCCACCCCCCAGCAGAACAGGCGGCCATTAGAAAAGTAAAGGTTTCATAAAATCTGCTCCGTAAAGAGCAAAACCTCAGCCTCGTTTCCCAAGAGTAAATCCCACTCTCCCGCCTGTCAGACAGCTCCCAACAACCTGGCAACGAGCTAAAGGTCAGCTGCCTGCTGTCCCAGGGAGGCATCTGCACGCTCAGAGCACAGGCACAGCAAGCCCAGTTTATTTTAATCAAATTAATCAGCTTTGCTGGCACTAGGGGGGATCACTGAGCACAATGGACACTCTACAATCATTTTACAATTTCTTCACTTCTGGTTCATCCTCTAAGGAGGGGAATCTTAGAGAATTTTACTTTACTGCCTGCCTCTGTTTTAATCAGGCTTTGCAGATAATCAGCTTCACTTACAGGTCTATTCCTCAGAGCTATATTGGACTCTACACTGGAAATTTTCTAAGATATCACAGAATTCCCAACATGAATTTTACATACAACTGGCAATCAAGAGATGTGAAAGTACCAAAAAATGCCTAATTCTGGACATTGTTAAGAACTGCTACCTCTATATGTTCAGAACGTAGAAAAAGGATATGTGGCAGCTCAGAAAGAAGAAAGTTTCAGAATCAAAATGTTGACTATTAATATATTTGATGTCCAGTGTTAGCCCAAAACAGAGATGAACAAGGGCACAAAGTGAATACACATGCAGGTAACATTCCAGCGATCTGAAATCAGCTGATAAATTAGTTCCCCTTCTGTTCTCAGGGACACACCGTACATAGAGACACACACAGAAGACAACAGGCAGTATCTTTGCACATCTTTCTCTCTGAAGTGAGTGCTTCAGTTTCTCCTGAAGGCAGTAACCACAGAACTTTCCTTCAGAGTACTTTAGCTGTGTGACTAATGACAGTAAGGACAGAGCCTGTTCAGAGCTATCGTGAATAGATGCATTTCTCACCGTGGTCATCTCTGTACTCCAGGCTCTCATGGGTCTCTGCCCCAGAGCCCCTCAAAAAGCTTTGGGAGACTGTTTCTGCTTTTAATGTCAGTTTGGAGCACAAACAGCCATAAGAGTGCCAGACAGGTTTCATCCTTTCTACTTAAAAAGAAAGAAGCCTTTTGACATCAAAGAAATGAAGGACAGCCCTCAAATCACTGTGAGCCCAACTCCAGGGTCAACTTCAAAGCTGCATCATGTTTTTGAAGTCATACTATGAACAAGAATGGTTAAAAAACAATTTCCCCACTGCAGACATCATCTGATGAGCAATCTACCTGCAGACCTCTCAAGCCAGGACCTGACTCCCCAGGAATCAACAGGTTCTGGTGTGTACTGAGAGCCAGAGGTGCCCTCACAGGACGGTACCTGATTCAGCGCCAAAATGGAAAGACCTGTTCCTGCTTCCCCCTGGTTTCTCTGTAAAATTGCACATGATGCTCCAAAAATCAGAGGTTTATCAGAGCCAGACCGAGTGTTGTGTCCTGAGAGGCAGCCATAGAGATCATTTTGTTTATCAGTGGAAATAAGTGATAGGGCTGAGGTTACACAACCTCCCAGGTGTTAGAGTCCCCGTCAGGGTGTCAAAGATCTGACACCAGAAATTGTAGGCGCCTTGATGGATCCATGCCAAAACTCAAGAGACTGAGGAGGACTCTCACGTTTTATCCCAAAGACTGAGGTCATGTCTTTGCCTTCACAAGAGGTACTTGAGCCTGGGGTTACTGACTTTGAGTTGAAAAATCTAACCCAAAAATTCTTTGAACCATCAGGGTGAACCTGATATGTTAAGGAGTCAGAATCACATTTGAACTGAACCAAGGAAAAAGGGGACAGTGGAAACCTTTAGTCGTAAGATTTTGTGGGAGATTGGCCTCAGGAACTGCTTCTTGTGGGCACTGAAGGCGTAAATGCTGCAGAGTAAAGGAAGCCTCACGCACTGTGAAGAGGAATGACACAGGTCTAAGGGCTGTGAAGGGTGAAGAAATCCCTTTGTCAGATATTTACCTGTCCTCGTTATTCTGAGGTTTAAAAGACCTCTATATACATATAAGAATCAAAAGGTTTACGGAAAACAATTTCAATAAAATACCTTATCTATGACTTACTAAATATTATCACAGAATCCCAGAATGGTCTGGGTTGGAAAGGACCTTAAAGATCATCCAGTTCCAACCCCCTGGCATAGGCAGGGACACCTTTGACTATCCCAGGTGGCTCCAAGCCCCATCCAGCCTGGCCTTGGACACTGCCAGGGATGGGGCAGCCACAGCTTCTCTGGGCAGCCTGTGCCAGGGCCTCCCCACCCTCACAGTAAAGAATTCCTTCCTTATATCTAATTTAAAAAGTTGAGAGCACCTGATATTCTGCCAGGCATTTTTTTCTTTTACAGAATATCACAAAATACAAGGAAGGAGGGAGTTTAAGTGCTCTTCTTAAAGGTCTTCAAGGGTAATAAATAAAATAATAAAATAAAATCCCCCATCTTCAATAAGAGTATTCTCAAAGACAAAAGTACACCTAAATGATCAAAGATGGAAGTGTTTTAACTATGGTAAAATGAGTTTTCCACACAACAAGTTTTTATTTCAAGTTTTCATTCTGTTGAAAATATTCGTTGCTTGGAGATTGATTAATTTATTGGGTTTTTAATGCACCCCAAAGGTTTCCTGTATGATCTGAAATGTACACACACTGGAAATGCTGCTCTGCCTTCTGAAGCAATCTGCAGCTCAGGCACCACATACACACAGCCTAAGAGCATACTCCCTGCCCAGATTGCATCTTGGATGCAGCCTCAAGAGAGGAGATTACAGAGTCACAAATCAAGGGAATATATTAATCAATGAAATATAAAAGCTCGTTACTTAAGAATAATGGGATATATAAATGTATGAGTAATACTGAGAATAACAGGTTCATAATGGCTTAATGAATGCATTACCACATAATTTATAAATATCTAGAGAGTCTGAGAGTCACTACAACTACTACTACTACTACCACTACTACTGAGTGTCACCTGCCAGACAGCACAGCCTAAAAAGGAGAATGGGTATTTATGAGATCCAAACTACAATTTTCACTAAGGAACATACTTCAGGTAAAAGTATTTGTCTGGAAATAATACTCCATAAGGAGTTTCAACTAAATTTCAAAATACTGCATATTTGTCCTCTTTCAAGTCTCATCTACCTTGCGAGCAGAAAAGTACCATTAGCATGAAATGAGTTGTAATTTATGTTTTCAATAGGCTGAGTTCTTTAGTATCCTTGTCCACTAAAATCGTACTGATTTTTTACCAGAATCCTTGCTCTGAAGGCCCATGACAACGAATGACACAAAGTGAATGTGCAGCACCAATGAAACTATGGCTGCATGGAGGGCTGTGGACATTTGCTAATTCTTTCACACCACTCACTGTCTTTTGTCCATTGTCATTAGTATGGGAGCACTTCATGTCTCTTCATCTTACTATCTCACACAAGAGCCATGAAAGACTTTTACCTGCCACACATTTTTCTTAATCTCTTGTTTAAAACTACCTACGCACTCTTATATTTGCATGATTCTCCCCTAGGTAAAAAGATAACGAGGGAACGAGAGAAAACAGGCACATTTTCTTTATAAATTTACTTAAGTTTGTATTATCCATCTGAAAAAAATTAGCAGTGAAGATCCTGTACCTTCAGACCACAAGAATTACTTCAGTCCTAAAACATAGTTGTAAATGAATACCAACATCTTGAACTGAAGAGCTGGATTTGTTAATAGTAAGCAATGTTTGTAGTTTTTTTTTAATTATCAGATAGTTGTTATGCAGTCAAAATGCAATCATATTTCTGAACAAAAAACCTGGTGATAGAGTATTATAATGTGAGATTTTAACATCCAGGACTAAGCTGTCTTACATTTAAGTTCTTATTGACCAGGCAGCACAAATCCCCTGGGTTGTCAGCATTTCGAATGTCCACGTCATGAGGAGACACAAAGATCCTCTGGTTGTGTAAATCAAAGAATTCCACCTGGCTCAGTCCCACGTTTGCTGGATTCCCCCAGTTAGAAAGAAGTTCCATAGTCACATAAATGGCATCATGTACTTCCATACCGGTTGTCGTCTGGACCAAAATGAAATATGGTAAAAAAATAAGTGACACACCAATAAAATGTGAAACAAAATCGATTGTTAACACTGCAAAACTAATGGGTCAGAAGCAAAAAGATTGCAAAGTCAAGGCTATTTGGATGACATTCAATCAATCCTTCTGGGTTCCACCAATTCTGCCACACATCAACACTCTTAAAAAGCCTAAAGAGAAGGCAACTCCTTGTTCTTTGTCTGATTCCTTTGCCATTCTGATGAACGGTGATAAATTCTCTTTTCTTACCCTGCCATAGGTTTGTTACTTGATGTAGGGCAGAATTGAGGGATGCAGCTCATTCAGTATTTCTTTTATTTCAATAATACTGGGAAGCACCAATTATGGTGCACATAAGCACAAACCTTCTCTCTCCACATGGAATTTACTCCAGCTTTGTCACCAGCCAGGGATCTGTCACTGTCACAGGCAGAATGGCTCCCACGCTCCGCGAAGGCTTTCAAGAGTCTCTTCTTTTGTCTGAAACAGCATATTCTGGGTTACTTCCTCCCAATTCCCGCATTTTTAAGAAACTGTTGGTGCAAAGGTGAAGAGATGATAGGATGAACCCCACAGGAAAATGCACCCACACACTGAATGACAACTTCTGCAGCATTCCACCTGAGATACACAGAGTTTGGTTAAAAAACTGGGCTCCAGTTCCCAGCTGGTTCTGAGGCAGTGTGAGAAGAGAATGCAGAGGTGATCTGAAGACAATGAAGTGAGATGTTAGTAGATCCTGCTCCACAGAAACTGGCCCAAGGCTGCATTCCCTGATTTGCTACTTGCACGGTATCTCAAGTATTTGAAGATTACCAGGTGTAGCAATTGGACTGGCGATATTCTAAAAAATCTCTCTTCAAAAAAAGGAAGTTATCCTGAAGCAAATATTTGTAAATACATACCTGCTTCCAAAAGGGCAGAATCTCTCCACAGCTCTTGTGACTGTGGTCCTTGTCTGGCGTTTTTCTGGAGGTTCAGTCATTGCAGAAAGAATAGACAAACCAGAAGATGTCTTCTAAGTAAGAAAAAAATGAACAATTCTCAGATTGTTCTCACCAAATAGCATCCATCTGCATCTCTGGAACAAGTAAGAGTTTGGGCCCGGCTCATCTATAAGTCTATACCAAGTTAAAGCACATTTAATGGAATTGTCTTGATTTGCCATGAAAGAGCTGAGCTTGGAGCTTGATCTTCTACGTGGAAGAAGACATAGAAGCATACTCTGAGGACTGTAAAAAACACACACACACATATATAAATATATATATAAAATCTCACCGTATACATTTGGTAGGACTCGGGGATGGCCAAAGCTTTGGCACAGGTCTACCAGGCTTTCTCTTCCAAAAATGGATCATAAAGTCTCTTAAATCCCCAAAGCCCTCAATTCTATTAGCATAAAACAATGATTTGTTTTTTAAATACAGAGCTATCAGTAAGACACCTAAGAGAAAACGGAGGGAAAGTGCTGCATTCTTACAATGCTGTGGGCTCTTTCTCTGACTTGACTCCACTTTTTTGTTGATTTTTGTTGATTTTCTTGCTTATGAGTTTTTAATTGTTTTTAAACATGGTTGCTGGAGGTAAGAGATGAACACACATTAGGGCAGAAAACCCTCCCCAGCTCCTCCTCGGTGAGGTCCAGCAGTGTACAGGACAGCTCTGCTCCAAAAGCAGAGCATGCACTAACAGGGAACAGTACCCATATTAATGAGTCCTGGAGGAAGGTAGGGTTTATTGGGATGGAAATCACACATTGTCTTGTTTCAGAAGCTTCCAGGATGAAAATGGCTCAAGTGGGCCTGCAGCTGTGCATTTGACTGTACAGACATATCATATGGCTGGTCTATCAGTTGCTCAGTGATCCCTGCAATCAAGAGGGAGCTGTGGGATGCCATCCTGAGGAAGCAGATTAAAGAAAACAACCTTTTGGAAGAATAATACAAATTAAATTACATTTAGGGAGCACCACCATTCATTCATACACAATCTTAATGTGTAAGAGATTGTAATTCATGGGGGTTTTGCTATTTGATCAAACAGCTCTCTTTTTTTTGCCGTACCTTTTGGGGGTTCGTGGCAACTGTTTGCCTTTGCAGATCTCCCTGCAAGAATTCATTCTCAATCTGCACTGCTTGAACCACAGCTGAAACGGAGAGGTCGGGATCCTTCTCACACACACTCTTCCTAGTTACTGAAAGGGATGTTTCTGGTCGACTTAAGGGCTCTGCCACCAAAAAAAAGGGAAGAAACACTCATTTGTTCAGGACATACAAGTATGGAACATTCCAGCATCTGAAACATCCCATTCAGTTACTGACACAGGGCTTTGCAAGCAGCCTGTAACCATCCCAAACGAGGCTGAACTCCCCCAATTTGGTTTTATGTTACGATTCCAAGTCACATCTACTTTAGGCAACAGTTAAAACAGCGTCATAAGAAGAGGAAAACTGACAAATGAGGAACATAATTTTTATGCTTTTAGATTGCTTTGTTCTGGTATTTAGTGGGAAATGCCTTGTAATAGTCCATTGAAAAGAAGCATATATAATCTAAGCACAATCTAATTGGGGTGTTCCGCTATTTTGGAGGAATCCCCAGAGTCTTCTAGCAAAACAAGGGGAGTCAGGAGTCGCTATTTACCAGGCAAAATAAATGACCTTATCACTTAAGCAGTCATCACAATGCCCACATGAATCCCAATCTTCCCAAACTTCATGGAGAAAGAGAAACGTCACAGCCTACAAACAGGTTTGAGAGAAAGGAAATAAAATTTAACAACGGATGATGTGAGATTGGACTAAAAGAGAAGCACAGTGGTTATATCTGAGGGCTTTAAAAGTCAAGGGAAGAGAAGAGACTGAAGGTGTACAGACATTTAGAGCGAGGGGACATACTGAACAGGCTGAAGTGCCAGAGTGCTCTCAGTGCTGCAGGGAGGAGAGCATGGTGCAAGTAACATGAAGTCCACCTTGAAAAGACACGAAGTTAAAACTGAGCTGAGATTTGTGTGCATTCACTCTTTGCACATACACCCACGACAACTTTCAACAAGCATCAGTCATGTCTGCAAAAACAGGGACAGAATAAAGACCTGCTTATTCTTCTGTACTGTATCATCGCTCTGAAATGAAATTAATTTAGGATTTAACATGGTAGTTGGACAGAAACAGTTCCAACCAGCACTATTATAACCTGAGAAAATGCTGCCCACATCTCTGGGAAGTCAAAGCAACAGCTGCTCCAACAGATGGTGGGTGAGGGTCTCAGAAGCTACAAAGGGGATTTATTCTGGAGCCAAAAAGAATTAACTTCTTTTCCTCCGTTTGGTTTTCTGCTGATTAAGAAACTAATATTTTGGCTTTTCAAAACCACTGGCCTTACTGCTTCCTTGGGGCACATCTGGATTCTGCTTTTTTGAAAAGAGCAGCTTGACCACAGAGTATGGCACGTCTGAAAACTTCACCTCAGACCTTTCAAAACTCAAGCTGGTCACACTTGTTCAGTTAAGGACTGCACTGAACTACAACTGCAGTCATGACTTCAGCCCCTACATTTGGGGTTTGGTGTGTTTTGTTGGGGCTTTTCCCTAGGTAAAGACCACACCTCAGTAGCAGACTTTTAGAATAAGCAGCAGTGGCTTCAAATTATGTTCTCCAGTCCAGGAAAAATATTTTCCAGTATGGTCTTAGATACTGACATATCTGTCTGCATGCTGTTGTTTCAGCACTGCAGACTGATCTCAGTGTTCCGGGTGTAATTCAAGTGCAGTCCCAAGCAGCCACAGAGCTCTTTTGTCGTGCTCTGGAAAACTGTGCCTTTATTGTGGCAGAGAACTCTGCATTTTGTATTGCTACAAATGTGTTGTGTTAAACTCTTCCACCAAACATCAACTGCTGCTTGGGAGAACACCCATTTCCATTAATACCACAGGGAACAGAGCTCCACGAGGGAAGTGGGAAACACAGAGCAAGTACTGAACAAGGACTGAAAGGGAGAGGGAAAATCTTGTGCTGTGGAAGCAAAAAAGAGAAGGAAGATAGTAAAGATGTGGCAGAAGATTAAAGTATACAGGCTTTTATACTTTGTCACAATTTCACTGAAGTCAGAACACTCGAGGTGTTAAAAACAACACCAAAAGGGCAGAAAATCCCACTTTAAGAAAAAACAGGCAGGGGAGTGACAGCCAAAAAAATCACATAATGACAGATGTGTGCTGAAATTGCATCTGAGCCAGAGGGGGAAAAAGCACGAAAACTCTCCTTATTGACATCATATATTCTTATTTCTTACTAGAACAAATTGTTTCATGTCTGTCCTGGTGCAAGAACTCAGCAGAAAGTGGCCGAGTGACTTCATTTTTCAGCATGACTGGTTTGACAGGAATGTACACTTCAGCACTGTCCTTTCTTTTGGCTGAGAGAACTCGCACTGGCTTCACTTCTGCAAGACAAAAAGGAAACAGAAATAATAAACTTTAAAGTTATGTGGAAGCAGCCAGCCCAGGAAAAATTATTGGATTTTAAACGCTGAAGTTTTGCCACTTTAATTATGTTGGCATCGTGAAAGTGATAATTTCCCTCCCTTTTCACTGACACTGTTCTATTGATGTAGAAGCACATATGCATGGCTGGCACTAACTCAGTGAAACAAAATAAAAATAGTATTATAATATACCAATTCATCTCTGCCAGATATTTACCTGCGTTACTGTCAAGAAAAGCTGAAATAAAAATGAAGTCCCAAGTCACTTGTCAACACAGTTATACCAAAGTAAATTCTTAAAATACAGACTCAAACGTTGTCTTGTTTAGAAGTTTCAAAGGGGGAGAGGATTGCCTAGAATAATTCATAGAAGTACTTCTTCACTTTTTGATTTGAGAATTATTAATGCCTCTATTGTTTCCATCAGAGCTTTGAAATTTCTCTCTGGACAAAAAGTCATGCGTTCTCCCAGAGATCTCGTTCTCGCTGTGGCTCCGGTCCTTGTTCCTGTCTCTTCTTCTGCCCCTCTCCCCATTCACACTCCACTCACATCTATGATAATGAAAGGAACACTCTTCTACTTAATTTATTCAACGATTGTTCCTCTTAATTTATGCAATTAACTATGGATTAGGAAAAGAAAAAAAAAAAAGAAGCAGTAAAATAAACAAAACCAAAAAATCAAAACCGATCAGTGTACCTGAAATGAGCAGGGAGGGAATTTTGAGAAATATTGAAGGTAGGTCTAGGTCTGGTTTCCGTCTGAACTCTCCACCCTTTGTTAAAAACATCTTTGAGACCTAATGACTGGTTGTGGGTTTGGACACTGAGGTCTCCAAAGGAGACAAAAAGAGACAAAAAGAAGTGGCTCATGTCAATCACCAGGGATGAACAGCACATGCTGTGACAAGTATCCAGCACCCAGGATGTGAAATAAAGTCGAGACTGGGAAGATTTGGCTGCCCGAATTACTGCAAAAATGGTTCAAAAATATATTTAAAAACATGGTAACTTCTTGAGATATCCCACAGACAGCCTGAGACAATCTCAGTTCCAGTGTCGACGTGGCGATGCAGGTACATTAACCAGGGCCGTGTCTTTGGCTTTGCAAAAAAATTCTTAATGAAGTACAAGAGGCTGCAAGTCTCCCAAATGTGGAAATCAAAACAATAGGATTGCTGAAGAGCATGAGAACTTAGGAGGGTATGGAGTAACTCCTAATGATCAACCAGCTATTCCCTTGAAAGTAATTCCCCCAAAGAATTGTTATTGTAGCACTGTAGTAGTGTGGAAGACACAGACTTACTGCTTTGATCCTGGTTGAACTCCAGCACAGTCAGGGCACCAGAATCAAGGCCAGAGCATCTCCCAGCATCCTGATGTTCAGAACCTTCCTTCTGCAGTGCCCCACTGCTATCCAGCTGAAGGCCTTCAAAGCCTGTAATTGCTTCCTCGGTGGGAGACGGTTCTGAAAACACATCCTCTTCAACAGAGTCATAATCATCGCTAAGGGAGTCTTCTTCCATCCTTTCCTCTTCCACACCGCGCTGCAAGCTGCTTCTCAATTCCTGGTACAATATAAACACATCTGTCAGAAAAGCTCAAACTTGTATTTTAAAATAAACCAGAGTGGCTGCCTCTTCCTCCCCAGGAGAAAGAAAAATCTTCTCATGAACGCGGAGCTGTAATGCAGCTAAAAATATTCACAGCCCTATGTCATGTCTTGGCTCCTTTGATGAGGGCTTGTAAAGAAAAATCATCCTGCAACTCCTGTGCTCCTTCTCATCAGTATCCAGCAGGAACATTCTGTAGGCCAAGGAGCTTTTATGTGCAAAACCAATTTTTAGGAAAAAGTTACAAAAAGCAAGTAAGGGGGAGAGCAAAGGCATATATTTGTGCAGTCTCACAGTTGTGCCTTGCTATTTGAAGAGTAGCTGCAATCCAGAATTTCCAAATGCCTTCACAAGACTGTCAAGCTCATGTAGCAGCAACTCCTTTTTAAGCACTTGAGAGATGATAATAGTCCTGCCTTGTACACATCTGTACTTCAAAAACCAGTAGAAGAAGAGTTGGGGTCTAATGGGCTAAGCCCCCAGTTTGCACGGAGATTTTTGAAGTGGACACACTGTAACAGGATTTTATGGAAAAAATAACCTATTTTGAAATTTACTGTGGAGAAATCTGCCCTGCCTCTCTCATCATGCACCACAAACAGCACAGACGATGCTGGAGAGCCGTGTGCTTTTATGAACGCAAAAGGAAAAGACCTTGCATCTCTTAAATGCTTTTTCCCCCCCCTGCTTTGTTGGTATTAGAGTTCTGAGATAAATATAGGTAAGCAAACTGTATAAAATGAAAACCTGAAGCTACCTTAGGTACAAATGAACTGTGACAGAGTATATTCAGTTTGCAATGAAAGCATCAAGCTGCTACAGATTACACTCGTTAGGAAATCCATGTTGACAGAAATATATTACAAAGAGCAGACAAAGTCAGGTTCAAAAGACGGTTTATAAGCAACCTGAGCCTTGATATCGAGCACGTCTTTATGACAGTCAAAACTAATATTTCCAGCTCTTTGACAGGAAATTGTACAAGCTTTCTTTTCCTTTGAAACCTCTGCATCTGCCTTGTAACAAGACATTCAAAAAACCACATTATAGCCTCAGCAAAACCAAAATTATTTCCATCTTGACTAAAAAGAGAAAAGTGGGGGGTTGTTTTGAAATTACTGGCTTGCTATTAAAAACATATAAAAGATATAAATATCCATCAGTGTAAAC
Source organism: Mohoua ochrocephala (assembly GCA_013398855.1). NCBI lineage: Eukaryota > Metazoa > Chordata > Aves > Passeriformes > Acanthizidae > Mohoua > Mohoua ochrocephala. Next base: position 387,488 of record VZTA01009283.1, on the reverse strand, counting down.
AAGTTACCAGTTTATAGAGCAAAAAATAATCATCAATTCATGAGCAATATAGGAACGAGAGAAAGATGCAAGCTAGGAAAATATGCTTGGGAATTTTGTCTGATATCAGTGGTGAGATCTGTAAACAGTTTCATATATAGATGCTACTCCACTACCCAGAAAAGCTTTATTTATGTCATTAATTGGTTAGGCAGAAAAACATTCATAAATTTTTTGTTCATTTATTTTTTTTTCTTTCACATTTGTGAAGTGTGCTAGAACAAACTGCAATTAGTGATAAAATGGAAGGCTGCACAGTCAATACAACAACAATCCTTGATGCAAAGCAACTGCATTGATTGTAACATTTTCAAAACTTTAGTCTGATTTTTGTTAGGTAAAACAATGACATGCAACAATTTTAGCATCACTGTTTAAAGACTAACCTAAAGGCACAAAAAGCTGTTGTTTCAGCTTTCTCTGACCTGACACCCAGGTGTGATGCTCACTTGGACAACCATTAAGTGAACTGAAAGAGGCTCCTCGCAGGAAATACCTTGATTCAACCCAACAGAGACAATATTCTACCTCCTAAAAATAAGGTTTAACATTTTGTAGTGTTGTTGACTGAGACCTGATTTTCCAAGAAGCTTTACTTTTCATTTTTTCCTTCTTTTTGTCACATCTCATCAAAGCAAAATTCTCTAATGAAGACACCACTATATAGGGGGTTTGGATGCTCCAGCTGAGGCTGACACCTGGGCCCGCTCACATTTCAAATGGTACTGCCATGAACAACAGAGGGCAACTGCCAATTGTACCTGGGAGGGAGGACCATCACCATCGTCACTGCTGCTCTGCACACTCAAGCTTTCATAAGGTTCAAAATCGTCAGAGTACTCCAGAGATGGTTTAATGTAGAGTTTATCTCCTCTTTCTGTTTTAATTGCCACAGTTTTCTGTCAAAAGAAGCATTCAAAGAAATTAAATTGCTGCTGCGTATCAGTGGTACAAAAGGAGTAACCATCACATTTTATATAACCGTGATAATACCATGATCAAGCACTGCTTTTCCCCTCTGTTCCAGAGAAGGTTTCTGTCCTCCCCGAGCTCACCTTTGGGCCCCTGAGTTATGGTTTAACGGCCCTGGTCAAACTCTCCACCTGCTGCTGCTGCTGCTGTGCCCAGAGTGGGCAGTGACATTAAACCTTGCTCTCTGTTGTTCATACACTCCTCTAGCATTTTCTAAGTGCCAGGGGCAGAGATGTCTCAGAGGGAATATCCTAAGACAACGTGGGTGAATTCTTTCAGTAAGTCTATCTTTCCCCCTCACAGCGTCCCTCAGCACAGCCCAAGTTTGACAGGTTTGGCCAGGAATTGCTGGGTCCCCTAGTTATCCAAAAAATCCGCAAGGAAAATCACTGGGAAAGGAAACTGCTATCGGGCACAACCTTCTTCTCAGTCTGTGGTTGCACTTTTCCTTAGCTTAATAATTCCACTTTTTCATTAGGATATCATAACTCCTGTCCTCCCATCCAACTGGATAAAAGACTTAAGGAATCATCCTAAGCTAGTCCCAAGTAGCAACCAGGTTTTAGTACAGAGCCACACATCTGGCAAATTTAGCAAAGAAAACAGGCCTGACGGGCCATAATGTAAGCAGAGATCGACCGGGAGAAACAGCAGCTGAGAAAATTAAGTCAACTAAGCAGTAAGGGTGGTAAAGAAAGCAATGCAGCCTTAAAGCTTGAATATGCAGTATTTTCTGAAAGAAAAGAAAACCTGCATAGCACAAACACTTGAGCCACAGTGGCACAGACCTCTGATCCCATCACTTAAGCACAGACTGGATATCCAGCCAGCCAGGCCGATGGCTAATCAAGTAGTGTAATTATTTGGGTGACATGTCTCCATTGTTCTGAATTCACACTTATTCTTTTAATTAAGTCCCTGACAGGTTAACTCAGATCCTTCTTTAGGCCAAAAGAAAATAGGTTTCTCTTCTGAGGTTTCTCCGGTGAACCGACAACTATGTAGCTGATGGCTCCAAATTTCTTATAGATAGGATATTTTTATTACCTCGAGGCATTTCCTTCTCTTATGAGCTACAAGAATTTATCAAAAATTACAACTCCAATTATGCAAATTACATTTCTTTGTCCCTCAATCCTGTTGCAGGGTGGAGAACAGCAGTAACAGGCAGAGATGTCTCTCCAAAGGAGTTTCTCCATCCTTGGCACTAGATAAATTCCCTAGGTTGCCATCAGCGATATCCAGCAGCAGTTATTCTGCTGGAGGACACATTGAGCCAGTCACGTCCAGGCTACAAAAGTTTCTGTGATGAATGTCACTGAAACCAAACCCTTTCCATGAGAGTTGCCTCTTTAGGCTTCCAAGCAGACACAAAACTGGGCAGGGTAGCATTTCATGTTGTCAGTATCCAGACCAAGCCACTCCGTTTCTAAGAGAGCCCCAGCTGCCCACTCTGTACCACTTGCAACCCGTTTCCCCTAAAGTTATTTGCAACCTAGGAATTAGTTCAAAGCCCCATTTCCTCCACCCGCCCCGTACCTGAAGCCAATTCCTGCGTTGTATCTTGCTTGGGGCAGTCTGAGCGCTGTGCTCTGGCAGCCCACTCTCCTCCAGCTGGGCTGCTTCTTCAGCAGGGGCACACAAGAATTAGAAGACAGGAGACAGGAAGCAGAAATATGATATCAGACATTAAGCACACACCTTACTTCCTGGGTTTGTGGGTTTTTGTTTCCCCCCTCCCCCGCTGAGGACAGAAGAGTAAATCTGGCACGTGAACGGAATCAACAACTGCAAAGACATCCCACATCAGATCCTGGCCAGTTCTAGCAGCAGGAGTTTTGAACCTCTTCAGGAGCAGTTATCATCAAGTGTTTTGAAGAGAATAAATTCTTTGAAGATACAATAGCTTAACAGCAGGGGAAGCCCCACCTTTTTTGCTACAAAAATATAGAAATACGTTCTAGAACAGGGGTGCACATCATTCTGACCTCCAGCTGGGTAGAAAGTAACCTCTCTTAGGAAGCCAACTGAGCCCAGAACCCAACTACCAAAGGCAGACTGACAGACAGGGTTTTGGTGAATAACAGGTGATATGCTGGGTTTACAAAGGAATTGTGTTTATTTACTCTCAAAATTAAGGAAACACAAGGTATTGGCAGACTGAACAGAATCTATCAGGTATTTAACATACTGTGCAGAGGATTCTTCACGTATAAGCCATAAACGAAGGACAAACAACCGTTAGCCTTCATCTCTAAGGCAAGGAAGAGTTGGTTCAGGAACTTCTGCAAAAAATCCCTGTATGGTCAAGGAGAACTAAGGGTCCCTGTGCTGGAAATGGCCCCAACTTAGAGTGGAACAATGGATTTTTGAGAAGATGCTTTGATTGAGAGAAAGAGACAAACAACTCGCAGGTCACATCAGCGTCCTCAATGGAACAAGGGCATCACCAACACTCTCAGTAGCATCCTAAATAAAGGCATCTCATTTCCTATGGCCAAGACAGATTTACAGCTTCCATTTCTTCTCAGTGGAGAAAAATAGCTGATGCAAAACCTTTTTTCTTTAAGCCATAATTTAATGGTCACCCTAAGGCTGCAGGAACTGGCACTACCAATAAAAGAAGCAATTGTCTTACAAAGGTCATAGAATCACAGAAAGATTTAATTTGGAAGGAACCTCTGGGGTCACTGAGTCCAGATTTCCACTCAAAGCAGGGCTTACTTCAGAATTAAATCAGGTTGCTCATCACAGCTCTCAATATCACATTTTCTTTTTTGGGGGATGGACAACCCTACATGCAGCTGTGCAGTGACCTGGTCAGAGAATTGATACGGCAAGTTTTAACTGTGGGAAAACATAAAAGATTCCTTTTAGTTATAGGCCCTTGGGCAATCTGGTTCACCAGAAGACTGCATAAAAGCTGGTCCAAGCAGACAGGAGGGAAGAGGCCCAGGGTAGGACCATCCTGGGGGAGCAGTGTTTGCTTATGTCCATTTGGAGTGATCACAGCATCACAGAGCAGCAACAGGTTGTTGTTGTATTGCTCCAGCACAAAGTATCTCTATGTCTCATAGGCCCAAAACAGGACTAAACACAGAGGGGAAAAGGAATGGACTGCTCCAAGGAAGAGAAACAGCCCTTCCAACTAGAGCTCCTGCTACTCCAACAGGCTATTCCCAAGTAACATCAGAAATCCTCTGAGTCGTTAGCATTGGTGCTGATTGCTACAGGCTCTTCTGGCACTGAGGGTGAACTGCCTTGAGCTTACACTGTGAGAAGAACGGCTGGATTCCATCAGTGCTTTGGGAGAGAACTGGAAGCACCTTTCCCTTCCACCCTCTGAGAATCCATCTCTTCAAAGCAACTGCCCAGAAGCCCCTCACATGGGCTGCAAATGTAAGTAGGAAAGGGGGAGATGGCAGGACTCATGCTACCATTGCTGAGTGCTTCATCCTCAGAATTGCTTGAGTGTCTGAAGAGACTCTACAAGTCATGGAGTGACAGGACAAGGGGGAATAGCTTCCCACTGACAGAGTAGGGTTAGATTAGATATTAGAAAAAAACTATTCCCTGTGAGGGTGATGAGACCCTGGCACAGGCTGCCCAGAGAAGCTGTGGCTGCCCCCCCATCCCTGGAAGTGTTCCAGGCCAGGTTGGACAGGGCTTGGAGCAACCTGGGATAGGGGAAGGTGTCCCTGCCCTGGCATGGGGTAGAACAAGATGAGCTTTAAGGTCTCTCCCAGTTCTGCAATTCCATTACTCTACTTAGCGATGGATTCACGTGACCAGGTCTCTCTGAGACAGGAGAAACAGTAATTCAAATCTCAGGCAAAGGGTGGTGCAGCTGAGCGAGTCATCTGTGCAACCGACATTACTTTGGAACAAAAATATCCTTCCCATGGGATGGATGGGATGTGAATACCAACCAGTACCTGTTTGGGCACACAGAACAGGTCCACTGGTGTCATTCCCTCAGAGACTCGAGCTGTCAGTGCCTATTTGAGTAGGCAAGGACTGAGAAATACATTCTCAAAAGATCAGTCCTAATCCAAGGAGACCCCACACTACACTCGAGCCACATTTTTGTGACCACACAGACATTCACTGGAACAACAAACACAGCTGTGAAATTATGTGTGGGTTATAGACCCAAAGAAATGACAGCACACCTAGAGCCCAGCTGCGCTACCCTGCAACCCATCATTTACTTAAATTCATTACCAATCCTAAGCATAAAAACTTTATCAATCACTATTATCAGTAATTACTCCTAGGGAACACAAAGAAAACAGTCCTGACAAATAGATTTATGATGACACTTTCAGGAACCAGAAAGAGGGATTTATGCCCATTCTGGATTATTAAGTATCGCCCATTCCTAATTTTTCAGTGAAGACTAATCCTATAGATGGATGCTTTAGAAGTAATAAATGATGCAATAACTCTCATGGGAGATGGATAGGGAAGAAAACTCGGTGCTGTATCTCAGCTTAGGAATCATTTCTGTAAGTAAAATCATATTCAATCATTGAGAAGAAATGCCTAGAAACGAAAGAGACCACAGAACTGCCAAGGTAGAACCCCCAAGCAAGAAGCTCATACAGACCAGCAGTGACTCCCATTCTGGACTCCAGTGGCAAAACCAAATGGAAGAGGAAAAATGACAGGATGATGGTTCAGTTGGTATCTTTCACTGCAGCTTCATGTGTTTAAAACAACACCACTGGAGAGTTAAGAAACAGCAAAATACTGAGTTATCTTCTGCAGAGATGGTGCTACAGTCTCTAATTGATGGAGTTGAGGAAAGGAACAGAGACTGCAACCGAAGTCTTTAGAGATCCCTAAGACATGTATTCTACCCTGACTGAACCAAATGGCATTAAGGGACCATAAAAATAAAGAATTTTAGTTAAGCTTAGACATAACAACTGCAAAGCAGAACTTTAAGAGGAAATTTCTCTCGACAGAGTTCCACTAGAGCTGCTGCCACAACATCCCTTGACAATTTTTGGAACAAAAAGTCAAAGACGTTGATTTACACCCTCTATAGCTACCTGAAGGTGTATCAGCCCTGTGTGACAGAGCCCCCAATTTCCACCATTTCCCAGAATCCAAGAACATGAACACTTTTGCATCATTTCACACAAGGTTTTTCACTTTCACAGAGAACAGTAGAACCAGGTGACAAGCTGATTCCTCATCACCATCCCATACAACCTGCAGGAAATTATACAGCAGACAGCTAAGCTGAACACACCTAAGCCTGAAAACAAGTAGTGTGTGCCCAGTGTAGCAGGAAAACAAATTAAAGAGATTAAGTTAGAGCCATGGATGGAACAGTTATTGAAGGCAAGTTAGTTTCCAGTATTGTTGAGATTAATAAACTTCCAATCAATAAATTATCATACTAGGTAACTTTTTTAACTCTTTGTCTTCATTTTTAGGTGAAAATGAAGCTTAAGCAGGCTATCACACATTAAAAAACACACTCTGAGATAGACAGGTTGTAGCAAGTGTGAACATAACTGACTAAGGCTGGTAAACTGCTTTACACAGGGATTTAGTAAAATCAACTTTCTTTTCATTATGCTAAATAGATTAGAAGGCCAGTAAGCTCATACTTTATACTTTCATGCATGCAAAATTATTCCTGTCACTGCACTGCTCTCCATGACAGACAGACTTAAATTAGAAACAAAATACCCATTTTTCCATAGAGCCAGCTAATCACTGGGAAAAAATGGTCGATTTTCTTTACTTCAAATATTTAAATAAAGATTAGCTGTCTTTTTAAGACAACTATTATAGCTTAAACGTAATTTATGAGCTTAATGAAGCTATTACTGGATATAATTTGATTACCGTCTATGTCATCAGATGTCATTTGTCCTCAGGACACCAGACTTGGATAACACTGAAGTCCATCAGATCTTAAATCCTCTTAATGGTGTTATGTGTCAAAGGTATATCATTATTTTCCACTGACAATTTATATACATTTCTAATCTTCTACTTTTAGTTAGAGCCGTTTAACAAATGAAGAGGCAGGAAAGTTAAATGTTGGAACTAATGAGGGATCAAGTGAAAAACTGATAGGGTATTGCAGAGACCATTCCTTACACACAACCAGCTTAAGCACTCTGGTTTCCATGGAATTTCATCCCACCAAGCTCCAGCGGTGCTGCCCCTGGCTCACAGCCTGGCCAGTGACCTCACTGACCGAGTTCCAGCTCGGGTGCAGCCTCTGCCAGGCTCCCAAGGCACTCACCCTTTGTCCTGGTGGCTTTGGGCCTGTTTCTCAGGACGCTGTGAGGGGTGATTTTCCTGCGGTACTTCCTCTGCTCTGAGTTAGCTCCATTCACATACAGAGAAAATCCTTTTTCCAACTGCTCCAGTTTGATTTGCACAGGATCTTTTTTTTTTAACCGCTCCTGCAGCCTGAAGGAGAAAGGACAATAATTCACCCTTGCACAGTGCATACACAGATGGTCAGATCAGCAATAAATACAACAACACACCATGTCACAAAGCTGAAAAATACGTTCCCAGTTCAAGTAACCCTTTCAGCATACATCTTCCAGGGTCTGTTCCTGTTCTGTAATGCGTGTATGACCCACACACTGTGGCAGATGAAGTTTGACCAGGCTTTTCCTTTCTGAGATTTTTTTTTCCATGTTATTTCTTATTTCCCATTATTTTTTCCATTTGGTATTTTGCATATTTAACCTTTCTTCTTAAGAATTTTAAAGAATTTCACTTAGAATTTCAAAAAGCTTAAAAATTGTGGACCTCTTTTCAAGAATAAAAAAAGATGATTTGTGTTTTGAAACCGGAGGTGGAAAGCCCCCAGCCAATCCCGCAGTTAGAGATACCAAAAAACTAAAGGCTGGTTAAAACAACATCAAAATAATGCCCTTCCATGGGCTCAGTTTCAGTGGAACAGCTGCTGTCCCTCTTCCAACTCTCATCTTCTCTCCTTTCACCACGGGTTATACCCAGTCCATGCTAATTCCTTTGGTGAGGTGACATGCAGGCCAGGAGGCTGGCATCACGTGGGTGACAATTTGTGCATTCCCCTACACCACCTGGTTTCCCTCTGACTCCAGCATGGGTCAACCCACAGGCCAAAGTCCCCCACGTGTCTGTGTGGTGACACAAGTCATCTTTTCCCAAAAGCATGTCCCCAGCAGTCAGAATTAGAGCCTGATACCAAGGATGCAAGTTGGTTTAACCATTAAATAAACTGGTTTCATCCTTTTCTAAAACTGCTTTAGGATACTATCTAGAAAAGAAACCTGTGGTCACAAAAATTGGCTGGTCTTTTAACATAATAGTGGCCTTCAAGGGTCTTTCTACCAAACCAGTTTGTTATATAATTTCAGTAGAAATCCTAGGGCTTGTGGTAAAGGAAGGAATCCAGCAAGAAAGTTCTGTAGACTCCTCTGAATTAAGCTATGAAGTTCATCTGTCCAGGGTATAGTGACAGGAACACATGAACAAAGAGGAAAAGAAATGTTTGAAACTTGTCTGAAAGACACTGGAGTTTGCAAAGGCAACCTGGATGTCCTCATTTCCCACTTTTCTGTATTTCTGACAACATAACAATTGTGCCACATAACTACATCCTCACACAGCATGAGCTGCCAGTTACTTCTGAATCTACAAGCTCTTGCTCTATAAACAAAAATCTTCCCCATCAGCCATGGAAAAAAGTCATTATTTTATTAAGAAATGTATTTATATTTTAAATGCTGAAGAAACACTGTGATGTCCTTTGGAAATAAGAACTTTTAGCAAACAAAAGGAAGAAGAGAGAAACACCTGAATGTTTTAAGGCACAGCAAGTCGGACTTTGCACCACAGCTGCTGATATTTGATACAGTGCAACAAATATTTCATACCCCAAGTGGTAACAAATGCGAATCTTACCGGTTTCTCTGCTGAAGGGATATTAAATATTCGTCATGTTTTTCATCAAAGTCAGTCACCATGTCTTAACATAAACCTGAAATGAGAATATAACGGCCACACTGAATGATTTATTATGGAGTACCACCGGTTTTGCACCCTCAATAGATGAGAAGGCTATAAACTGAAAAACGTTCCTCCTTCAACCACGCATAAAGCTGTCAGGCCTGTAAATAAAGCTCCTGAAGAACAGAGGGAACAGTAGTTGTTTTACTTATTTTTCAGAACCCTTCACAATATACTGAAGAACCAAAAAACACTAAAAGTGGAAGGCATAATCTATAACAAGTTTATAATCCCAGACCTGGCAAGCGAGACAAGCCTGGGGCACAGCTGAAGGGCTGTGCCCAAAGCCCAGCTGCGAAAGGAATTCTCTGAGCTGCTACTACTCGTTCGGTCAGTTCATCCTACAGCTTATTCACAGCAGAGGCTGTATATATTTAAAGCGTTTAATTAAAGATTTTACCTGGCTTGCCATTCAGGAAACCTGAATTTTTGCAGCAATCCTCACCAAGCCGCTGCCGCCAAGTTCTGCCGGGGCGCGCTCTTACGCTCTCGGAAGTTTAATTGTGCCACCAGCACGTTTCGTTGAGCTCTGTACGAGAGAGAGAACCCCGTGTTTTGTCTCTTACCGACCGCAGGACAGCTCTGCCAGAGCCCGGCCCCGCCAGGGCTCCGCGGTGCGGGGAGCGCGGAGCCTCGGGCACAGCCCCAGGCCGGACACGGAGCCGGGACAGAGGCCTCATATGGACACTGACCCCGCAGAGAACCCCCGGACAGAGCCCCCAGCGGACAATGACCCCGGACAGAGCCCCCAGATGGACACTGGCCCGGGACCGACACTGACCCCCAACAGAGCTCCCGGACGAACAGGGACCCCGGACGGATACGGACCAGGGAAAGAGACCCCGGACGGACGCAGATCCCGGGGCAGAGTCCCCGGACACGGACCCCGAACACAGCCCCCGGGCAGACACTGACCCCGGACACGGCCCCTGGGCAGACACTGACCCCGGACACGGCCCCAGGGCAGACACAAGCCCAGGGCAGACACAAGCCCCGGCGGCACGGGCCAGGCCGCGCCTGTT